>CM035111.1:14373935-14939867 GCA_020205505.1 Panax japonicus
TTTTAAGGACGACATTGAAAGGAAATTTCAGAGGTTAAGTAAGTGGATTGAAAAAATGAGGAAAGAATTCGAAAATTCTGATAAGGAGGAAACAATGGCTGCCGAAGACCAGAAATCGTTTAGAGATTTTTCAACACCTAAGGTGACTGATCTGCAGTCGAGCATCACTAGGCCTGCAATAACTACGAATACTTTTGAAATCAAGCCTGGGACCATTCAGATGATGCAGAACTCATGTCAGTTTGGGGGAATGGCAAGCGACGATCCGAATGTGCATTTAATCAGTTTTCTGGAAATGTGCGACAAGTTCAAGTACAATGGGGTGTCTGATGAGGCAGTGAGACTTCACTTATTTCCATTCACTTTACGGGACAAGGCGTTGAGTTGGTTACATTCTCTGCCATTGGGGTCGATTACTACGTGGGAAGACTTGGCTCAAAAATTCCTTGCCAAATTTTTCCCACCGACGAAAACTGCTAAAATGAGGAATGACATTACGATGTTTGAGCAATAGAATGGGGAGTCACTATATGAGGCATGGGAGCGTTACTAGGAATTACTCAGAAAGTGCCCACATCATGGATTGCCCAAATGGTTGTAACTGAACACCTTTTACAATGGACTAAATGGGAATGTCAGAACCAGTATTGCTGCGGCGTTGGGCGGTGCATTCATTGCTAAGAGTTACGAGGAAGCCTACAATTTGATCAAAATCATGTCGGCAAATAACTACCAGTGGCCCTTAGCAAGGATGACACAGGCAAAGGCGACTGGGATTTTGGAATTAGATGGGGTGACAGCCATACAAGCACAGATTTCTGTACTTTCCAAGAAGTTTGATACTATGACTGATAAGTTTGATACTATGACATGGGCTCAAGTTCAGCAGGTTGTGGTAGTATGTGAATTGTGTGCGGGTGATCATCCTTCAGATCAGTGCGAAATTAATCCAGTATCCGTCCAGTTCATCGGTAACTACAATAGAATTCTGCAAAATACATACCAAAACACCTACAACCAAGGGAATAGGAACCACCCAAACCTCTCATGGAGCAATAACCAGCAAACTCAAGCTCCACGACCATCATATCCCCCTGGTTTTCAGTGTAGTATACCCGATTCCGGGCCCCGAATCGCCGCGGACTCGGTACGCTATTTCTATAACTATTTGCGGAAGATATAAATATAAATTGTTTATACAATACACTACACACTATTCCCCAAGGTTAAGTAACCTTAACTTAATACACATTTCATAAAATATCTATTACACAACAATATTTATCAAATACGTTATTACAAACTAGCTGCACTTTATATCCCAAGCTGAACTTGGCTTTAATCGTTTCCTGTATCCGAACGCATTCGCCTTATCTGCAATGTTTTATCATGATATAGCAAGGGTGAGCATGAAAGTTGCCCAACAAGTTTTTATACAATAATATAATGATATATCATGATTGAAGAGTATGAATAATGAGCTTGCTATAATTCATCAATATAATTGAGAACTAGCACGAACAAATTTTTGACTGAACAAGTATTAAACATGAACAAACATTTATGAACCAACTGGTAATGAAGGTGATCAGCCTTTCATACCTGACTTATACATGCAAGATGTATAGAGTACAAATTTTCGTGGCAATCAGCAATGATTAACCATAAGCTTGAATAAAACACTCTTAGTAGAGTTAAGTAAAAAGAAAACTTGCCTGAACCGTTGATTACCGCAACGCAATTTATAACGCTTTACCCGAAGACCTAATATTAGTAATATAGATCTCCAATATTAGAATAATATCATCACAGTATAATACTGTTATATTTATATCCACAGAATAACCTAAACACATAGTACATAATCCTCTCAGTCTATAACACACATAAAACTAGGTATCAAGTCAAACTATTGCAGTCTGAGTTGAAACCGACACAATTCTAACATCCCGATGGTCTAGTCGGACTTTTATCGAGTTTAAGTTCAATTAAACTCTGTCTAACCACTTAACAATTACTTAGAATCACATTTATATGATTTAACATTCGTTTTTTCATTTCATAAGTTATTCGTTAACACCTAGTAAGTCAAATACTAATCCAGCAACCTGGATTCCATTTCAGCAACCTGAATTCACTATTCTTCTTCACGAAAATTCCAAATCAACTTATTATTTTTCTATCCTTTGGTCAAACATATATACATGTATTTCATACACAAAAATTATTTTTCCATAATTTTCCAACTTCCTTTGATATTTTTCAAAAATTAATTTCTAGTGCGTAGCTTAAGAAAATAGTTACCTCGTGCTTACCTCCAAACATTCCCATCTCTTGGTATAACCTTATATATGTTAACATGATGCTCCATTTTAAATTTCGTGGCAATTGGAGTTGTAGAACTCCGGTTATAGCGATTTCCATCGGAAAATCACAAAAATTGTTATGGTCATAACTTGGTTGTTTTAAGCTGGAATTAGCTCATTTTTGGACACAAGGTACTTAATACCATATATTTTCATTTCCCAAGAGCCTGGAATTTTTTTTAATTAAATAAATGTCCGAAACAGCTCCCGGAAAAATATGGGGCAGCAACTTTTTGCACTTTGGCAGTTTTAGAGTCATTTACCAAAACTTAAATAGAATGAAATCTATAACTCCGATTAATGATCCGCCAATTTTTTTGGGTTCATATCTTTCCGAACTACAGTTTTCATCTATCACAATCCATATTTGGACATGTTAAGCTCCCGGAATATTTCCCGGAAGTGACTGTTACAAACTGTCCTCCTAACAGTTTTTATTACTTTTGTCTAGTTTGGGAGAAATCCCATAACTTGTACAATATTCAACCTAATTAAGTAACTCCAAAGGGATTTTATCCCTAACACATATATCTAGCTCCACAAATTGACCATACTCGAAAATTCAAAGTAGAATGAGAGATAAGATCATTTCCATATCATGCTTGGTTTCTCCAAAAATTTTGTTTTTCGCAGTTTTGATCATGCTTCTTCCGAACGTCATAACTACTTCATCCGGAGTAGGAATTAGTCCGTTCCGGAGTCTATGGAAAGCTTATTTAGTATAATACAACATATCACAAGTCCAGAATTTTTAGAGCACCCTAACAAATCTGGAATTTTCCTTTTAAAGACAGCAGTCCACTAGATTTTTTTTTCTTTAAGGTTTGAAAACTGTTTTGCTTTTCTTGTTTTGATTAAACTTTTAATACTCAAAATAGTTAGATCTAAGCATAACACACCATTTAACAAGTATATCTATAGTTCTCATGTTCAAGATCATAAACTTCATGGTTCAAAATAACAAAAAATCAAATACATAAACTAGTTAGGATTTTATACCTTTTGTGATAATCCTCTTGATTTTGATTTCTGATCCTCATGATATGTTATTGATGTGTTTTTACACGATCCTAACTTGGTTTCTCACAATTTCACACTCCAAGATCCGAAATATAGAGAGAGATGGGACTTGGTTGTTTTGCAAAATAAAATGGAGCTTTTCTCTCTCTTTCTAGTCTTTTAAATTGATACAATGTATCTATACATTGCAAGGTGGCATGCTACATATAAAAGTCACATGCCAAGGTAGGTTTAGGTTTAGGTTTAGGTTTAGGTTTAGGGTTGGTGAACAACCAAAGGTAATGCAAGATTTGCACTCCAACTTAATTAAATACAAGAGGGTCATTTTGGACTTTTCCTTTTATTTCTAGAAATTCCATTTGACCCAATATCTTCCAATATCTCTTAGATTGTTTGAAATCTAGGTGAAATAAGGTGGCTTCTTTATGCATTTGACACCTAGTATTCTTGTACATATCTTTACAAATTGTGGCTCAATTTATTACATGCCACCATCTCTTTTCTTCCCTTCCATAACCGGCCATGTAGCATTACTAGATCCCACTAATTCTTGCTCTTTCTCTCCCACACTAACCACTAAAGCTTTGCTTGCAAGAATGTCCATAAGTATTGGCAAAATAATAAGATGACACATAAGAGGAGTAGGTGGGAGTTGGTGGATAGTTGGTAACCAACTTTAGAAAAATAAAATACCAAAATAAATCTTAGTCACATGCTCAATCTTTACTCCTTTTTCCTTCTCTATCCACCGACCATGTAAATCAATCATAGTCCAACACTTTTACTAATATCAGATGTCCATCATGCCCTTTCTTCAATTTGGCTTATCAATAACAATATTCGAGTTACTCAATTAATGTATTGCTTGGGCCTCTAACTAATTTCATTGGCCAACACTTGGGCTATAAAATATATATAATCCAATACCTTAAATTCTTATCCAACCCAAATAATTTAATTAGGGTTTTTATTTCCTCAATTATAACACAAATCCTTACTCATGCACACTTATTTCCTTAACCCAATTAGACTTGTTATAAAATTAATCATTTGAGATATATAAAATAAATCTCCTAGAATTAGTAAGTATCCTAAATACCACAATTCTCTTTTTTCATAACCCTTAAGTTATTAAATCCTTCATTCCTAATATATAATTAGGGTTATACTAGTTTCTTTTGTTTGTTTATATAATAAACAAGTATAAACCATCACATAATGTTCATATTCCTTACACACAACTTTTTAACCCTTAGGGTTTAATACTTCACACCAGGATTCCCAAATTAGGGTTTAAATTCTCGATACTGAAATTAGAGTTTCTGAATATATCGTTAGGGTTTTCTAACTTAATCACCATATTCATATCATGAATTTAGGGTTTCGGATTCCCGAAACTGAAACTAGGGTTTCCAGAACTGATTTCTACGATTTCTTATCCATTGCTAGGGTTTTCTAACAGAACATTGACGTTCTTAATATATACTTAGGGTTTGACACATATATAATTAATCTGGTCAACCCTTGACCCTTAACCACATTCTGAACACATACACAACCATAAACACAAAACATATTCTCATAAATCCTTAATCCTGAATAATTCACCTATTTCCTTTACCGAATTTTGAAATCCTCAAAATTCAATCCCAATAACACCAAACGCATACACTTATCTTCTGTCTAGGTCTATTATTTGACCTTAAATCAATCATTTAAGATTTTCATAAATTGTCCAAATTCTTGGATTGTCACATTCAGAGTCATCAACAACCGATTCAACATCAGGAAAGGAAATCAGATTTCGAGGAAATGGTGTCGAAGTTCATAACCAGCGCTGAGGCATCAATAAAAAATCAAGCAATGGTGATGAAAAGTCAAGAGATGTCGATCAAGAATTTGGAAAATCAGATTGGACAGATGGCATTAACGTTTAATAATAGACCACAAGGAACATTACCTAGCGACACTGAGAGAAATCCAAAGGGTAGTCATGAGCAATGTCAAGCAGTTATGTTGAGAAGTAGAAAACATCTCGGGGGTAATAATGCAGAAAATTCAGCGACACCGAAGGAAAAAGTTGATGACAGTAACGTGGTGGAAGGTAACCAGGAAGAGGGAATAAAGTTAAACAATAAGCTAATTGTTTATCCTCCACCACCGTTTCAGCAGAGGGTTCAAAAACAGAAGTCAGATAAGAAATTCGTAAGGTTTTTTAGACGTGTTATCCCATTCGCGGAGGCCCTAGAGCAAATGCCAAGTTATGCGAAGTTTATGAAAGGAATTCTGTCAAGGAAAAAGAAATGGGAAGAATTTAAAACAGTGGCACTAACATAGGAGTGTAGTGCAGTGTTACAGAAAAAGCTACTACTAAAACTTAAAGACCCGGGGAGCTTTACTATCCCATGCACGATCGGGAAAATGTTGTTCAACAAATGTCTATGTGATTTGGGGGCACGTGTGAATCTCATGCCATTGTCGGTATACACAGGATTGGGTTTGCCCGCGCCAAAGCCTACGAATATTTCATTGCAATTGGTGGATAGGTCAGTCACATATTCGAGAGGCATAATAGAGGATATTCTGGTGAAAGTGGATAAGTTTATATTCCCGACAGACTTTATCATTCTAGATTTTGAGGAGGAGAAGAACATACCGATTATCTTAAGGAGACCTTTCTTGGCTATGGGAAGGACACTTATAGACGTGCAAAAAGGAGAACTTACTATGAGAGTCCAAGATCAAGAAATCAAATTTAATGTGTTCAAGGCCATGAAATTCCCCACGGATGAAGAAGAATGTTTTCGGATGGATTTAATTGAGCAAATCATCAGTGAAGATATGAGCAAGAGTTTGGTCAACGATCCATTAGAAACAACCTTACTAGGGGATGAAGAAAAGGATGACCCAGAATTTTTGGAACTCTTGCAGATGCTAGACTCATTACCACGGGTTAGTAGATTCAGAGCACCGTTTGAACCTTTACACACTGAGGAAATAGCTGCAGAAAAATTGAAACCGTCTTTGGAGGAGTCACCAACATGGGAACTTAAACCACTCCCTAAACATCTCAGGTATGCATACCTAGGCAATTCAAATTCTTTACCTGTAATTATTTCTGCTGTACTTAACGAATTACAGGAAGAAAAGTTGCTACGGGTGCTTAGGGATCACAAATCAGCAATTGGATAGACGATTGCGGACATAAAGGGAATTAGCCCATTATTTTGTATGCACAATATTCTGATGGAGGTTGATGCGAGACCGTCAGTCGAGCATCAACGTCGACTTAACCCAATTATGAAGGTAGTGGTAAAGAAGGAAATTATGAAATTATTAGATGCCGGTATTATATATCCAATTTCTGACAGTAAATGGGTTAGTCCGGTTCATTATGTGCCAAAAAAGGGGGGAATGACTTTGGTACAGAATGAGGACAACGAGTTAATTCCAACAAGAACAGTTATAGGATGGAGGGTGTGCATCTATTATAGGAGATTGAATAAGGCAACCCAAAAAGATCACTTCGCGCTACCATTTATCAATCAAATGTTAGACAGATTAGCGGGACATGAGTTTTCCTATTTGTTGGATGGATACTCGGGATATAATTAGATCGCCATCGCTCCGGAGGATCAAGAAAATACAACATTTACATGCCCTTACGGCACATTTGCATTCAGGAGGATGTCATTCGGGCTATGCAATGCACCAGCAACTTTCAAACGGTGTATGATTGCTATTTTTTCAGATATGGTGGAAAAGAATGTTGAAGTCTTCATGGACGATTTCTCGGTCTATGGAGACAATTTTGATACTTGCCTAGAGAATCTGGTCATGGTTTTGCAGCGATGTAAGGATACAAACCTCATACTCAATTGGGAAAAATGTCACTTCATGGTTGAAGAGGGAATAATTTTGGGCCATAAGGTGTCGGCTCAAGGATTAGAGGTGGACAAAGAAAAGCTGGATACGATCAAGAAACTGCCTCCATCGAGCTCAGTTAAGGGTATTAGAAGTTTTATGGGGCATGATGGGTTCTACAGAAGGATCATAAAAGATTTCTCTAAGATTGCAAAACCTCTATGCAGTCTTTTAGAGAAGGATGCCACTTTCAGTTTTACTGTGGAATGCAAGTTCGCTTTTGAATTATTGAAGAAGAAATTAACTACAGCCCCCGTGATAGTCGCATCGGACTGGAATATGCCATTCGAGCTTATGTGTGATGCGAGCGACTATGCGTTTGGGGCTATTTTGGGACAAAGACGAGACAAAGTGTTTCACGCCATATACTATGCAAGCAAAACACTCACAGAGACTCAAATGAATTACACTACCACAGAAAAGGAATTGCTTGCAGTGTTGTACGCGTTTGACAAATTTCGGGCTTACTTAATCGGGACCAAGGTGATAATATACACGGATCATTCAGCAATTTGGTACCTAATAGCAAAAAAAGATGCTAGCCAGCCTTATCCGATGGACTCTTCTACTTCAAGAGTTTGACTTAGAAATTAAAGATAGAAAGGGGACGGAGAATCAAGTTGCCGACCATTTATCAAGGCTGGAAAATCTGGAGAAAAAGAATGAAGATAGATGCACAATTAATGAGTCATTCCTGGATGAGCAATTATTTGGGATAAATGATGAATTTCCTTGGTATGCTGACTTCGTAAATTATCTGGTGAGCAACATGCTTCCCCCTAATCTTACAAGACAACAGAAAAAGAAGTTTCTTCAGGACGTCAAGTGGTACATATGGGACGAGCCTTATATATTCAAATAGTGCGCATACAAGATGATTAGAAGGTGTATCCCATATAGCGAAGTGCACAATATACTATAGGAATGCCACTCATCGGCATATGGGGGACATTATAGGAGTGAGCGCACCGCGGCAAAAGTGCTTCAAGCCGGGTTTTATTGGCTGACATTGTTCAAAGAAGCCCACCAATTCGTGAAAACATGTGATATATGCCAAAGGGTGGGTAAAATCTCTAAACGGAATGAGATGCCCCTACAGACAATTCTTGAAGTAGAAATCTTTGTTGTATGGGGCATCAATTTCTTGGGGCCATTTCCTTCGTCTATGAGCAATCAGTATATTCTACTAGCGGTGGATTACGTCTCGAAGTGGGTTGAAGCTGCCGCATTACAATCTAATGATGCCAAGGTGGTCCTCAAATTCCTACAGAAAAACATTTTCACGAGGTTTGGCACGCAAAGAGCAATAATCAGTGATGAAGGTATTCACTTCTGCAATAAGTCATTTACAGCTCTTTTGGCTAGGTATGGGGTTAACCACAAGGTAGCTACAGCGTATCATCCTCAAACAAATGGATAGGTTGAGGTCTCAAACAGAGAAGTTAAGAAGATATTAGGGAAAGTCGTCAATCTGAGTTGGAAAGATTGGTCACTTCAGTTGGATGACGCATTATGGGCATACCGAACTGCATACAAAACACCAATCGGGATGTCACCATATCAACTCTTGTACGAAAAAACATGCCACTTACCGGTGGAGCTACATCACAAGGCCTACTAGGCCATATAGAAATTGAATTTTGATCAAGCCGCGTTAGGAGAAAAGAGGCTACTCCAACTAAATGAGCTCGACGAATTCTGACTCCAAGCCTACGAGAACGCCAAGCTATAAAAAGAAAAGGTTAAAAGATGGCACGACTAGAAAATTGTGCAATGAACATTCGAGTTAGGCTAATCAGTCCTCTTGTTCAACTTACGGCTGCGATTGTTTCCAGGAAAGCTTTAGTCGAGATGGTCGGGACCATTCACTATAAAGAGAGTATTTCCTTATGGTGCCGTTGAACTCTACAATCGTAATCCATTAGAGACGTTCAAAGTCAATGGTCAATAGATAAAGCATTACTGGGGTGGCAAGTCAAACTGGGATGCTGACGACGTTACCCTCGCCTACACACAATAAAACAGGGACTAGTCAGGCTGAACGACTTAAAATCAAGCGCTATTTGGGAGGCAACCCAACATTTCATTATTTTTCATAGTTACATATTTAATTGTTAGGATGTAGTTTTATTAAGCATTAGGTAGGTCTTAACAAGTAAAAGTTTTGCTAAAACTCTCAATGACACTCCAAGTCGTCATTAATCTAACATCTTGCTTGTTTATGGGTGCAGGAGGGTTTCAAGGTGTGTAAGAACAATAACGGGCAAGAAAGGGAGGAAAATAGGAGAATTTGGCATCACAATAATTTGGACCAAAAAGCTGATTACAGTGGGCATGCCCGCCGGGGCGAGGGTCCCAAATCATAGGCAAACAAAATCGTTACACATGCTGCCTTTTATATTAATCCCTTACACCTATACACGCATCTCTTTCTCTCATTCTCTCGCAAGCACACTACCTAGCCTCCATAACAAGAACACTTGATACCCACGATACCAACTTCCCCCTACCCACTACCTAAATCCATTGCACCCACTTGCCACCCCATGATTTCCATTACTTCACACATTCAAGTACACCACTTCATTTCCCATTCATCACTTCTATATAAACCCTACAACATACCTCTAATATTCATCACCACTAAATTTGAATTCATCCAGAAATTGCGAAACACATAGCGCACTTGAGAGTAAGTACACTTCTATTGGATTTTCTTCTTTTCTCCACTGAATTCCATAGAAACAACCTAAGTTTGGGGGAAGAACGGACTGTGCACACCAAGTGTTTGACAAAGTGAGTGAACCAAGTATAAAGGGAAGGTAGTGTATTCGAACATTCAAAAATCAATGGCTTCTCAACTGACATCCAAACGCCAATGGGGGGAGAGTTCAAGCTCTGCTCAACCGACGCGAACCTATGATCGCCGAAAATTTATGAGTGCCGCCGCCGTCGATTGATATGAGTACATGCTATCCAAGGAACTTACGCCAAAGCGGGGATTGGCCCCCGAGGGTAATGATGGGGAGATGATGTCTCAAATTTATCAAAAGGGGTGGCTTCAATTCACTTAACATCTGATACCCGCCGTTGTCAATATTGTCAAGGAATTTTATGCAAACGCCGAAGACAAAGCTCCTTTCAAAGCGTTTGTGCGGGGCCACATGGTTCCATTCAATGACGATGCCATTAATGCTTACTATCAGTTGCGGGTGCCACAACATTGTCAGTATGCACAATTGAGGGATTTTGACCCTGACGACGAGGAGGTTATTACAAACATGACAAAGCCGAGTACATCTTGGATCAAAGGTCGAAAGGGAGGTACAGTGTTCCATAGCAAGGACCTTAGCTGGTATGGAAAAATATGGTATGCATTCTTATACGCGAAATTGCTTCCGTCCCAACACACTTCGGACGTCACCAAAGAGAAGGTGTTACTGTTAAACGACATTGTGCAAGATTTCATTATTGATGTCGGGGCCATTATCAATTTCTCCAACCGCTGGTGCTTACGCAGAAATTTTTCGGGGGGCTTACTACACCCGTCACTTATATGTGCGTTGTGTCACAATTCAGGGGTGAGATATTCTGATGATGAACCCACTCAAATGTCGCTCACTTTGCTTGATTCCAGAATGATTGCACGGTATTCAATTTGGGCAGGAGGCGAGTCACATCCACGAGGTCAGGGTTTTATTTTTCTATCGGCGTCGGAAGACGAGGTTGATGCAGAGGATACCTCGGAGGATTAGGATGAAGCTATGGGAGATCAAGGAACCGAGCAGGTACCGCAGACCAAGGCAATATCTAGTCCTCAGTTCCTTGAGTTCCAAAATCAGATGAATGCCCACATTAGGGCAGCACGCCGGGAAATGCGGCGATTGGCGATGCGACAAGATCACATGCTTGATGCCATGATCGCATCTTTTGCCTCACTCAACACATCACTCCAAAGTTTCAACCCGGCGGCTCACTATCCATATCAACAACCCGGACCACTACCTCGATTTCCTCCAAGTGATTCTGATGATGAAGAGCACTAACCACCTCCCCAGACTTAGACGATTCCAGGGAAGTCCTCATTCACTTAATTTTATTTTTATCCAATGAGGGCATTGTGTTACTTAAGTTTGGGGGATTTAGTTGTTTAGTTGCATGCATTTTTGTTATT
Source organism: Panax japonicus (assembly GCA_020205505.1). Classification (NCBI taxonomy): domain Eukaryota; kingdom Viridiplantae; phylum Streptophyta; class Magnoliopsida; order Apiales; family Araliaceae; genus Panax; species Panax japonicus. The sequence goes on from CM035111.1 coordinate 14,385,420, forward strand.
TTTGTTTTCATATCTAGTTTTGCATAATAGATTAGGCATTTGCATAGTAGTATAGGATTTTGCATTATTGTCAGTTCCATTATTATCATTAATTAAAAAAATGAGTTAAATATTGTGTTTGCATATGTCCAACGGTGTCGTATTTTCATGTTCTTTGTGGGCTAATGATGAGATTGTGAACAAGTTAACCAATATTGTATTGATTATTAGAACTGTGATACAATTTCTGAAATGAATCGACTCTTGAATTTGTTTGAAACTGTTATAAAAAGGTTAGCACTAATAACATCTTTGTTGACCGGTCAGTTCAAATTGATACATAAATAGTTTCTAAAGGATAATGCTAGGGTGAACCATAAAACGACAAGGATAGGCAGTAAAGGCTTGGATTAGGCAAGAACCTAAGTTTGGGAGAGTATATGTGGGGTATATAAGCTTTGAAAAAAAAAGTGAAACATGTTGAGTCTTGTGGTGGGTTGAGGAGAAACATTCCCCATAAACACAAGCGTGAGATGGAGCATAAAATACACTCACCAACCGTCTATCTAAAAAAAAGGGAATAATGACGGGAAAAAAGAAAAAAGACCTCGTGTAAAAAAAGAAAAGAAAAAGAAAGTATAAGTATCCTGCATGTACCCTTGAATTTGGTATTGTTTAATTTTAGTTGAGTTGTGCATATCTTTGAAATTTTTAAGTTTTCACTGAACGATTCCTTCTAAGAAGTTGATTATGTATTGAATTTGGGTCCGTATCAGTTATCTTAGATTTTGATCACACACGCACGCTATACTAGTGATAATTGTTCAAGATTTGAGAATTAATACAAAAGTGTGGATTGGTTTTGGTAATTCGTATTGTAAAGTTGCTTGTTTTCTCTGAGTCCGATGGATAATTTAGTTTCTGCGATATTGTTGGATTTTTAGGCATTTAGATTTTATTTATTTCATCTCATTGCATTGCATAGCATATGACAACCCGAGAATTTGGGCAATTTATTAAAATCTTAAAGGATTGATTTTAAGGTCAAATATTAGACCTAGACAGAAAATAAGTGTATGCGTTTAATGTTATTGGGATTGAATTTTGAGGATTTCAAAATTCGGTGAAGGATAAGGTGAATTATTCAGGATTAAGGATTTATGTGAATATGTTTTGTGTTTATGGTTAATGATGTGTTCAGAATGTGGTTAAGGGTCATGGGTTGATCAAATAAATTATATCTGTGACAAACCCTAAGTATATATTAAGAACGACAACGTTCAGTTAGAAAACCCTAATTTCTGATAAGAAACCCTAGAAATCGGTGCTGGAAACCCTAGTTTCAGTTCTGGAAGTCCGAAACCTTAATTCAGATATTGAAAACCCTAGATTGGGAATGCAATGCTATGTACAAGGTTAAACGCCTATAATTTTAATTAATTAGGGAAAACCCTAAAGAATTACTGGAAATTCTAATTGATTATTTGAAAACCCTAATACCAGATCTGAAAACCCTAATTTCAGATTCTGATAAAATGAAACCCTAATCTGGGTATATAACGGAAAATTTTAATGCTTTAGTGCTAATAATTAAGTAATAATTAGGGTAAAGGTTAATTAATTTACAAACCCTAATTTTCAATTTAAGGAACCCTAATTGTTCCGTCAGAAACTATAATTGTTCAGTGGTGGATTTAATTGCAAAAATTAGCAATGTTAATTAGGAAACCCTAATCCTAATTATTTCAATTTATGAGTAATTAGAAAACTCTAATCTAATTACGAGATTTAATTTCTAAAATTAGAAAATTAATTTTCTATTAGAAACCCTAATTTTTGGGTTATAAACCCTAATCTGTGGTTTTGATCCTAATTGCTTAATTAGCAATTTTAATTAGGAAATTCTAATCCTAATTAGTAAGATTTAAAGTATGATTAAGGAATTTTAATATAATTAGTAAATCCTAATTATAAGTTAAAATGTTAATTTTCTATTTTGAAAATCGAAATTCGAAAATGTAGAAATTAAATTACAAAGTTAAGGGTTAAAACCTAAACCCTAAATTTGTCCAAACTCTAACTCTTAGTATGCTAAACCCTAAACCCTAAGGGTTTCATGAAATGGAAAATCTAGAAATTAAAAGAAATGACCGAAATGCCCTTTTGTGCATTATTTTAGGTAGCTTGCAATTTGTCCAAGAACTTTAGTTGGTAAGCTACTAGATTGACTTTGTGCAACCTTCAAATCCAGCAAATCAGTCTACCTAGCTAGAAAACTCAGCCACATGCATTGAATTGGTAGGTATAAGAGATTAAAAGAAAGAAAAGTAATAAAAAGTTACTCATTTGCTATTTTGCTCTCCCACAACTTTTTCTCCCTCTTCAAATCCGAAAATTGGAGTGAGGAAGAGTGAAAAGATGATCCATGATCAAGAATCAGCAAACCAAAATCAGAATCAAAAGTCAGAATTGAAAATTCAAAGCATAAAGGTATAAATCCCTAAATTTTAGAAATCTCATGATTCTTTGTTAAATGTTGCAATTGATTGTCCAAAGATGTGTAATAGGGTGTCATTTGATGTTCTGGGTTGTTAAATCCATGACCCATAACATCAAAGTGCACGAATTTAAAATTTTTTAAAATCGGGAAATCTGGAAAATTTTGTTTTTCAGCCGAATGTCAGATCCCATAGATCCGTGTGTGTTACGTGTTTTTGATGTTTAAAACTTGTAACATGTAGCTTACTATGTGTTATTTAACGTGCAAAAAGAATCAGACCCAGATCTATTATAGATCGTAAGATATAAACGGTCAAAACCCGTTGACGGATCTGCCTAAATCGCGAACCTATAAAACTTTAAGAACAGTGTCCGTGTCCTACTTTGACCGGCCATATCTTGTTCATGCTGTGATGTTTTTGTGTTATTATTCTTGATAGTTGTAGTACTACATGTTGTCTACAAACTGAAGTTGATAGATCACATAAATCGGACTTAGAATGAAAGTTATAAGGACCCAAAGTAGGTACCTTGGATTCTGGTAAACCCAGAAAAATGAAGAACATGTTTGTCAGAATGTTTGGAAGCTTAGATCTCGTTGTTATGTTGTTGTTTGGTCATGTAATTGGTATATACTTGTAGTACTACATTAGTACTACAACATCAAAGTTTTTGCAAGCCATAAAATGTAAGAAACACTGAATTAAATCCGGTCAAACCTAGTCCCTCGCAACTGCCGGAAAAATCTGGGTTTAGCTCAAGAACACCTATAGCGACAGAGAGTGTCGCTATAGCCCTTTAGCGACAGATTATTATTATTTTTCCGAAAATTAATTTAAAATTAGAAAAAAATGATTTTTAATTATTAAAAATACAAAATAAATTATGAAAAATTATTTTAAAGTTTGAAAAATTGTTTTTAACTATTTTGAGTATATTTCGAAAATATTTATTATTTTTGGAATGTAAATGGTATTTATTTATTTAATTATAATATTAAATAAATTATTTAAAAATAGTTTTTAATTCATGAAAAATCATGAAAAATTATTTTATGGTATAAGAAAATATATTAAGTTATTTTTGATGACTTTTAATATTTTGTGATGAAATTCATTAATTAATCAATATTAATGATAATTAGTTTAATTAATAGATATATTAAATAAATTAAGGAAAAATGGAATTAATGATTTAAAAATCATATAAAAATGATTTAAGTGTTATAAAAATATTTTAAGTTATAAAATATAACTTTTGATATTTAGTCATGGAAATATTAATATTTTAATATTAATAGCAATTATCGGATAATGGATTAACGTGTTGGAAAATCATATAATTATGATTTTAAAGTATTAAAAATACTTCGATATATTATAATTATATTATAATATTATGTAATGATTTTCATTAATATTTTATATTAAATAAATATTAATAATTAAGGTATTATGTAGTATTTAATTCATTTAAATACGGTTCTAATAATTGAAAAATGTTGATAAATGGTAATAATTATCCGAAAATTATTACGAGCCTAGAAAAAATGTTTTGTCTGATAAGAAAATTATCTGTGATAATGGTTAAGTGGTTAGACAGAGTTTAATTAAACTTAAACTCGATAAAAGTCCTACTAGACCGTCGGGATGTTAGAATTATGTCGGGTTCAACTCAAACTGCAATAGTTTGACTTGATACCTAGTCTTATGTGTTGTAAAGACTGATAGGGTTATGTGTTATGTGTTTAGGTTATTCTGTGTGTATAAATATAACAGTATTATACTGTGATAATATTATTCTAATATTGGAGATCTATATTGTTAATATTAGGTCTTCGGGGTAAAGCGTTATTAAATTGCGTGCGTTAATCAACGGTTCAGGCAAGTTTTCTATTTACTAAACTCTAATAAGAGTAGTTTCTTCAAGCTTATGGTTAATCATTGTTGATTGCCATGAAATTTGTACTCTGTACATCTTGTATGTATAAGTCAGGTATGAAAGGCTAATCACCTTCATTACCAGTTGGTTCAAAAATGTTTGTTCATGTTTAAAACTTGTTCAGTTAAAATTTGTTCGTGCTAGTTCTCAATTATATTGATGAATTATAGCAAGCTAATTATTCATACTCTTCAATCATGATATATCGTTAAATTGTTGTATATAAACTTGCTGGGCAACTTTCATGCTCACCCTTGCTATATCATGATAAAACATTGCAGATAAGGCGAATGCGTTTGGATACAGGAAACGGTTAAAGCCAAGTTCAGCTTGGGATATAAAGTGCAGCTAGTTTGTAATAACGTATTTGATAAATATTGTTGTGTAATAGATATTTTAGGAAATGTGTATTAAGTTAAGGTTACTCGACCTTGGGGAATAGTGTGTAATGTATTGTATAAACAATTTATGTTTTTATCTTCCGCAAATAGTTATAGAAATAGTATACCGGATCCGAGGTGATTCGGGGCCCGGATTCGGGGTTACTACATAGCATGTAGTTTATTTTGTGCTCGAGGACTAGCATATTTTACGTTTGGGGGATTTTTATAATTGGATTTTATATACAGGAATCAATATTTATTTCAAGTTTAAATTAATAGTTATCTTCGTGTTTTGTGTTCGTTTTCACTCGTTTCGTGTTGTTTTATGTATAGGATGGTCATGGATGCAAGAAGTGAAGAATGGCGGAGTTTTGGAGAAAAAGTGGAAAAGCTCATGAAAATGGAAAAAATCTGAAGTCAGTAGCCTAGCCCCGCCGGGGAGGGCCTTTTTAAGCCAGTACCCCCCGTCGGGGCGGGGGTCCCGTTTCTTGAAGTCTCCTATTTGATTTTGATGTCTGCTGGTGCATGCGTTTTGGGACTTTGTGTGACACCCCCAAATCTGGGTACTTCAATTCCACGAGATTTGGTGTTCACTGTACAAATATCATCTAACTATTTACCCATAATAAATGCAAACCATGCAATAGATAGAAATAAAATCTTCCCCTTATGGGGTTACAACATCCGAATAATAAACATCATCCCAGGTTGAACTAACCTTAAACATCAGTGCGGAAATATAAATAATAAGTCTTAAACAACATCATTAACTCAAGTCTAACATAAATACATCATCAAATAAAATAACAATTCTTCATCATTTGCTAACTTTGCCCTTGCCTTTACTAGTGGAAGGTTCATCAGTTTTTTTATTCTTAACTGCAATGTTATTATTAAGAAAGAGTGAGCACTATTGCCCACAAGTATAATAATGAAATAACAATATAAAAACATGCGAGTAAATCATAGACATCTGAATAAAAGCTCAACTTTTGAATCAAGAATGAATAACAAGAATCAAAAGAATTCTGAGGGTCATAAGGCCTTGAACTATGTCCTAGGTTATCAAGGGTTATACTTGAAACCTTTAACAGTCATAACACTATGGACCTTTCTTCTCGTACTTAGGGGGATCAGCCCTTAGTACCATACTGTGCACAATATCTTAACGCTAACGCATAAGTAAATCCCTTTGCAGGGTTGTTCATTTCAGTTTGACATTCGAGTCCGCACCAAAGGAAGTTTGGTTTGAATAATTCAATAAGGGTTCTGAAATTTAGAACGTTTATCAACTAAGGACTAGTTGAATCAATAAAGTTCACTAGTCTAATAAGGTTCAACAATAATGATATTCAATTTGAATAATAATCTCAAGATGTATACAATAGAACAATTATTGTATAACTGAATCATGCTTTGAAAAGATAATCAATCTTAATATAACATTTGAACTTGAATAATAGTAAATATAATTTACTCGAGGTAAATAATAAACTTGAACAATAATGACAAGTAGGGTTAGGAAACTTGCCTCGTGCGTAGATTATACTTTAACTAAGCACGTTCTTCGAATTAAATCCTACATATCATTCACATTCACAATACCAGTTAATTATAACTTAACTAATCATCATAACTCATTCTCTTGTCTACTTTGATTGTGACTATACTTAGTCAATTTATCACATTGTGACATAATTTGTACTTCATGAATAATAAATTAATTATGTATTCAATAATTCAATCCACATGTAATTATGTTATTTACATATTAAACAACTATTTTATCATCACATTATAATTCTAACATGTTTACATGTTCATTACATTAATTCACTAACACATTGTTAGACTTAAACATTTAAAAAAAAATCTCATTCTTGAACTTTCTGGAGAGTGGCGTTGCGGCACCACTGTTATACATGATCTTCGCGCTGCGGCGCGATGGCGCTGCGACCAGACACTTGGCGCTGCGGATCGAGTCATGGTGTTGCGGCGAGGTGGCGCTGCGGCGTGGGACTTTAGTTCTGGAGTTGGCGTCGCGGCGCGAGACTCCAGACTTCAATTCCCAGTTCACGAAGAACACAGAGTTCAGCGAAAACGACACTAAATAATCATTACTTTCACTAAATTAACATACCCACATGTTAATAATTCATGTATAAACATAACCCAACATTTATATACTGACATTAACAATTTTAAATACTAAATAACATATTTAAAGCATGTGATTTCACTGACTTTGATGTTCATGAAGGTTTAGAAAATAAAACATGAAAATTATCACTACGGATTCGTTATAACAACGAATCCGTTTATTTAAACTTTGGTCTCTTCTTATTAACATGCATAACAACATACGAGTGTAAACTTTAGTGATAATATATGATTAATACATAAAATATCACGTATAAGGCCATAAGGCCATAACCCATACTCTGTAATTTTGTAGAAATTATATATGACATGTTTTCATCAGATTGATGTTATGGTTAACAAAATATATATGATTAAATATGATTTGATAACATCTTAACCCATATATTCACATAAGCCTTACAAATTCTAATCATAAAGACTTTTCAGTACTTGAAAACCATTTGTATAAAAACTTAACTACGTAAAAGTAGAAATTGGGTTTTTAGAGAAATTACCCAGAGTATAATCTTGAGGAGATGATTCACAGATGATCCTTTCTCAACACTTGTTAATTATACACTCAAATTTTCTCTCAGACTTCTCAATTTTTCTCTCTGTAATGCTTATTAGACTTAGGCAATAATGAAGAAAGAACAAAAGAAGGCATCGATATAAGAACTGACGCGTTGTGGTCAGTTATCATGTCATGGGTAACTGATCCCAACTTCCAATAAGGCCTTGTTTGGCTAGAAAGAAAAGGTTTTAAAATCATTTACTTTAATAAAACTTTATCATATAGTTTAAATCATGTCACACCCACTTGAACAATAATTCATATATCTTATTTAATATAAATAAATATATAATAACTTCTCATAAATTCACATAGTCGTATATTTAATTTTCTCATTAATAAATAATGTCAAATTATTAACTCTCTAATTAATAATTAAATTAATTAAATAACATCATGCTTAATTAAATAATTCATTTAATTCAACAAGCTCACATAATTACATACTTGAATAATAATTATTCTCCACATTAATTTAATAAATGTAACACATATAATTAAATTAATCTACCATAATTGCATCAAATAATTATTTAATCCAATAATTAAATCATCAAAAAATATTTATTTAATATTTAATTCACTAAATATTAAAATTTTATACAAAAATCTCGTTCGTCACATCTTCCCCCCTTAAAAGGATTCTGTCCCCAGAATCACGACTCAATAAATTCGACCCGTTACATTCTCGCGCCCCCCCCCCCCCCCTTATAAAGATTCTGTCTCCAAAATCGTTACAAATAATTAAGTAAATAATTGAGGGTAATTCTTCATTATATTCTCTTCGAGTTCCTACGTAGCTTCTTCAGCGTTGTGGTTCCTCCAAATTACCTTAATAGAAGATATGACTTTATTTCTGAGAACTTTTTCTTTTTGGTCGACAATTTGGACAGGAATTTCTTTGTAAGATAAGTCTTTCTCAAAATGTAGGGGTTCATATTCAATTACAAGCTTGTAATCAGCTTTGTATGGTCGTAATACAGAAACGTGGAAAACGTTGTGGACATTCTCGAGTGCTGGAGGTAAGGCTACCTCGTACGCAACTTCTCCGATTCTTCTCAGTACTTCAAAGGGTCCAATAGATCTTAAGCTCAATTTCCCTTTCTTTCTGAACCTGATCTTCCCCTTCCAAGGAGAAACCTTTAAGAAAACATAACTACCTGATTCAAACTCGATATTTTTACGATGTGGATCAGCGTATTTCTTCTGTCGATCTTGAGCCGCTACCAGTCGTACTCGGATCACTTTGACTATTTCTGCCATCTGCAGTACCAATTCTGGCCCTGACAATTGTCTTTCACCAACTTCATCCCAGTAAAGAGGAGTTCTGCACTTTCTGCCGTATAACGCTTCGTAAGGCAGCATGCCTATACTAGCGTGGTAACTGTTGTTGTAGCCGAACTCTACTAATGGTAGGTGATTATCCCAATTTTCTTTAAAGTCCATCACACAGGCTCTTAGCATATCTTCTAACGTTTGAATTGTTCGTTCACTCTGTCCGTCTGTTTGAGGGTGATAAGTTGTACTCATTCGCAATTGCGTACCCATGCATTCTAGAAATTTGATGTGAAGCGCGGATCTCTATCAAAAACAATTGACACCGGCACTCCGTGTCTCGAAATAATTTCTTTTACGTATAGCCTTGCTAACTGATCCAAGTTGAATCTGATTTTGATCGGAAGGAAGTGTGCAGATTTTGTCAGTCGGTCAACGATAACCCATATTGCGTCGTAGCCTTTCTGAGTCGTCGAAAGGCCAACCACAAAGTCCATTGTAATATGTTCCCATTTCCATTCTGGGATCTCTAACGGTTGAAGCAATCCACTTGGTCTCTGATGTTCTTCTTTTACTTTCTGACAGGTAAGACACTTGGCAACACATTCTGCAACATCACGTTTCAAATTTGGCCACCATAAATGTTGTCGAAGATCTTGATACATCTTGGTACTACCAGGGTGAATCGAGTATCATGAACTATGAGCCTTGCTCAAAATATCTTCCTTAATTTCTTGTACTGGCGATACCCAAATTCTACTCTCAAATCTCAGTATTCCTTCCTTATCCATCTTAAATCTCAGTTCGGTTCCTTCAGATATCTTCTTTGTCACCTTTATAAATTCTTCATCCTAAAGCTGAGCCTCCTTTACTTTATCTAGTAGAGTTGTACCAGATTACATCTGAAATAGCTTTTTATCGATCTCCATAGGATACTTCACTTCTAACTCCAGTTTCTCCATTTCTGTAATTAGCTCCTCCTGAGCAGTTAACATTATCAATTTCTCATGACCCTTTCTACTTAAGGCGTCGGCAACCACATTTTCTTTCCCCGGATGGTATAAAATCTCACAGTCGTAATCCTTAATTAATTCCAACCATCTTCTTTGACGCATATTCAAATCCTTCTACGTGAAAATATATTTCAGACTTTTGTGGTCCGTATATATTTCACACTTCTCCCCGTAGAGATAGTGCCTCCAAATTTTCAAAGCAAAAACAACTGCAGCTAGCTCCAAATCATGAGTTGGGTATCCCTTCTCGTAATCCTTCAACTGTCGTGATGTATACGCAATGACCTTGCCGTTTAGTATCAGTACACATCCAAGTCCTTTATGCGACGCATCACTAAAAACAACAAAATTTCTTGTATCATCCGGAAGAGATAACACAGGGGCCGTACCCAATCTCTTCTTCAATTCTTGAAAGCTCTCCTCACACTTCTCCGTCCAAATAATTTTTACAGCTTTTTGAGTTAAATTCGTTAACGGAGTTGCGATCTTGGAAATGTCTTGTATGAACCTTCTATAATATCATGCTAATCTAAGAAAACTTCTTACTTCTGACTGCGTTCTCGGCTGATCCCAGTTAATCACGGCTTCGATTTTTGATGGATCTATCGAAATTCTGTTTTAATCGATCACGTTACCAAGAAATTGTACTCGCTCGATCCAGAATTCGCATTTCAAAAATTTAGCGTACAACTTCTCCCTTCTTAATACTTCCAACGTTAACCTCAAATGTTCTTCGTGTTCTTCTTTGGTTTTGGAATATACCAAAATGTCATCTATAAATACCACCACGAATTTGTCCAAAAACGGCTTGAACACACCATTCATTAGTCCCATAAATGTTGCAGGAGCATTCGTAAGACCAAATGACATTACTAAAAATTCGTAGTGACCATATCGCATTCTGAACGCTGTCTTCGGTACATCCCCGGCCTCACCTTCAGTTGATGATAACCACTTCTCAAGTCTATCTTGGAAAAATATCTTGTTCCCTTTAATTGATCAAACAGATCGTCGATTCTTGGTAATGGATATCTATTCTTAATTGTGACCTTGTTTAGTTCTCTGTAGTCGATACAGAGTCGCATCGATTCGTCTTTCTTTTTCACAAACAACACTAGTGCTCCCCACGGTGATACGCTCGGTTGAATGTACTTCTTGTCCAGTAATTCTTGAAGTTGTACCATTAATTCCTTCATCTCTACTGGTGCCATTCGGTATGGTGCGTTCGATATTGGAGCAGTTCCGGATGTCAAATCGATCACGAAATCTACTTCTCTATCTGGTGGAAGTCCTGGTAAATCGTCTGGAAATACGTCAACGAAATCCCTCACAATCGGTATCTCTTCTACCTTTGGATTCTCTTTTTGACTGTCGACAATGTAAGCTAAGTATCCTACACAGCCTCGTCTTAATAACTTCTTGGCCTGCATCATCGTTAGACAACTCGCTTGTCTAGGCGACTTGCTACCATAAAACACAACCTTTGACGGAGTCATAATGTTAATACGCTTCTTTTGGCAATCAATTACAGCCCTGTAATTGAATAACCAGTCCATTCCTAAAATAACGTTAAATTCCCCAAGTCGAATAGGAATAAGATCTACGTTCATGATATTACCTTTATTATCCACTCTACAGTTCTTAAACATGTACTTATTAGGAATTATCTCTCTATTTGCAATTTCTATATTTATGGGATATTCCAACTCATCCATAAGCAAATCTAAACTATTAGTAAAGTCTTCAGATATAAAGGAACAAGTAGCACCTGAATCAAACAAAACATAAGCATTAATTTCATTGATCGGAATGATACCTTACACCACATCACGAGACTGGATTGCATCTTGCACCGTCATATTAAAAGTTCTGGCGGTCGGTCGGTTTGTTGCAGGTGGTCCAGTGATGGTTAAGGTATTTAAACTGTTATTTCCACGGTTACCTCCTAATACTGCTCCTCCTGATCCCTTTTTAGAGCAATCTCTTGCTAGATGATCTTTCAAACCACAGTTGAAACAAGCACCCTTCTTTGGGTTTGGACAGTTCGGTGATATGTGCCTTCCTGACCACAATTGTAGCACACTCTTTTTCCTTTCATACAAACTCCCAGATGGGCTTTCCCGCAAGTCGGGCATGCTTCAATTCTTTTCTTCTGATTACCTTGTTGATTTCCCGATGATGAGCTGTCGTTCCACCTTTTCTTCTGATCGAAATTTCCACCCCCTATGCCACTTCCACTGGCCTTGTTATTAATTTCACTTTCACTCTTCTTCTTCATCTGATCTTGATTATACTTGGTCACCGCATCGCTCCGACCTTCAGCGAGGATGGCCTTTTCCAAAACTCCGGCAAACGTGTTTATCTGAAACATTGATACCTTACTATAAATCCAAGGCTTTAGTCCTTGTTCAAATCTTCTGGCATTTCTCTCGTCAGTGTATACTTGGTACGGGGCAAACCTTGCCAACTTGTCGAATTTAGCCGCTTAGTCAGTTACGCTCATATTCATTTGCTTCAGCTCTAGAAATTGAACCTCCATCTGGTTCTGTGAACTGGCCAGGAAATACATTTCGAAGAACATTTCTTTAAATCTCTCCCACGTAATTACCACTTCATCTCCTCGCACTATGTTTGCTTGCCACCAGTAGCTAGCCTCAAACTTCAGCATAAACGTTGCAAAAGCGGTCTTCTGGTCTTCTCTAACCCTAGCAACGTCGAAAACCTTTTCCATCTCCATAACCCATGTTTGAGCCTCGATCGGGTTCCTAGAACCTATGAACTCTGGCGGTTCCACCGCCTTGAAATCTTTAAACGTTGTGCTTGGTGGAGCTTGCGGTTGGTTATTCATGGCTCCAATCAGTAAATTAACCAACTGCTGCACGGGATTAGCGTTGGCATTATTGTTATTATTGGTTGACTCTTCCTGAGCCAGTTAACATTGTTGTCTTCTCCTTGGCGGCATATTTATGTTAAATAAACGCTTATTAGAACTTTATTTATTTCTCTAAATAGTTAAGGCATTACTCAACAATTTAACATATCACTTAACACATTATCTCAAACAACTTGATATATATATTCATTCAAACTAAAAGTTTTAACATTAAACGATAGCATAACTTCTATTTACATCAACTATCCTGAAATAAAGAATTCACAGGATTTAAATTATTAACATATTCCTTCGTTCATAACCACATCAAAATTTACATATTAAAACTAACTAAGTCTTTTACATAATTAAACGGATTCTATTCATGTCTATCAAGGTGCTGAATAGCCTTGCCACGCTCCTTATTCATGATACGAGACATCGTCCTGCGATCCAGCATATACGATGGAAGTCCTTCAAATTGAATGGGGTACCTCAAAACTCGATCTTGGGCCTCATCCATTGCATGATTAAGTGTAGAGTATGTCTCTTCAAGTTTTTCCTTCTTTTCACGACTATCATCTTCTGCACGATCAGCTCGACGTGATTCTCTTACCCATCCCTCTTCTGCTATGTTCAGTCTTTCGGAGGATTCCTTCAGTTCTTTCTTCAGCTTTTCTATCTCATCGGTCTTATCTTCAGTTTGACCCTTCTCATGGACCAAATCCCATTCTACATTTGCCAGTCGAGAGTGAAGAGTCGAAATCTCCCACTCCTTTTCCCCTAGAGTAATATACTGAATAACCGCTCGCTTAGTCAAATCCTGGACCTCGTCTCGTAACTCCACGTTACGGTCGTATAACGTGTCATACATCTCAGCATCAACGGTGTACCGTGGTAACTCCTCTTCTTCCTCTTCCTCTTCCTCATCAAATTCCTCCTCAGGATCCTCCTCAGGATCAGTCTCAGGTTCATGCTCCTGACCAACAACGGTGATCAATGGAGATGACTCCCTCTGTACCAACTATTCCCTAATGACATGGATGTCTCGGGGTTCCCCCTCTGTAGGTACTATAGGTACACGGGGTTCTTCCTCCCCATCTTGTCTAGCTTCTCCAACATTCGACATCCTAACAACAAAATTTTAAGTTTTAGTTACTAAGTCATACTATCTAATGCATACTTTCACACATAAACACATAAAGTATTTTATTATCTTCAATGAATTACAGAAACTAATTTCTTAGAACTCGATAAGAGTTTTCCATTACTATCTTCTTCTATAAGGCAACTACCTAAGGTTGTTCCCCCACCTAAGGTTCATAACCTACAGCTCTGATACCAACTTGTGACACCCCCAAATCCAGGTACTTAAATTCCACGGGATTGGGTGTTCACTGTACAAATATCATCTAACTATCTACCCATAATAAATGCAAACCATGCAATAGATAGAAATAAAATCTTCCCCTTATGGGGTTACAACATTCGAATAATAAACATCATCCTAGGTTGAACTAACCTTAAACATCAGTGCCGAAATAAAAATAATAAGTCTTAAACAACATCATTAACTCAAGTCTAACATAAATACATCATCAAATAAAATAACAAGTCTTCATCATTTGCTAACTTTGCCCTTGCCTTTACTAATGGAAGGTTCATCAGTTTTTTTATTCTTAACTGCAATGTTATTACTAAGAAAGAGTGAGCACTATTGCCCATAAGTATAATAATGAAATAACAATATAATAACATGCGAGTAAATCATAGACATCTGAATAAAAGCTCAACTTTTGAATCAAGAATGAATAACAAGAATCAAAAGAATTCTGAGGGTCATAAGACCTTGAACTATGTCCTAGGTTATCAAGGGTTATACTTGAAACCTTTAACAGTCATAAGACTATGGACCTTTCTTCTCGTACTTAGGGGGGTCAGCCCTTAGTACCATACTGTGCACAATATCTTAACGCTAATGCATAAGTAAATCCCTTTGCAGGGTTGTTCATCTCAGTTTGACATTCGAGTCCGCATCAAAGGAAGTTTGGTTTGGATAATTCAATGAGGGTTCTGAAATTTAGAACTTTCATCAACTAAGGACTAGTTGAATCAATGAAGTTCACTAGTCTAATAAGGTTCAACAATAATGATATTTAATTTGACTAATAATCTCAAGAAGTATACAACAGAACAATTATTGTATAACTGAATCATGCTTTGAAAAGATAATCAATCTTAATATAACATTTGAACTTGAATAATAGTAAAGATAATTTACTCGAGGTAAATAATAAACATGAACAATAATGACAAGTAGGGTTAGAAAACTTGCCTCGAGTGCGTAGATTACACTTTAACTAAGCACGCTCTTTGAATTAAATCCTACATACCATTCACATTCACAATACCAGTTAATTATAACTTAACTAATCATCATAACTCATTCTCTTATCTACTTTGATTATGACTATACTTAGTCAATTTATCACATTGTGACATAATTTGTACTTCATGAATAATAAATTAATTATGTATTCAATAATTCAATCCACATGTAATTATGTTATTTAAATGTTAAACAACTATTTTATTATCACATTATACTTCTAACATGTTTACATGTTCATTACATTAATTCACTAACACATTGTTAGACTTAAACATTTTTAAAAGAATCTCATTCTTGAACTTTCTGGAGAGTGGCACTGCGGCACCACTGTTATATATAATCTTCGCCCTGCGGCGCGATGGCGCTGCGACAGGACACTTAGCGCTACGGCACAATGGCGCTGTGGCTTGAGTCATGGCGTTGCGGCGCGAGACTTCAGTTCTGGAGTTGGCGCCGTGACGCGAGACTACATACTTCGATTCCCAGTTCGCAAAGAACACAAAGTTCAGCGAAAAGACACTAAATAATCATTAATTTCACTAAATTAACATACCCACATGTTAATAATTCATGTATAAACATAACCCAACATTTATATACTGACATTAACAATTTTAAACACTAAATAACAGATTTAAAGCATGTGATTTCACTGACTTTGATGTTCATGAAGGTTTAGAAAATAAAACATGAAAATTGTCACTACGGATTCGTTATAACATCGAATCCGTTTATTTAAACTTTGGTCTCTTCGTATTAACATGCATAACAATATACGAGTGTAAAATTTAGGGATAATATATGATTAATACATAAAATATCACGTATAAGGCCATAAGGTCATAACCTATACTCTGTAATTTTGTAGAAATTATATATGACATGTTTTCATCAGATTGATGTTATTGTTAACAAAATATATATGATTAAATATGATTTGATAACATCTTAACCCATATATTCACATAAGCCTTACAAATTCTTATCATAAAGACTTTTCAGTACTTGAAAACCATTTGTATAAAACTTAAATACGTAAAAGTAGAAATTGGGTTTGGGAGAAATTACCCAGAGTATAATCTTGAGGAGATGATTCACAGATGATCCTTTCTCAACATTTGTTAATTATACACTCAAATTTTCTCTCAGACTTCTCAATTTTTCTCTCTGTGATGCTTCTTAGACTTAGGCAATAATGAAGAAAGAACAAAAGAAGGCGTCGATATAAGAACTGATGTGTTGTTGTCAGTTATCCTATCATGGGTAACTGATCCCAACTCCCAATAAGGCCTTGTTTGGCTAGAAATAAAAGGTTTTCAAATCATTTAATTTAATAAAACTTTATCATATAGTTTAAATCATGTCACACCCACTTGCACAATAATTAATATATCTTATTTAATATAAATAAAATATAATAACTTCTCATAAATTCACATAGTCATATATTTAATTTTCTCATTAATAAATAATATCAAATTATTAACTCTCTAATTAATAATTAAATTAATTAAATAACATCATGCTTAATTAAATAATTCATTTAATTCAACAAGCTCACATAATTACATACTTGAATAATAATTATTCTCCACATTAATTTAATAAATGTAACACATATAATTAAATTAATCTACCATAATTCCATCAAATAATTATTTAATCCAATAATTAAATCATCGAAAAATATTTATTTAATATTTAATTTAATAAATATTAAAATTAAATACAAAAATCTCGTTCGTCACACTTTGTTAGGCGTCTGGACTGTATAATAGCATGTTTCATCTGGAACATAAAGGAGAGCTGATTATTACATAGAATACAACTAATCACACAAAACAAGGAGCAGATTACAAGAAAAATTCCAGGATTCAAGTGCGAGCTTTGGAGGAGTAATTTTAAGAAATTATCATGACGGTTACAAATCGAGGCTACGTGAAGGGGTTTTCATTATTCTTCTTCTATTTAGTTCTTTATTTGTAATCGAAAGGATGTTTTCAGTATATTATTCAGTTTTTAATTCATTCGTTATGAACTAATTCGCTTATTAGACTTGTGATGGATCTTTGGGCGAAACGATGATTATATAACTTTGATTTCCAATTCAATAATATATTCTCAGTTTATCTATGTTAATTTGAGCATGAATTTATGAATTGCCTGATCATCAATTCTTTATAGATTTGAATGGAATCGAGATAGGAGATTCAATTCTAGACCTAGTTAATATAGCATGTGTCATGAATTTTGTCAATAGCAGATTTTTGATTATTGTTAAGGTAGATATATGCTTAACATCATATGTAATCGAATAGAGAACTTAAGATTAAACCATATTTAATTGTAGTTCACATAGAGATATAGTGAGTTAGTTGATTTAGGTGTTTAACAGATTTCTATCTTAATTGTGGATTGACGTTAATACGGTATTAGTGCATCGAAAGGTGGCTAGTATTACTTTCGTGTTCTTGATTAATAAACTGGGATATTAAATTGAGTTGGAATAAAGGTTTGCATATCAGAGTGAAGCTCAGGGTGAAATCATAAGTCTAAATCTCCATTAATTATTTGAAATTCCGAATTTTGATATTAGCGGTTGTTTTTGTGATAATTTACTTATTTATTAATTTAGTTTTTATAGTTTTAAAACCATTGAATTGAATAGTTTAATAGAATTAGGATTAATAGAAAATTGATAATTATGAAGTTAAAATTCTTGATAATTTGTCTTCGTGGAAACGATACTTTATTCACTACTATATTACTTGTTGACCACGTACACTTGCGTGTTTTGCGCGTATTGATTTTGCCCAACAAACGCCCCCAAATTCAGGTACTTGAAACCCAAACTCGGTGCTTTACGATACCATTTCTATGAGCGGAATACTACTACTAATAATAACAATAATATGAATATCAAACTTAATTTACATATGCATCAGAGTCTACTCCCAGGTACGCGACCTTTAAACATTCATTTATATGATACTTAATAGTTATCATTGTCCTAATAAAGTCATACTATTACATAGAATACCAAAAATCTTATTCTGTTTGCCTTCCTTTTCCTTTGTTTCTGCATGACCCTTCAGGTTGATCACGATTGGCTGAAAACATTTAAATTAAGCAAGGATGAGTATTTGAGTGTCCATCAAGTAATAGCAATTATAAATATATTTAGCTAAAAGAATTAAATGTTATCTTTATACATCACTTCTATAACGATTCAATAGTTGTGAAGTAAACTAAACCGATAATAATAACATAACAACTCTATATCACATTTTTGAAACTACGTATTGACTGTAAATATGTATTAGTCGACAGACTATGAACATTATTTTTAGTTTTCACTAAGGTTTAGTAGAACTTCATCTGCAAACCGTCATAACTTATAGGCGTTAGGTTGTACTTCCCATGGGCACTGTATTGATCAATACTACATACAAGAACGATATTATCGTTCACTCTGTTCGCCTTGGGCGCATAAAAGTTTTCCCTTGATCATGATGTTCATACTTAGTCTAGAATCCGAACCAAAACAATTTATTGGATACAAAAAGGTTTTATCATATTCAACGATATTTCAAAATCTGTGTCTAGCTGGTCAAATAGCTTAAATGACTTATATATATATATATATATATATATATATATATATATATATATATATATATATATATATATATATATATATATATCAACATGTGTTTAACAACAATGATTATCAAAGTGAGGACACTTGTATAACCATATTTCGAAATTAACGAACAGAATATATGAGTTATATAATATAATATCATGTTGATAAACAATGATCGGATATAATATATACGTTAATAGGGTTAATAATCTAGTACAATAATAATATAAATCTGAATCTTCTTACTCATGTCCATTGCATAAAGGAAATATAAATGTATGATACTTGCCTGGTCTGCTTCTTACAATACGCAACTTAGATTTATCTTTTATATAGCAACCTATCATTAATAGGATCATTTGATCGATTAGAATAACATACTATAACACATAGCACTGCTTATTGCAGTCAACACATAACCTAAGCACATTGTCACACGTGTTTCACAGTCGTTGGATCACAAACAAACACATATACAGACCAATTATACAAGTCCAGATCAATTTCTGAAATATATCGGTCTACCGACGATTTAATTGGGTACTTATCGAGTCTAAGACCCTATCCTATAGTTCAATAGATGCAAATATCAGTCATACGATTTTTCATAGCCTTATAACAATATTTAAATAATTATTATAATTTATCATGAATTTTCAAACACCAGAATCATTATTAAATGATTTAAATATTAAACAACGCTATTATCATTAATATTTAATTAATATTAAACTATTAATGAGTAATTGCCAAAATATTAAAGTTATTTATAATAACTCAAAATATTTTTAAAGTATTATTATTACCCTTAAATGATTTTTAAAAGAATTAAAATTATTTTTAAATAATTATCATTAACATTAAAGTATTAATGTATTGTTTATCAAAATATTAAAAGTCATTAATTATACTTGAAATATTTTTAATTCATTTATATCCTTTTTAAATGATTTTTAAAGTAATAAAACCATTTTAAAACAATTTATTTAATATAATTATTAAATAAATTTAATATCATTAATATTAAATTAATAATCATTAATATTAAATTATTAATGAAATTATCCTTTAAATATTAAAAGTTATATTTTATAACTTAAAATATCTTTAAATATTTTATTTTCATTTTAAATGATTTTTATAATATTAAAATCATTTTAAAACTAATTTATTTAATATGATTATGAAATAATTCTAATATCATTTATAGTAAATAATTAATGAGATTTTCCTTTAAATATTGAAAGTTATAATTTATAACTTAAAATATTTTTAAATCTTTATTTTCATTTAAAATGATTTTTCTAATATTAAAATTATTTTAAAACTAATTTATTTAATATAAGTATTAAAAAATCTAATATCATTAATATTAAAATATTAATATTTTTCATAAAAAAATATCAAAAGTTATATTTTATAACTTAAAATATTTTTATAATCCTTTAAATTATTTTTATATGATTTTTAAATCACTAATTCTATTTTTCATCATTTATTTAATACATTTATTAAATAAATTAAATATCATTAATATTAATTTATTAATGAAATTTCATCACAAAATATTAAAGGTTATAGAAAATAATTTAAAATATTTTCTTATAACATAATATAATTTTAAATGATTTTTCAAGTATTAAAATCATTTTTAAATAATTTATTTAATATTATAATTAAATAAATTAAATACCTTTAATATTCCAAAAATATTAAATATTTATAAAATATAATAAAAATTATTAATAACTAATTTTCGAATTTTAAAATAATTTTTAAGAATTTATGTTGTATTTTTCATAATTATAAACTATTTATTACTAATTATTTAATAAAAATAATTATTTTATGAAGTAACTGTCGCTAAAGACTGCCTATAGCGACAGAAGCGTCGCTATAGGTGTTCTTCGTGTTCATCTTGAAACCTAGAAATGCATAGTCAGTGATTGAGTAACCATGTTTGACCAAGTATACCTGTCAGGTTATGAGGTTTCTAGGCATGTTATAACTTTGATCATGCACTACTAATGTAACACTACA
Source organism: Panax japonicus (assembly GCA_020205505.1). NCBI lineage: Eukaryota > Viridiplantae > Streptophyta > Magnoliopsida > Apiales > Araliaceae > Panax > Panax japonicus. The sequence continues at coordinate 14,406,176 of CM035111.1, forward strand.
TGATCCAACAATTAATATGTTCATTTCATAACACATATAAATGATATAAGGCTTTGAAATCATTGTTAGATTGTTCTTCGTGTTTCTGGGCTGCCCAGAACTATACGGTCATGGCCGATCAACTGTATTGTTAGCCTAATAACTTGTATTTTGTTCGTTTTAAAGGTGTTCTATACGTCGGGCTTGGTAGAATAACTAATATATTACATGAATCAGTCACTTATAATGACTAAACATCATCAAGCTACAATATCTAAGACATTAAAAAGGCTGTCAGAGATGTTCTGGGTTTTCTGGGTAACCCAAAAACCCAGACAGTTTCATGGTCAAATATTGAAGGTCGATTTTTTCTTGGTACTGTTCATCACTATGTTGTTATTAAGGTTCAAGTATGTTGTTCGTATGTCCGGTAACGCATATGTAATATTATTTCCTTCAGAGAACAAAACGATCACCAGATTTAATATGGTCAAACCTTGTCATAAACATTGTTCATACACTTTCTGGAAATTCCAGAAAAGTGTCTTAGTGATCAAATGGACTACTTTGACCATCTGCTACTATCGATCTGTTAATTGTTTAAGGAATAAAAAGGTATAAATCTAAAGATAATATGGCAGGCTACAACATGTATACAACAAAATCATCAAATCACTTAACACATGACAAATACAAGGCTTGGAATATCATGTCAGACGCTGTTAATCACTTTCTGGGTTACCCAGATTTCACTTGGTCATGGTTGGTCAACCGACTTTGACCAAGAATATCTTTCAATCCATACATTATTTGGTCCTGATTCAAGCTTCAGAACAAAGATCTAATGACATAATACAAATATAAAACATAAAACACCCGAAATCATTAACAAACAAAGATTTAAAAGTTATGACATTTGGTTGTCAGACTCTTTTTAAAAATTTTCCATATTTTCAAAATCATCAAATTCGAGCTTCTAGATGTTATGGATCTAACATCTAGGAACCCAGATCATCATTATATACCACATACAACATGTTTAACACAAAAAAACAACATCTAACAACAGATCAATGGATAGATTTTCAAGTTAGGGTTTATACCTTCTATGAACGATTTTGATTTCTAGGCCACTAATTTGGTTATGGTTATTAGTGGGGCTGTTCTTGGGGACTAATATGCCTTAGAATTTCGTGGGTTTAGGTTGAGAGAAAATGATGGAGTGTTGGAACAAAAATAGGCTAACTAATACAATTTCTCTCTATTCCAATCTATTTATATCACTTATATGCAATGTATATAGATGATATTGCTGGAAAGAATTGGCTGAGTTGTTGATAATTAAGTCATATTTTCAACCTTGGAAGGTCACCAACTAAAGTGTTGGCCAAAAATACAAGTTAGCTTCAATAATGCTCAAAAGGGTATTCTTGTCATTTTGCTTTTGGTTTTAATGGCAAAGTTGTAACATGGAAAATCCTTAGGGTTTGACCCTTGGGGTTTAACCCTAAGGTTTATCACAAAAATTATAGGATTTCTAGTTTAGGGTTTGTAAAATAAAATAAAATTTTTAGTTTCCAAAAATTACAAATTAAGGTTTCATAATTATATTAGGGTTTCTAATTACATTAAATTAGATAATTAGGTTTAGGTTTACTAATCATCATTAAGTATGCCAAATTAGCAATTAAGGTTTATACTTAGCAAATTAGGGTTAGCAATTAGTGTTTCTAATTAGCTATTAAGTTTTCTAACCATTAGGGTTTCCAAATAATAATAATTAATATCTAAATTAACATTAATCATATAACACAATTTCTTACCAACCATAAACTCCGGTTTGAGTTTTAAATTAGGATTAAACCACTTAATACTAGGATTTTGACACTATACACATAATTTGACCAATATTATCAGTCCACACAGATACGTCAGTACATATTTACAGTACTGAAATAAAATAATAATATAATAAATATAAGTAATCACATAACAAAATTATTAGACAGATTTTAAAGTCTCGCTTGACTTCAAAACTAGGGTTTATCGATAACATTAGAGTTTTTCGAATACTGCATCACCATTGACCAATGCGTACATACAATAATTATTTATAGCACTGAAAAATCAGAATATAATTAATATTATATTATTATTCTCATTCCTTGATCAACATCCAAAATTAGGGTTTGGATTCCATATCTGATTTATCTGCCATACTTAATCTTATTAATTAAGTTAAAATAATTAACTTAATAATCTGTACCAAAATTCATATATTAAAATAATTATTATAATTATTCTAAAAATCCTTTCATATATATTTTTTAAAATAATATAATTATCATATTTTCCTGGAAAATAAATATTAAAAACATTTTTACTATAAAATTAATTATTATAAGAATATAATTTATAATGATCAATAATTCTAAAATAAAATTATTTAAAATTATTCATGTAATAAATAAAATTTTATTTATTACAAATATACATACACATTACCTAGCATATATTCTCACCTTTAACATAATAAAAAAATTATACGCAAAATTTCTGATTTAATTATATAGAAAAATATCGGGTTATTACAGAGAGCGAGAGAGAGTTCGGATGGGAGGAAAGAGGAGGAGGAAAAGCTTGCTCGTGTGCAAACTTTGTCCGACGGAAGAAAATTAAAGGAGAACGGTAATTCGAAACCTAGTATCTTATAAATTTTCTTTAAGTTTCTATCTTTAAAAACATAACTTAATGAAGATAAGAAGTAGATGATGTTAGGGATGATTTCATATGGTTGAAATCGTAAGAAAATGAAGAAATAAGAAATAGAAGTTTATTTTATAAATTTCTTAAGGAAGTATATGATTCGTAATGAATTAGAACAATCCGAGTGGATTATATGAATGAGTAGGTGAAATAAGTAAGGAATGATGTTCTATAACATCAAATTCCAATAAAAAGTTAATTCATAATCCAAAATATCGATTAAAATGAAGAACGAACGAAGAACATGAAGAACACACGAAGAACATGAAGAACGTTATTGATGGACAAATTTAAAAGCATCGTAGGACAATTGTTGTTGATGGAAAAGTTTAAAACCATCGTGTATAAGTTAGATTCTTATTTCTTGGTTAGGAACGGTAGAAACGTTCATCAAGAACGGATTAAAACTTAGCTATAACGAAGTTATGGAAAAAATTTCGTAAAAGACGAACGAGAATTAAAAAGTTAGTAAATAAACCTGAAGGTGTAGGGTTTCATAAGAAAGTAAGAGAACGTAGAAAATGTGAGTCATGGACTGTAGAATGAGCGATTTCTGAGTTCGGATGATCGAATTACGAACGAACAAACAAAAAACGTTAAAAGCGTAAAAAATGAACAAAGGGTGAAGATCAAGCCAACCGAATGGCACGTTAATGGATTCAAAACGAAGTTTTGTCTGAAGGATATTGAAGTACGTAAGATAAGGAAGAGAATGGCTTTGGAACGACCTCGTTCTGAGTTTTAACAAAGAAGATACAAGATCTTAAAATACGCGTCTCAAACTTGATTCAAGATATAAAAGATTTTCTAGGTTTTGTGCTCGGCGCCGCAGCGCCAGCTGAGCCTTGGGAGGCGGCACCGCAGTACGAGATCGAGTTATTAGCTACTGACGAGTGGCGTCACAGCGCGAGAAAGAAAGAGGGGCTTTGCGCCGCAGCGCCAAACCGGAAAAGAAGGTGACATAGGCTCGTGCCGCAGCGCGTGAGATAAAGTAGAGAGTGGCGCCGCAACACCGATGTAGGGAAAATGCCAGAAATGAGCTTTTAACTGTTCAGCTTTTGGGGGAAACGTAAGGGAAGATAAAGAACATAATCTCCAACTAATGTAACACTTAAACAAGTGAATTAAACCTTAAATGAAGGTTGAATGGAAAGATTAAATGAGATTAAAAGACAAATAATATAAACGCGGGATACGTAACTGATGTCTAGGGACCGCAGTCGTGATGAATGAACGTGAGGGATTGCTATGGTTGTGATTCCTTAGATGTTGAGCAACGAGGGTAATGAATAATATTTTGATGTTATGTCATGATAGTGAGAGATAAGTGTAAAGCGTATAGACGCTGTGAACACAATGCTATTGCGATGAATGATCGGTCTTAGCATACAATGATCAGTATGGCTTCGACACTAAGAACGAGTAATGAACATGGGGTTCATGTAATGGATAACGAAAGTATTAATAAGATATGAATTATCAAGAAAGCCATAATGAATTAACGGTAACAAGATTAATGAAAAAACGAATGTGAGTTGATAAGGAATGAATCCTCAGTTATGGCATTTAGTTGCCAGAAAGCAGTAAGGAATAATAAATTGATTTAACGAACATTAAGTTTAATGGTTCAGATAAGTTACGATAAGTTTAGGTTGTGGTACAATCGTAACCTTTGATGGTTGACATATGGGAGCTGGGCTAAACAATTTCTTCAGAGAGAGAAGGTATATACGAAATTGGCAACCGATCTAACTCACTGTGATGGCAGTGTAGATGATACAGGAACTTGTTTGTTAGTTGTTTGTGGGAAACAACTCAGAGTACAATATGGACTACTAGCAAAGAAGTGATGTGTGCTGAGTCCTAGAGAAGTTATAAAAAGAAGATAAGAATGCAAATCATCAAAGATGATGAACGTTTTGAGTAAAACATCTCCGTATGTCATGAAGTCATAAACTGGTATAGGAAGTTAGTCGCGTAAAATTATATTGAAAGAACGTGAACCCTAAGAAGTAAAGTTATGTAAACCAATGCTTAAGTTCAATATATGACTAATTGGTGTTTATGTTTTTCTCCTTATGTGTTATATAGGAATTGGAATGAGCAGTTCAGTGTAAGATGTAGCTGTGCGTAAGGCAAGTTTCCTAACTTCATTCATATTCTAAATGAATGCTAGTTTCTTAAACTTCTCAAATGTTAAATTTGAGAAGTTCTGTCTATGTGCGAATGTGCGATATTTGAACAAGGTGGTAGAATGTATGAGGCCTTGAGCCACAATGTTTACACTTCGGTGTTTCTATGATATGAACTATTCTGTGATTGAGCTGTTCGATAAAAGTATGTTCTATTTATACATGAACCGTTATTGTTAAGTATGTGCTAATGATTCTAGGAAGACATGATGTGTATAAAAAGGTAGAGGAATGAAAGTATTTCAAAGTGAAAGTGACAGATGTTTTAAGATGATAGGAATCGAGACTATTCTTATTATTCAAGTTGCTTCATAACCTTTGTTCGTTTATCAAAGTTCTAAAGGAACGTAAACTCTTGAAGTTATGTGTTCAACTGTTATGACTTGCTGGGCAATTGAATTCTCACACTTGCTTTAAATGAAAAACATTTTCAGCGAACGAGGTTAGAAGAACTTAAGGATCCCATAAAGATCAAGCTGACGGTATCCAGATGAAGTGTCATTCAGAATGTGAATGAGCGAGAAGATTAAGTGAAGACTTGTAATATAGAAAGATGAAATTGAACTATAGACTAGTTTAACGAACTGTTATGTATCCTTGGTGGCGAATAAAAGTCACTCTTGTAAGATGAAATGAATAATGTATTTATCATTATTTGTAATGAAAAAGGTTATAAGGTTTTTAATACCTCGGATTTGAGAGTGTATATTGTTATATTTCAGTATATAATGATGTATGTTGGATCAATGATGTACTCGTGACGTACAGAATTCGGGTATGAAGATAGACCGAATTTCGGGGCGTTACATCAACATTATTGAATATAGTTCACTTTCTTATATTTTACGTTCTTCGTTTAACTACTCGTTAAACAACATTAAATTCCTAAAGTCATCACTATATAAGCGATTTAGGAAAGGTCTCATCATGTTCATTAAGTAATTACATGTCCCATACTTGTCTTGCAAACCTTTGGGTTCACAATCAACTTGGTCAACAAAATTCCCTTGATGGCACCGCGACGCGACATCCTTTTGTACTAGCAGCACTGCGGTGCCACTTTCCAGTACCCAACTCCCGGTCTCGGCATTACATCGTGACTTATAGATCTTTGTCTGGCGCTGCGGCGCCAGACCTCAATACCAGACAACTTTGACAGTTTTCTTACATAAATAATTTTCCCGGACTCCTAAATTGTTCATTTTAAGTCAAAATTGGCTCATTCAATAGCCATTAGCTTACAAATCACATACTCTACGTGTTCATGCAAGAATTTTCCATTTTTGAATCTGTTAACTCAAAATTCACCTATTAGTTCATTTTACAAAAAATGATAAACTTCTGTGAACGTTCAACGCTCGTTTCTTCATTCTAAGTCAGAATTCGATAATTTTCGAGTCCGCAACTCTATAATGCCAAATAAGACTATATTCCATCAAAGAACAATATTTTCGAGCTCAATGTCAAAATTTGACTTCCATTCCGAGAATTTCACGATTTCGACGATTATTGTCCAACCTCATCAATTCCGTTATAACTTCGTTACTTGAGATTTTTAAACCATTTTAAATGGATTCAATCCATCATACTAACATCTTAACCCTACATATTTCAATAACTTATACATGATAAGTTCTTACAAGTTCTTCCTTAGTTCATAGCTTATATTAGTATAAATGACTTATTCATGACTTATTAAGGCTTAAGTTCTTTGATTAATCATTCCTACTTCTTCTTAGCATACAAGTCCTACCACTACTTAGTTCTCTAACAATTGAAGAGAAAGAGAATCATGGTTTAGGATCTTACTGTTAGAGTTTATGCCCTAGAGGCCAATTATTTGATATAATTGCTTAACGTTTTGATATTATATTTGATTGAATAAATATATGATTTTATTATGGTTTTATTTACTGCGTAATATAATTGTTAACATAATAAAATTCCTTAGAATAGTGATACAAATTATATAGTTTCAAGTATGTGACTTGAACATGAGATTATATATTACCATTAGTATCAGTGTTCTTAAATGTCCCTAGTCGAGTATCATTGTTGATGGGACAACAATGATGCATTGAGACTAGTATGTGGATTGACTGATGACCAAATCTCATTGGTCATAAATATATGAGATATTAAGTCAATGCATAGGTACATGTTAGAGAACGATGTACTGGACAGACCCACCATGAGAATTCTATATGGAGCATTATGCGAAGTGTCATTAGCAATTCTCATAGTGACAAGGATGTAATGGTCCTCCGACCTGAAATCTCTATATTACTACACGAGAATTTATGTACTTTGATATCATCAAATGTCACCTTTAATAGGGTGGACTATAAAGGTGATTATTGGGTTCATCATTAATCATGTGAGAAATATGAGTGATCTAGATGGAATTTAACCATCCTATATATTATGGGTGATATCCATAGGCCTCTTGATTGAGTAGGACTATGAAATGCATGGCCATGCTCAAATAGTGATTTGTTTCATATAGTCTACTCATTGATCAAGAAAACTCATATTAAATTATGAAGAGTATGACACATTCCATGACTCGAGTTTAATCTAGGATATTAAGGTTAAAAGGATTAAATTGCATTGAAACATTGGTCACAAAAGGTTGCATCGAATCATCGATCTTATTATTACTTGGGTAGTAGTGATGCATTACTAGATGCCGCTCACTGTTTATAATTTTATAATATGATTTTAAAATTATTGCCAACGTAATAATAACATATAGGGTCATACACATAGAACGTTATTTAAAAGGGAATTAATTTAAATTTTAAGGATTTAAATATATTAATATGGTTAATAGTATTTAAATCACGAATTTAAATTAAAATGAGAATTTGTATATATGTATATTAATTAAGTAAGACTTAATTAAGATATATATATATATATATATATATATATATATATATATATATATATATATATATATATAGATTCGGATTTTATAAAATTAAGTTTTGATTTTGATTAATTCCTTTTAACTACTATATATATGATATATAGCAGCTACTTAGGAAAAAGATATCATAATTGAAAAACCCTAGCCGCTCTTAGAGAGAGACTAGAGAGAAAACAGTTTCAAAAATCCATTCCTTTTGGTGGCTAGTACCGCAAGTCCTTCTTATTGCAGAATCGTTCGACGGTTCGTGCGGCGTTCGTGTGGATACCGTAGAGGCGCAATCGGTTTGTATTGCGTTGGAGATTCGAGGCGCAGTCGGTTTCAGATTCTCGTTTTTTTATATCTGGTATAATCTCTAAACCTCTGAATTAGTTGATTTTCGCATGGATCCTGTTTTAGGGTTTCGGAAATTGCTTTAAAATTTTAATTTCCGCTGTGTGTTTCTGTGCCGAAGCCCAACAGTGGTATCAGAGCTACTTGCGAAAAGATTAATTCAGATTACGTGTTTTAATTATATTCGATATATATGATATATGATGATGCATGTTTACCGATATAAAATTGAATACATGATATTCCGTTGTATGTGTATTCTGGTAATATATATGATGATACTGTTAATCATATCTTTAATCGGTGGAATAACAATATAACTATTCTAATCGGATTAGAAGCATGAAGAATCGTTTTAATATGATTAATCGAAACTGGAAATATATGATAAATTCTGGGTGTACTGTTATTCGTTTTAATATGATTAAATCGAAACTGGACATATATGATTTGTTATTATGGGTGTTTTGGTGGATTAAAATGTATGATTCTGAAACTGTTTCAGAGATTCGTATGGAAAAATTCTGCAATACAGAATGTAGTTCGAAATTTTTTTCCAGGGGCGCTGCCCCCGACCCCGCTCGCTGACCGGTCAACGAGACCACCCGCCGGCCGATCAGCCGGACCACCGCCAGGGGGGGAGACCCCCCCTTGGACCCCCTCGTCGTAGCGCACGATGGTCGTGTCCCCTATATTTTATATATAGTTTTCTTTAATTATATATAAATTGTTATGTGCTTATTGTGATATGCATGGTGCACAGTTATGGCCTTTTGACCTATAGGTTAGTGGTTTTTGGTTTTGAAATACGACTTGCATGTCGTGCCTTTCTATAAATTCTAATGTAATATTCTCTTCTCATCTAAATCCCCTCGAATGTAACTCGAGGTTTCTTTATGTCATGTAATAATCTGTAATTGATGAAGATGTCAAGATGGAGAACACAATGGAAAGATGATGATTGAGAGGAGGCGCATGCTAGAGGAAGATCCAAGGAAGTTATTTATTTTAAGATTTTTTACCACCTTAGATTGACCTTCAATCTTTCATTAGCTTGAAAAGATTGACAGTGGATTGCGCCATAACTGTGACACATTTAATTTTGCACTTTATTTATGCTTGTATATGATATGATATGATTAATAATGTGCATGCTTAACAAGATTAAAATTGGTGAGATCTAAATTAATAAAATCCCTCATTAAATTATTAAGTCTAAATCAGATGTCTTCCAATGAATAACACTCATCTAGACCTTGATCAATAGATGTAGGTTTGGCAAAGCAAAGTACCCTATTTATCTAGGTAAGATGCGATAGGATAATTGTGATATCCAAACTATTAAAATCATTGGGCCCGACTTAACTAAGTTATCTCAATAGGATTGTGGACTTAGAGGCATAGAGTTTGGTTGGTACCATTAGATGGACTAGAAACAAATGTTGTTTACCAAACTATCCAGGAGTTATATATGATATAATTGACAAAGGGTTGTCTACCTAAATAATTATGTTTTGAGAGAATAGCCAAAGCTAACTTAAGGCATAATGAAATATGGATCTTGTCTCACTAGAAAGATTTAATAGAAAATGCTTTCCGAATTAATGGTGAGGGCTATTAATTTGAATAAAATAGTGGGAGGTATATTTTGAATGTACTATTATCAATTATATAATATCAACTCTGTAATTTGACTTATTATTGTTGCACTTATAAATTGTAGATATCAAATGGCAAACAACAACAACACAAATAGTCTTTCATTACGATCAGTCCTTGAAAAGGACAAGCTAAGTGGAATTAATTTCCTTGACTGGCATAGGAACTTGAGGATTGTCCTCAAACAAGAGCGTAAGCTATATGTCCTTGATGGGCCCATTCCTGCAGCACCAGCTGTCACTGCACCACGTGCGGAGCATAATGCTTACAAGAAGCATCAAGATGATGCTCTGGATGTGAGTTGTGTCATGCTAGCAACCATGAACGCTGAGCTTCAGAAGCAACATGAGTTGATGGATGCTTATGAGATGATCGAGCATCTCAAGAAATTGTTCGAAGGGCATGCTCGACAGGAGAGGTATGATACAAGCAAGGCGTTGTATCACTGCAAAATGGGTGAACGTGATTCAGTTGGTCCACATGTGCTGAAAATGATTGGGTATATTGAGTACCTTGATAGGTTGGGTTTTCCAATCACTACGGAAGCCCAAATTGACCTTGTTTTGCAATCTTTGAACAGCAGCTACTCTCAATTTGTTATGAACTATCTTATGAATGAAATTAAGAAACCCCTTACTGAGTTGTTGAGCATGTTAAGAACTGCCGAGAACAACATGAAAAAGGCAGGACCCGCTCCTATAATGATGGTGCAAAAGGGGAATGCTAAGGGAAATTGGAAAGGCAAGAAGAAGATAGGATCTAAATCTTTTGCCAAACCCAATTCCAAAACCAAACAGGCTTTAAAACCTAAAGGTGGGGTGGCTAAAGAAGGTGAATGTCACTTCTGTGGAAAACCTGGACACTGGAAAAGGAATTGTCATGCTTATCTGGAAGAAGTGAAGAAAAGAAAAGGAAGTACGACTTCTGATTCAGGTATATATGTTATAGAAGTCAACTTATCTACTTCTACATCATGGGTATTGGATACTGGATGTGGTTCTCACATTTGTGTTAATGTGCAGGGACTCCGAAGGAGTAGAACTTTGGCGAAAGGAGAGGTTGACCTACGAGTTGGAAATAGAGCAAAAGTTGCTGCACTGGCCGTAGAAACTTATCATTTATCTTTGCCCACTGGGCTAGTTTTAGAATTAGAAGATTGTTATTTTGTGCCTGCTATAAGCAAAAACATTATTTCTATTTCTTGTTTGGACAAGAAAGGTTTTTCATTTATAATAAAGAACAATCGTTGTTTGTTTTACTTAAATGATATTTGTTATGGTGTTGCACAATTGTTTAACGGTCTCTATATTCTTGATTTAGAAATGCCTATCTATAACATAAATACAAAACGATTTAAATCAAATGATTCAAATCTGACATATCTCTGGCACTGTCGTTTAGGCCATATAAATGAGAAACGCATATCCAAACTCCATAAAGATGGGTTCTTGGATTCATTTGATTTTGAATCATATGAGAAATACGAGTCTTGTTTATTAGGCAAGATGACTAAAGCCCCTTTCACTGGACACAATGAACGGGCTAGCGATATATTGGGACTTATACATAGTGATGTATGTAGACCCATGAGTTCGTTAGCAAGAGGTAGGTTTTATTACTTCATTACATTTACTGATGACTTTAGTAGATATGGATATGTATATCTTATGAGACACAAATCCGAATCCTTTAAAAAGTTCAAGGAATTTAAGAATGAAGTTCAAAACCAATTTGGCAAAAGCATAAAATCCCTTCGATCCGATCGAGGAGGTGAATACTTAAGCCAAGACTTTGATGACCTTCTAAAGGAGTGTGGTATTATATCACAACTCACTCCACCTGGAACACCACAATGGAATGGTGTATCTGAGAGGAGAAATCGAACCTTGTTGGACATGGTACGATCAATGATGAGTCATGCAGATCTTCCAATAAGCTTCTGGGGTCATGCTCTAGAGACAGCTGCATTCACACTTAATCGTGTTCCTACAAAGACGGTTCAAAAGACACCATATGAAATGTGGACTGGGAAACGTCCTAGTATGTCGTTCATGAAGATTTGGGGTTGCGAGGCGTTCGTAAAATGTCTGAATTCTGACAAGCTCGGACCCAAATCTGACAAATGTAATTTTGTGGGATACCCAAAGGAAACAAAAAGGTATTATTTCTACAAACCTTCTGAGAACAAAGTGGTTGTTGCTCGAACTGGTATTTTTCTAGAAAGAGAATTTGTCTCTAAAGGAAACAGTGGGAGGAAAGTAGAACTCGAAGAAATTCGAGAACCACAAAATATCATTGAACCTGAGTTGGAACATGAGCAGGAACCACAAGAAATTGTGGAAAGTGAACCTGCTCAAATTACACAAGTCATTCGTAGATCTGGTAGGACACGCCAAGAGCCTGAGAGATATTATGGACATCTTGTGACTCAAAACGGCGATGTGATGCTCATAGATCAAGATGAGCCTGCTTCCTACCAAGAAGCTATGAATGGACCAGATTCTGAGAAATGGCTTGAAGCCATGAAATCTGAGATGGACTCCATGTATACTAACCAAGTATGGACTCTGGTTGATCCACCCGAAGGGGTAAAACCAATCGGGTGCAAGTGGGTTTTTAAGAAGAAAACCGACATGGATGGTAATGTACAAACCTATAAAGGCCGACTGGTAGCAAAAGGTTTCAAACAAATTCAAGGTGTTGACTATGATGAAACCTTCTCTCCAGTGGCAATGATTAAATCCATCAGGATCTTACTTGCTATTGCAGCTTTTTATGATTACGAAATCTGGCAGATGGACGTCAAAACTGCTTTCCTTAACGGAAATCTCCTTGAGGATGTGTATATGACACAACCTGAGGGTTTTGTCACTCCAAAGGATGCTGGAAAGGTATGTAAGCTGCATCGATCCATTTATGGATTGAAGCAAGCCTCTCGGAGTTGGAATCTTCGATTTGATGAAGCAGTCAAAGAATTTGGCTTTATTAAAAATGAAGATGAACCTTGTGTATATAAGAAGGTTAGTGGGAGTCACATTGTATTCCTAGTATTATATGTTGATGACATATTAATTATTGGGAATGACATTCCTTCCTTACAGGCTATAAAAACATGGTTAGGAAAATGTTTCTCCATGAAAGATTTGGGCGATGCTGCCTACATTTTAGGTATCAAGATCTATAGAGATAGATCAAGAAAAATGCTCGGCCTAAGTCAAAGTACATATATTGATAAAGTGTTGAAACGGTTCAGCATGCAAGAGGCGAAAAGAGGAAACTTACCCGTGACTCATGGTGTAAAGATCTCTAAGGCCCAATGTCCTAAATCACAAGATGATGATGAGCGTATGAGAAAGATCCCTTGTGCTTCAGCAATTGGATCTATCATGTATGCAATGATATGTACTCGTCCGGATGTCTCGTATGCTTTGAGCATGACGAGCAGATACCAGTCGAATCCAGGTGAAGGTCACTGGACAGCAGTCAAGAATATCCTCAAGTACCTGAAAAGGACTAAGGATTCATTCTTGGTATATGGAGGTGAAGACGAACTAGCAGTAAAGGGTTACACAGATGCTAGTTTCCAGACTGACAATGATGACTATAAGTCTCAGTCAGGTTTTGTGTTTTGCCTTAATGGTGGTGCTGTTAGCTGGAAAAGTTCGAAGCAAGAGATAGTAGCTGATTCTACAACAGCGGCTGAGTATATTGCTGCTTCTAGTGCAGCCAAGGAGGCTGTATGGATTAAAAAGTTCATCACTGAACTTGGTCTTGTTCCAACCATTGTTGATCCGGTTGCTCTATACTGTGATAATAATGGAGCCATTGCACAGGCTAAGGAACCTAGATCTCACCAACGATCCAAGAATATACTTAGGCGGTACCATCTCATCCGTGAAATCATTGATATAAGAGATGTACATATAGGAAGAGTGCCAACAGATGATAATGTTGCAGATCCACTAACCAAGGCTTTGTCGCAGCAGAAGTACGACGGTCACACTAGTTCCATGGGTATTAGATACATGAGTGATTGGCTCTAGTGCAAGTGGGAGACTGTTAGAGTTTATGCCCTAGAGGCCAATTATTTGATATAATTGATTAACGTTTTGATATTATATTTGATAGAATAAATATATGATTTTATTATGGTTTTATTTACTGCGTAATATAATTGTTAACATAATAAAATTCATTAGAATAGTGATACAAATTATATAGTTTCAAGTATGTGACTTGAACATGAGATTATATATTACCATTAGTATCAATGTTCTTAAATGTCCCTAGTCGAGTATCATTGTTAATGGGACAACAATGATGCATTGAGACTAGTATGTGGATTGACTGATGACCAAATCTCATTGGTCATAAATTTATGAGATATTCATTATTATCACATCCATGAATTAATATTTCATTGCTGAGACTCAACTCAATAATTAATTCACATCATCGAATCATCCATGCACTACAGGCCTATGATGTTCTTTAGTATCACGACCACGAATTATCCATGCACTACGGCCAAAGATAATCGTGTTTTCATCAACGGTCCTGATCATGCCATAAAACAATTCATCTTTGCACTACGGCCAAAGAGAATTCATAGCCATAATCATTCCAAAAACTGTCCATCAATGCACTACGGGCCAATGAGGACTTTTTCCACATCATTTATAACATTACAGTTATGATTATACCAAATAATCCATGGTTCTAATCTTACCAAGTCCATCTGTACACTACATAATATAAGCATGAGGTTGATGACAATATTATAAGCATTAGTCAAACTAAATCAAGGATAAATATTAAAGACTTTAAATTTATCCAAACATTATCAATCACTTAATAAAATCATAATATAATATTGTTAATATTATAACAATATTTTAATCACTCCTTAAACTTATAAACAATTACATTTAATTGTTTACATTTTTCCAAATAATACATTTAATCATTCTAAATGCCATACTCATAAGATTTCATCACCAATAATCAAATTACTCATCAAAAATCTGCATATACCTTATATAGGATTTTCAAGCCATAAAATCCTATTTACCAATTTTTCAACTTCAAATAACATATTTAATTTTTATGTTTATAACTAAATCATTTTTATGAAAAATACTAAATCAGTCCCAAAAATTATTCTTTTATGGGATTTAGCATAATATAGTCCCATATTGAACATATAATTTTCTTGATATTTTTAAAATTCTTTTACTATTTTTTAAAAATCAATTTCTAATTAATTCCTTAAAAAATTAGCTACCTCACGGTTAACTCCAGAAATTCCCAAAGCTTGATAGTATCTTA
The DNA here is from genome assembly GCA_020205505.1 of Panax japonicus. Classification (NCBI taxonomy): domain Eukaryota; kingdom Viridiplantae; phylum Streptophyta; class Magnoliopsida; order Apiales; family Araliaceae; genus Panax; species Panax japonicus. The sequence goes on from CM035111.1 coordinate 14,421,365, forward strand.
CACATGTTAACGTGAGCTTCCAGTTTAAATTTCCTGGTCATCGGAGTTATAGAACTCCGGTTATAGCGTTTTTCGTCGGAAAAACCTAAATATTGAAATGGTCATAACTTACTCATTTTAAGTCGGAATGAGCTCATTATTGGACAGGATGTAATTTATACCATATACTTTCATGTTCCAAAAAGGGCAAAATTTTTCTCACAAATTAAGTAGCCGAAACAGCTCTTTTAAAATCATGGCAGCAGCCTTTTTCATATTTTGCAGTTTTTCGTACTTTGCTAAAATCAGTCCACGCAAAAATCTACAACACCTTTTCCAGTGATTCCACTTGGATATGTTACAAAACAAATAGACCTAACTCTAGAACTTCACCACACTCAAAAATTCAAAATATAATAAGAAATATGGTCAATTGAATTTCATGGTCCATTTTCACCAAAATCTGATTTTTCAACCCTTTGTGATTTCTAAGAAACTTTCATGTTTTCACATAATAACCAACATAACTCATCATAACAGTTACTAATACCACATATACCCATGATTTTCATTAGTCCAGTGCTTTTATTATGACTTTAATCATAATCCACGTAAACAGATCATTTCCACAATTTAACAAGGAATGAAATACAACGGATCGTTCACCATGCATGTGGTAATCCACATAGACATTTTATTCCAACAGAATAATTAAGAATGAAATAACATAAGGATTTAACATGCATGCAATAGAGACCACACAGACAGGTTATTCCCAATAGAATTGTAAAAACGGAATCAGGTCCGGCGTAAAACGCACAGACATGATATTCCAGTAGAATAGTAAAGACGTAACCAGGTCCAGGGTAAAACGTACAGACAGGATGTTCCAATAGAGTAATAAAAATTGGAATAACAGAAGCATTTCACCAAGTATAGGGTAGCCCGCGTATACAGGTTATTCTAACAAAATAATAAAGAATGGAATAACAGAAGTTCTTTTCATGAACACAAACGAAATAATACCCCTTACGAGTATAACAAATAATATCCCCTACCTTAGAAAGAAGAGTACTGGATATAGAAGTAGTGAAGTAGCAGAACACTTTTCTTCTTTCTCTCTATAGTTTCTCTCTCTAGAGTGAGGTTGTATGTCATTAGACATCTTGTACGATAGTGGCAAAACACCCTTCCAAAGTTGGGTTCGCCTCACCCTATTTGATTCACCAAATATAACTACTAAATGATGTATAGAATACAACACACTTTTCTATACTGTTTAGAGAGAACCTCCACAGCTAGAGACCACCGTTCTATTCCCCTGTTATCCCCACTCGACTCGGCAACACTCTTATTACCTGAAACGAATTGTGAAGCAGAAATGGTGAGCACAACTAGCCTAGTAAAGAATATTTTGACTAAAGATAATTAAATTATCAATAGCTTTCATCAATAATAAATCAGATATTTAGAACATATGACAGATAATAAAACTTTTCAACCATAGTTACAGCTGAACGAGCAATCCATTAGAAGAGTCAAATAGACCATAAGGTCTATTATCTTCTCTACATTAAAAGTTCACCAATAATGTTTTATCCGTGTAACATCAATCAATAATTCCCGTGCACGATCATGTGAATAACTCATAATCACAATTGTGATTCTAAATTCCTCTTCGCACCTAGGACGAAGATAATTTTCATCAGCTGAAACATCAAAAATCATGGTTATACCAAATCACAATTCCAACTCGTAATCATTAAATCATCTTTGCACTACGGCCAAAGATATTCATTATTATCACATCCATGAATTAATATTTTATTGCTGAGACTCACCTCAATAATTAATTCACATCACCGAATCATCCATGCACTACAGGCCAAAGATGTTCTTTAGTATCACGACCACGAATTATCCATGCACTACGGCCAAAGATAATCGTGTTTTCATCAACAGTCCTGATCATGCCATAAAACAATTCATCTTTGCAATACGGCCAAAGAGAATCCATTGCCATAATCATTCCAAAAACTGTCCATCAATGCACTACGGGCCAATGAGGACTTTTTTCACATCATTTGTAACATTACAGTTATGATTATACCGAATAATTCCTGGTCATAATCATACGAAGTCCATCTGTACACTACAGACCACAGATGACTTTCAACATAATATAAGCATGAGGTTGATGACAATATTATAAGCATTAGTCAAACTAAATCAAGGATAAATATTAAAGACTTTAAATTTATCCAAACATTATCAATCACTTAATAAAATCATAATCTAATATTGTTAATATTATAACAATATTTTAATCACTCCTTAAACTTATAAACAATTACATTTAATTGTTTACATTTTTCCAAATAATGCATTTAATCATTCTAAATGCCATACTCATAAGATTTCATCACCAATAATCAAATTACTCATCAAAAATATGCATATACCTTATATAGGATTTTCAAGCCATAAAATCCTATTTACCAATTTTTCAACTTCAAATAACATATTTAATTTATATGTTCGTAAATAAATCATTTTCATGAAAATAATAAATCAGTCCCAAAAATTATTCTTTTATGGGATTTGGCATAATATAGTCCCATATTGAACATATAATTTTCTTGATATTTTTAAAAATCATTTACTATTTTTTAAAAATCAATTTCTAATTAATTCCTTAAGAAATTAGCTACCTCACGGTTAACTCCAGAAATTCCCAAAGCTTGACAAGACCTTACACATGTTAACGTGAGCTTCCAGTTTAAATTTCCTGGTCATCGGAGTTATAGAACTCCGGTTATAGCATTTTTCGTCGGAAAAACCTAAATATTGAAATGGTCATAACTTACTCATTTTAAGTCGGAATGAGCTCATTTTTGGACAGGATGTACTTTATACCATATACTTTTATATTCCAAAAAGGGCAAAAATTTTCTCACAAATTAAGTGGCCGAAATAGCCCTTTTAAAATCGTGGCAGTAGCCTTTTTCATATTTTGTAGTTTTTCGTACTTTGCTAAAATCAGTCCACACAAAAATCTACAACACCTTTTCCAGTGAATCCACTTGGATAAGTTACAAAACTCATAGAACTAACTTTAGAACTTCACCACACTCAAAAATTCGAAATATAATAGGAGATATGGTCAATTGAATTTCATGTTCTATTTTCACCAAAATAATATTTTTCAACCCTTTGTGATTTCTAAGAAACTTTCATGTTTTCACATAATAACCAACATAACTCATCATAACACTTACTAATACCACATATACCCATGATTTTCATTAGTCCAATGCTTTTATTATGACTTTCATCATAATCCACGTAAACAAATCATTTCCACAATTTAACAAGGAATGAAATACAACGAATCGTTCACCATGCATGTGGTAATCCACATAGACAGGGTATTCTAACAGAATAATAAAGAATGAAATAACATAAGGATTCACCATGCATGCAATAAAGACCGCACAGACAGGTTATTCCCAATAGAATAGTAAAAAAACGGAACCAGGTCCGGCGTAAAACACACAGACATGATATTCCAGTAGAATAGTAAAGACGTAACCAGGTCCGGCGTAAAACGCACAGACATGATGTTCCAACAGAGTAATAAAAATTGGAATAACAGAAGAATTTCACCAAGTATAGGGTAACCCGCGTATACAGGTTATTCCAACAAAATAATAAAGAATGGAATAACAGAAGTTCTCTTCATGAACACAACAGAAATAATACCCCTTACGAGTATAACAAATAATATCCCCTACCTTAGAAAGAAGAGTACTGGATATAGAAGTAGTGAAGTAGCAGAACACTTTTCTTCTTTCTCCCTATAGTTTCTCTCTCTAGAGTTTCAGTGAATTCGTAAGAAATAATGAAGGAATGAGCTTCTATTTATAGAAAAATGGTCTGCATAGTAACTAACTCATGAACGGTCCAGATTGATTTACTTTAATCTGACGATCCATATTTAAAGCAAAATCTTTTAAATAAAATATAATATATTCTATTTATAATCTAATAAAATGAATAACTTTATAAAAGATTTTATTATGGAAACACTATGCAGGCACTATGCAAACACTATGCAGGCACTATACAAACACTATACAAAATAAAATATAATATATTCTAATTATTGTCTAATAAAATAGATAACTTTATAAAAGTATTCTGTTTTATATAAAAATATTTTACTATTAGCCTAATAAAACGAATAACTTTATAAAAGTATTCTGTTTTTATATAAAAAGCTTTTATGTTTTATTACATTAATAATACTAATAAAACAAAACTGAGTGACTTATTACGTAAGCATCAATAATCAATACCGTGTGCTACTATACAACCACGCGTATTACTGTACTATTAACACCGACTGTTTCAACAGTTAACGGTAAAACTTCCATCGTTATTTTCATAAAAATATTTTTGTCGTTTTCTCAATTCGACAATAATTCCATTGTGGGGTCCACCAATGATTGTACCGTCGTACGGATATTTTCCGACAAAAAGAATATTCCCCGACTAATCGAATATTCCCCGACACAACGAATATTTTATATCAACTTGCTTACTTTGCAAAAACAAATTTCACATATTACCCTTAACTTTAAACTTTTATCAATTTAACTATTTACCAAAATAGAAAAATTGAATAATTTTATTTCATAAAATTTAGGGTCTCACAATCACCCCTCCTTATAAAAATTTGCCCTCGAAATTTACGTACATACTTGATATTCAATGAGATGAGAATACATTGCTTTATTTTCGGATTGTACCTTCCCGGTTATATCCTCTGTATCATGATTTTTCCATTGCTCATCTCCTTTTTTTTAGATATCATTCTAGAATATATCTTCAAAATAAAGGTTAATTGACATATCATAATTTGTCAACCTATCAAGTAAACAATTTTAGCTTAGGTAAGTCACACACTAGCGAAGTATATAACTCGTCTCTCCCCTCCTAGTTCCAAACTCTTATATCCGCCAACGACCATATCCCTAAGCTCTGATTCCAACTGTGACGCCCCCAAAATTAGGTATACATCAACCATTCTGAGTAGCCAGATACATAGTACAAAATTCAAATACAACATTATTTATACAACTGTTGAACTGTCGTATAGAATACGACCACAGTTAATTGTGAGTTTTAATACAAATGTATGTAACTCTCATTGTACCTTGACCACAACCTTACAATGATACTTTACATAAAAGTATAGTTAAAAACTGTTTTAGAAATTAAAATCTTTGGGAAGTGCTCAAGAAAACCTTCGTACATGGGAGGCCATGCGTCTAAGTTATGATAGGTATCATATATCCACAGAACTATCCTTGGTTGACCCAAACGTCCCCAAAGAAAAACAAGAAGATTACTATCATCTTCTTTCCAATGGTAAGTCTTCTCTTGACATATAAATATCTTCATTGTCTCCAAGTGAAAATCATGTTTCAAATAAACTCCAAGATCATACAGGTAGTGCTCGTAGATATATTCAGCAAATTAATGTGCACAACCATGTCTTATGAGAACACGAGGTTGTATGTCATTAGACATCTTGTATGATAGTGGCAAAACACCCTTCCAAAGTTGGGTTCGCCTCACCCTATTTGATTCACCAAATATAACTACTAAATAAGGTATAGAATATAACACACTTTTCTATACTGTTTAGGGAGAACCTCCACAGCTAGAGACCACCGTTCTATTCCCCTGTTATCCCCACTCGACTCAGCAACACTTTTATTACCTGAAACGAATTGTGAAGCAGAACATATTTAATTTATATATTCGTAACTAAATCATTTTCATAAAAATACTAAATCATTCCCAAAAATTATTCTTTTATGGGATTTAGCATAATATAGTCCCATATTGAACATATAATTTTCTTGATATTTTCAAAATTCATTTACTATTTTTTAAAAATCAATTTCTAATTAATTCCTTAAGAAATTAGCTACCTCACGGTTAACTCCAGAAATTCCCAAAGCTTGACAGGATCTTACACATGTTAACGTGAGCTTCCAGTTTAAATTTCCTGGTCATCGGAGTTATAGAACTCCGGTTATAGAGTTTTTCGTCGAAAAAACCTAAATATTGAAATGGTGATAACTTACTCATTTTAAGTCGGAATGAGCTCATTTTTGGACAGGATGTACTTTATACCATATACTTTCATGTTCCAAAAAGGGCAAAATTTTTATCACAAATTAAGCGGCCGAAACTGCCCTTTTAAAATCGTGGCAGCAGCCTTTTTCATATTTTGCAGTTTTTCGTACTTTGCTAAAATCAGTCCACACAAAAATCTACAACACCTTTTCCAGTGATTCCACTTGGATAAGTTACAAAACTCATGAAACTAACTCTAGAACTTCACCACACTCAAAAATTCGAAATATAATAGGAGATATGGTCAATTGAATTTCATGTTCCATTTTCACCAAAATCTGATTTTTCAACCCTTTGTGATTTCTAAGAAACTTTCATGTTTTCACATAATAACCAACATAACTCATCATAACACTTACTAATACCACATATACCCATAATTTTCATTAGTCCAATGCTTTTATTATGACTTTCATCATAATCCACGTAAACAGATCATTTCCATAATTTAACAAGGAATGAAATACAACGGATCGTTCACCATGCATGTGGTAATCCACATAGACAGGGTATTCTAACAGAATAATAAAGAATGAAATAACATAAGGATTCACCATGCATGCAATAGAGACCGCACAGACAGGTTATTCCCAATAGAATAGTAAAAAAACGGAACCAGCTCCGGCGTAAAACGCACAAACATGATATTCCAATAGAATAGTAAAGACGTAACCAGGTCCGGCGTAAAACGCACAGACAGGATGTTCCAACAGAGTAATAAAAATTGGAATAACAGAAGAATTTCACCAAGTATAGGGTAACCCGCGTATACAGGTTATTCCAACAAAATAATAAAGAATGGAATAACAGAAGTTCTCTTCATGAACACAAAAGAAATAATACCCCTTACGAGTATAACAAATAATATCCCCTACCTTAGAAAGAAGAGTACTAGATATAGAAGTAGTGAAGTAGCAGAACACTTTTCTACTTTCTCTCTATAGTTTCTCTCTCTAGAGTTTCAGTGAATTCGTAAGACATAATGAAGGAATGAGCTTCTATTTATAGAAAAATAGACTGCATAGTAACTAACTCATGAACTGTCCAGATTGATTTACTTTAATCTGACGATCCATATTTAAAGCAAAATCTTTTAAATAAAATATAATATATTCTATTTATAATCTAATAAAACGAATAACTTTATAAAAGATTTTATTATGGAAACACTATGCAGGCACTATGCAAACACTATGCAGGCACTATACAAACACTATACATAATAAAATATAATATATTCTAATTATTGTCTAATAAAATAGATAACTTTATAAAAGTATTCTGTTTATATAAAAATATTTTACTATTAGCCTAATAAAACGAATAACTTTATAAAAGTATTCTGTTTTTATATAAAAAGCTTTTATGTTTTATTACATTAATAATACTAATAAAACAAAACTGAGTGACTTATTACGTAAGCATCAATAATCAATACCGTGTGCTAATATACAACCACGCGTATTACTGTACTTTTAACATCGGATGTTTCAACAGTTAACGGTAAAACTTCCATCGTTATTTTTATAAAAATATTTTTGTTGTTTTCTCAATCCGACAATAATTCCATTGTGGGGTCCACCAATGATTGTACCGTCGTACGGATATTCCCCGACAAAAAGAATATTCCCCGACTAATCGAATATTCCCCGACACAACGAATATTTTATATCAACTTGCTTACTTTGCAAAAACAAATTTCACATATTACCCTTAACTTTAAACTTTTATCAATTTAACTATTTACCAAAATAGAAAAATTGAATAATTTTATTTCATAAAATTTGGGGTCTCACAATCACCCCCCCTTATAAAATTTTGCCCTCGAAATTTACGTACATACTTGATATTCAATCAGATGAGAATACATTGCTTTATTTTCGGATTGTACCTTCCCGGTTATATCCTCTGTATCATGATTTTTCCATTACTCATCTCCTGTATTTCAGATATCATTCTAAAATATATCTTCAAAACAAAGGTTAATTGACATATCATAATTTGTCAACTTATCAAGTAAACAATTTCAGCTTAGGTAAGTCACACACTAGCGAAGTATATATAACTCGTCTCTCCCCTCCTAGTTCTAAACTCTTTTATCCGCCAATGACCATATATATCCCTAAGCTCTGATTCCAACTGTGACGCCCCCAAAATTAGGTATACATCAACCATTCTGAGTAGCCAGATACAAAGTACAAAATTTAAATACAACATTATTTATACAACTGTTGAACTGTCGTATAGAATACGACCACAGTTAACTGTGAGTTTTAATACAAATGTATGTAACTCTCATGGTACCTCGACCACAACCTTACAATAATACTTTACATAAAAGTATAGTTAAAAACTGTTTTAGAAATTAGAATCTTTGGGAAGTGCTCAAGAAAACCTTCGTACATGGGAGGCCATGCGTCTAAGTTATGATAGGTATCATATATCCACAGAATTATCCTTGGTTGACCCAAAAGTCCCCAAAGAAAAACAAGAAGATTACTATCATCTTCTTTCCAATGGTGAGTCTTCTCTTGACATATAAATATCTTCATTGTCTCCAAGTGAAAATCATGTTCCAAATAAACTCCAAGATCATACAGGTAGTGCTCGTAGATATATTTAGCAAGTTAATGTGCACGACCATGTCTTATGAGAACACGAGGTTGTATGTCATTAGACATCTTGTATGATAGTGGCAAAACACCCTTCCAAAGTTGGGTTCGCCTCACCCTATTTGATTTAGCAAATATAACTACTAAATGATGTATAGAATACAACACACTTTTCTATACTGTTTAGGGAGAACCTCCATAGCTAGAGACCACCGTTCTATTCCCCTGTTATCCCCACTCGACTCGGCAACACTCTTATTACCTGAAACGAAATGTGAAGCAGAGATGGTGAACACAACTAGCCCAGTAAAGAATATTTGGACTAAAGATAATTAAATTATCAACAGCTTTCATCAATAATAAATCAGATATTTAGAACATATGATAGATAATAAAACTTTTCAACCATAGTTGCAGCGGAACGAGCAATCCATTAGAAGAGTCAAATAGACCATAAGGTCTATTATCTTCTCTACATTAAAAGTTCACCAATAATGTTTTATCCGTGTAACATCAATCAACAATTCCCGTGCACGATCATGTGAATAACTCATAATCACAATTGTGATTCTAAATTCCTCTTCGCACCTAGGACGAAGATAATTTTCATCACCTGAAACATCAAAAATCATGGTTATACCAAATCACAATTCCAGCTCGTAATCATTAAATCATCTTTGCACTACGACCAAAGATATTCATTATTATCACATCCATGAATTAATATTTCATTGCTGAGACTCACCTCAATAATTAATTCACTTCATCGAGTCATCCATGCACTACAGGCCAAGAATGTTCTTTAGTATCACGAAAACGAATTATCCATGTACTACGGCCAAAGATAATCGTGTTAACAATTCATCTTTGCACTACGGCCAAAGAGAATCCATAGCCATAATCATTCCAAAAACTGTCCATCAATGCACTACGGGCCAATGAGGACTTTTTCCACATCATTTATAACATTACAGTTATGATTATACCGAATAATCCCTGGTCATAATCATACCAAGTCCATCTGTACACTACAGACCACAGATGACTTTCAACATAATATAAACATGAGGTTGATGACAATATTATAAGCATTAGTCAAACTAAATCAAGGATAAATATTAAAGACTTTAAATTTATCCAAACATTATCAATCACTTAATAAAATCATAATCTAATATTGTTAATATTATAACAATATTTTAATCACTTCTTAAACTTATAAACAATTACATTTAATTGTTTACGTTTTTCCAAATAATGCATTTAATCATTCTAAATGCCATACTCATAAGATTTCATCACCAATAATCAAATTACTCATCAAAAATCTGCATATACCTTATATAGGATTTTCAAGCCATAAAATCCTATTTACCAATTTTTCAACTTCACATAACATATTTAATTCATATTTTCGTAACTAAATTATTTTCATAAAAAATACTAAATCAGTCCAAAAATTTATTCTTTTATGGGATTTAGCATAATATAGTCCCATATTGAACATATATTTTTCTTGACATTTTTAAAATTCATTTACTATTTTTGAAAAATCAATTTCTAATTAATTCCTTAAGAAATTAGCTACCTCACGGTTAACTCCAGAAATTCCCAAATCTTGGCAGGATCTTACACATGTTAACGTGACCTTCCAGTTTAAATTTCATGGTCATCAGAGTTATAGAACTCCGGTTATAGCGTTTTTCGTCGAAAAAAAATCTAAATATTGAAATGGGCGTAACTTGTTAATTTTAAATCGGAATGAGTTCATTTTTGGACAGGAGGTACTTTATACCATATACTTTCCTGTTCCAAAAATGCCAGAATTTTTCTCACAAATTAATTGGCCTAAACAGCCCTTTTAAAATCGTGGCAGCAGCCTTTTTCATATTTAGCAGTTTTTCGTACTTTGCTAAAATCAGTCCACATAAAAACCGACAACACCTTTTCCAGTGATTCCACTTGTATAAGTTACAAAACTCATAGACCTAACTCTAGAACTTCACCACACTCAAAAATTTGAAATATAATAGGAGATATGGTCAATTGAATTTCATATTCCATTTTCACTAAAATATGATTTTTTAACCCTTTGTGATTTCTAAGAAACTTTTATGTTTTCACATAATAACCAACATAACTCATTGTAACACTTACAAATACCACATATACCCATGATTTTTATTAGTCCAATGCTTTTATTATGACTTTCATCATAATCCACGTAAACAGATCATTTCCATAATTTAACAAGGAATGAAATACAATGTGTGACACCCCCAAATTCGGGTTACCTGCCCCCCCCCCCCGAGTTTGGTGTTCACGATCTATAATATAAATAACATTTAACTACCCATAATATATATAGATAGTAACTTTCATAAGTTTTATCAGAGTTTAATAATACATCACCCAGGTTTTCTAACCTTAACTTTACAAACATACCCTTTAGATATACAAAAAGGGTTTACAATACAACATAATAAATATGCTAATCATAACTAATTTATTACAACGCCTTTGCCTTTGTCCTTTGCAGCACCTCCTGCAACTTCATCCCAAGCTGAAAAATTTTATTTAGCAAGGGTGAGCAACTAATTTTCCCCGCAAGTTAAGACATACAATAAATGTATAAGAATTCAAAACAACAGTCTATCTATTTTGATAGAATAAAATCAAAGTTCGGGGAACTTTGAAATGGCTGAACAAATCGTTATTCAATAACAAGTTTTCTCGTATTCTATACAACACAATAATTCAATAATGAAAGAGTACAACGCTTTCAAAGTTTCTACGATATTCTAAAGAATAATCAAGAATTAATTCTACGAAATAACAAAGTGGAATGTTTTCCAGATTTAATACTGAGCGATCACACAAGATCTTGAACTTATTTTATCGGGTAGATATCAAAGATTTACTTTGATAAATACTCAGGTGTATCAGATAACCATAAAGATTAAATCATACCCCTCTGCAAGTACAACAAGTGATCAACTTATTATACCCTATATTATGCATAATACTCAAAACACGAGCAAAGGTCGAATTCACGACCAACAAAATGTTCCCTTTATATAAAAGGTTGTTCTTCTCAGTCTTAGAATCAAGAGTTTGATTTTACAACGAAATACTGGGATTTCAAATTCTATTTACTTCTCTTCTCAAACCTAACAAGTTTTTACAATTGTTTGTCTAACCAGAATAATTGACTAAGACATTTCTCAACATAATTCGACAATAAACATGAATTATCTGTACTGTCAATTCTAACTTCTACAGATATGAATATCCAACAACAGTAATTCTAAGAATATATATTTTCTAATTCAATAATTCAATTTGAATTATTAAGTATGCATTAACTTCGAATTATCAACAATAATTCCCTGGACGTGGTATAATTAACAATAATTATCCACCAATAATAATTGAAGGAAATAACTCAAGGTTGAGTTAGGGAACTTGCCTCTTCCGCCGATTACAGCTACACAAAATACTTATCTGCTTTCGAAAGACCTATAACCAATAATATCGGTCTAACAATTAGCACAATAATCCACATAACACACAACACTGTAGTTCACAGTCAAACTTCTCCTAAACACATTACCACATAGCCACAACAGTGTTTATAACCTATATAAACACTTAACAAATCAAACTAATTCAGTTTGGTTGGACTTCAGTCCATTCTTGGTGTTCTGGTCACCCTATCCGACAATTAACACAGTTATCTGTCAATTACACTTGGTCTCTAAGCTTCAATATTAATTTAGATAAGTCAATTATCATTAATAATTTTTTTCGGAAGCTTTTAATAATTATCAAGCAATTATTATAATTTATAATAATTTTTCAAATATCAGAATCATTTTTAAATGATTTAATTATCAATTAATCGTATCATTATTAATATTTAATAATATCAAAATATTAATAACATAATTTTCAAAATATTAAAGTTATTATCAATAACTTAAAATATTTTTAAACCATCAATATTCTACTTAAATGATTTTTAAAGTAATTAAAATCATTTTTTTAAATCATCGCCATTAATATATAAATATTAATGAAATTATTATCCAAATATTAAAAGTCATTAATTATATCTTAAAATATTTTTAAACCATTTTTCTCATTTTTAAATGATTTTTAAATCAATTAAATCATTTTTAATTCATTTATTTAATATAATAATTAAATAAATCAAACATCATTAATATTAATTTATTAATGAAAATTCTCCAAAAATATTGAAAATTATATTTTATAATTTAAAATATTTTCTAACAATTTATTCTCAATTAAAATGATTTTTAAATCATTAAAATGATTTTTATCTTATATATTTAATTTAATAATCAAATAAATCTAATATCATTAATATTAAATTATTAATGAAAATTCTCCAAAAATATTAAAAGTTACATTTTATAACTCAAAATATTTTTAAATACATTATTCTTATTAAAAATGATTATTCTTAATACTAAATCATTTTTCTATAATTTATTTAATACACTAACTAAATAAATTAAATACCTTTAATATTTAAATAATTATAAATATTAAAGAAAAATATTCCAATTGGTCAAAAATTATTTTTCATAATTTAAAATAATTTTTAAAACTAATTTTAGTAATTTTTATAATTTATTTCTAATTTTTATTAATTTATGGAATATTCAAAAATTAGAAAATAAATAAACCGTCGCTAAAGCCCTTTAGCGACACAAAGCGTCGCTGTTGGTGTTCTTGAGCTCAAGAACACTGACAGCCGGCTTTACTACCAGTCACGTTTGACCGCACATAATTTCCAATCTGTTCATGTTCTGGGTTATCTAAAACTTTGGTATTGTAGTATTAATGTAACACTACAATACCCAATCAATACTTTGGTCAAACAACATCACAACAAGGAGATCAAAGCCTCCAAAGTTGCTGTCAGGACAAATCTGGGTTTCCAGAATCCCAAACAGATTCGAGTAGGTACTTTCATGCTCGATTATATATGAGTTCTGTTAATGATTTATGCTAGTTTATGGTTTAAATCCCTGGTCCATGCGTCAAGGAACAATACTACAACAACAAATTGGTCCAGAAACAAACCATTCACAATCTACAAAGCGGTCAAAGCATGTCAGACGGCTTGTTCTTCAAATTTCTGGAAATTTCTAGAAATGTCAAAACTAAGCGAGTAACTCACTTTGACCATTTGTTCTGCTCAATATATTATATTCTTTTAGAGATATAAAACCTCAAATACATAATACACATAACCAGCTACAAAATGGTTACAACAAAAACATCAAAACATGAAAATACTGACAGATCTGCTCGCTACAAAACATTGTCAGACACTGATTTCAGTTTCTGGACTTGCCCAGATTTTGCTCGGTCAATCCCGGTCAACGGATTTTGACCTTTAATAACTCCTAATCTAAACATCATTTAGCTGATCTACCACCTAAAAATTAAACACCATATATCAGTCTACAAAGTAAAGCTTTAAAACAACAAAAATTATAAACACATAAGGATCTATAGCGGCTGACATCTGCTTGTCAGACTATAGAAATTGCCCAAAATAGTTTTTGAAAAACTTCATTTTAAAGCCTTTTGATGTTATGGATCCGTGTTATATCAACATAGATCAACTAAAAACATCTTCTAGCATGAATCTAAACACATAAACATGAAATTTTTTCCAAGCAACAAAGATCAAAAATTAAAATTTGATTATACCTTCTAGCTTTCCAATTCTTGATCTATGCTCTTCAATATGTTATTGATTGATCTAGTGGCTGTATTAAGGACTGATATACTAAGCAAATTCGGAGGTGTGGGAGGGAGAGAGAGAGAGAGTTGGTAAGAGCATGTATGTAAAATGGCAACTTTTTTAGACTTTCTCTCTCTTGAATCTCTTATATAGCATGCTTAGTTGTTATATCTGATGTGTTGGACGAATTTGGCTGGATTTTGCTGAGATTTCAGTCACACAAGTCAATGTAGTTGGTAACCTAACACAAATTTGCCAAGATTTGCAAGCTAGCACACTAATTTACACTAAAGGGCATTTTGGTCATTTCTAAAATACAATTAATGGCATTCTTGTCCAATACACAAATCCTTAGAGTTTAGGGTTTGGGCAATCTAGGGTTTAACCCTAAAATCCTAACTCTTAGGTTTTAAAAATCTAACTTCTAGAATTTTCAAAATTAGGGTTTAATTAGAAAAATAAAATTTCTAAATTAAAATTAGAGTTTGTAAAATAGAAATTTAATATACAAAAATATAATTAGGGTTTTCTAATCATATTTAAGTTTAACAGAAACTTTAGGCATGCTAATAAAAATTAGGGTTGCCTAATTAGGGTTTAGAAAATCCTAGATTTTAAATTAGGGTTCCTTAACGTACAATTAGGGTTTTTAACTGTACAATTTATTTTCTAAATTTAAGATTAGGGTTTTTAAATCCCTTATTAAGGTTTATTAATTACAAACCTTATCCGATCAATTATTGATCAACATAATCAACATACAGTACAAACACATTCTTAGCAATATAATTATTTTAATTATATTTTCTACCGAATCCCTATTCGAAAATTAGGGCTAGGGTTTTCTAAAGTTGTTAAGCACAACTCTACTCTATTTTTTTTAGTCAAATCACATATTAACTAATTCTCGAGACTTGTCTCACAAATTCTCAGTACAATATTAACAGTCAATGTCAATATTAAATAAAAAAAAATTATTCGTAAAATTTTAATTATTCGAAATTCCGGGTTATCACATAATGGATCGTTCACAATGCATGTGGTAATCCACATAGACAGGTTATTCCAACAGAATAATAAAGAATGGAATAACAGAAGGATTCACCATGCATGCAATAGAGACCGCACAAACAGGTTATTCCCAATAGAATAATAAATACGGAACCAGGTCTGGCGTAAAACGCATAGACATGATATTCCAGTAGAATAGTAAAGACGGAACCAGGTCCTGCGTAAAACGCACAGACAGGATATTCTAGCAGAATAGTAAAGACGGAACCAGGTCCGGTGTAAAATGCACAGACAGGATGTTCCAACAAAGTAATAAAAAATGGAATTACAGAAGAATTTCACCAAGTATAGGGTAGACCGCGTATACAGGTTATTTTAACAGAATAATAAAGAATGGAAGAACAAAAGTTCTCTTCATGAACACAACAGAAATAATACCCCTTACGAGTATAACAAATAATATCCCGTACCTTAGAAAGAAGAGTACTGGATATAGAAGTAGTGAAGTAGCAGAACACTTTTCTTCTTTCTCTCTATAGTTTCTCTCTCTAGAGTTTCAATGAATTCGTAAGAATTAATGAAGGAATGAGCTTCTATTTATAGAAAAATGGATTGTATAGTAACTAACTCATGAACGGTCCAGATTGATTTACTTTAATCTGATGGTCCATATTTAAAGCAATGTCTTTTAAATAAAATATAATATATTCTATTTATAATCTAATAAAATGAATAACTTTATAAAAGATTTTACTATGCAAACACTATGCAGGCACTATGCAAATACTATGCATAATAAAATATAATATATTCTAATTATTGTCTAATAAAACAGATAACTTTATAAAAGTATTCTGTTTTATATAAAAAGATTTTACTATTAGCCTAATAAAACGAATAACTTTATAAAAGTATTATGTTTTATATATAAAGCTTTTCTGTTTTATTACATTAATAATACTAATAAAACAAAACTGAGTGACTTATTATGTAATCATCAATAATCAATACCGTGTGCTACTATACAACCACGCGTATTACTGTACTTTTAACACCGGGTGTTTCAATAGTTAACGATAAAACTTCCGCCGTTATTTTCATAAAAATATTTTTGTCGTTTTCTCAATCCGACAATAATTTCGTTATGGGGTCCACCAATGATTGTACCGTCGTACGGATATTCCCTGACAAAAAGAATATTCCCCAACACAACGAATATTTTATATCAATTTGCTTACTTTGCAAAAAAAAATTCACATATTACCCTTAACTTTAAACTTTTATCAATTTAACTATTTACCAAAATAGAAAAATTGAATACTTTTATTTCATAAAATTCGGGGTCTCACAATCACCCCTCCTTATGAAATTTCGCCCTCTAAATTTACATACGTACCTGATATTCGAAGAGATGAGAATACCTTGCTTTCTTTTCAGATTGTACCTTCCCGGTTATATCCTCTGTATCATGATTTTTCCATTGCTCATCTCCTGTATTTCAGATATCATTCTAGAATATATCTTCAAAACAAAGGTTAATTGACATATCATAATTTGTCAACTTATCAAGTAAACGATTTCAGCTCAGGTAAGTCACACAAGTATATAACTCGTCTCTACCCTCCTAGTTCTACACTCTTATCTCTGCCAGCGACCATATCCCTAAGCTCTAATACCAACTATGACGGCCCCAAAATTAGGTATACATCAACCATTCTGAGTCGCCAGATACATAGTACAAAATTCAAATACAACTTCATTTATACAACTGTTGAACTGTCGTATAGAATACGACCACAGTTAACTGTGAGTTTTTATACAAATGTATGTAACTCTCATGGTACCTCGACCACAACCTTACAATGATACTTTACATAAAAGTATAGTTAAAAACTGTTTTAGAAATTAAAATCTTTGGGAAGTGCTCAAGGAAACCTTCGTACATGGGAGTCCATGTGTCTAGGTTATGATAGATATCATATATCCACAGAATTAGCCTTGGTTGACCCAAAAGTCCCCAAAGAAAAATAAGAAGATTACTATCATCTTCTTTCCAATGGTGAGTCATCTCTTGATATATAAATATCTCCATTGTCTCCAAGTGAAAATTATGTTTCAAATAAACTCCAAGATCATACAGGTAGTGCTCGTAGATATATTCAACTAGTGGATGTGCACAACCATGTCTTATGAGAACACGAGGTTGTATGTCATTAGACATCTTGTATGATAGTGGCAAAACACCCTTCTAAAGTTGGGTTCGCCTCACCATATTTGATTCACCAAATATAACTACTAAATGATGTATAGAATACAACACACTTTTCTATACTGTTTAGGGAGAACCTCCACAGCTAGAGACCATCGTTCTATTCCCCTGTTATCCCTACTCGACCTGGAAACACTCTTATTACCTGAAAGGAATTATGAAGAAGAAAGGGTGAGCACAACTAGCCCAGTAAAGAATATCATTACTAAAGATAATTAAATTATCAATAGCTTTCATCAATAATAAATCAGATGTGACGCCCCCAAAATAGGTATACATCACCCATCTTGAGTCGCCAAATACATTGTAAAAAATTCAAATACAACTTAATTATACAACAGTCGTGTAAAATACGACTAAACATATACTGTGAGTTTTAATACATATATTGTTATCTAGACAATATACAAACTCAATGGGGTCCTCATTATATTTATTATTACACTATTTCATAGAATAGTGAGGAGTACTAATGCTATCATCTGGACCGTCACTACGTTCCCCGACTATTCCTTGCTACGTTCTCATTTCCTGAAGAGAACAATGAAAGCAAAGGGTGAGCTCAACTAGCCCAGTAAAAAATATTATGACTAAGATAATGCATAATAAATTATCATTAGCCTTCAACAGTGTTAAACTGATAAAATATAACAAACATCAAGTTTAACTGCAGAGGAACAAGCAACCCATTAGAAGAGTCAAGTAGAGAATAAAATCTACTATCTTCTATGATTTAAAAGGTTTTTCATGACTTTTATCGCTGAGACTCAGCTTAATAAATAATCCACATCTTCGAATCACCCCTGCACTACGGCCAATGATATTCTTTAGTATCACGACCACAAATTATCCATGCACTATAGCCAAGGACATTCGTGTATTCATTAATGGTCATGATCATGTCAAAAACTGTCCATCAATGCACTACGAGCCAATGAGGACTTTTACCGCATCATTTGTAACATTACGGTCATGATTACACCGAATAATCCCTGGTCATAATCATACCAAGTCCATCTATGCACTACAAGCCACAGATGACTTTCAAAAAAATATAAACATGAGGATGATGGCAATGATATAAGAATTCAATAAAACAAGTTCAAGAATTAAGTTATTCAGGTACTAATAACGTCCAAATTGTCAACATGATACTGCTTTGTAGAGTAAAATTCAAGAATGCTCAGAAGAATATTTCTATGAAAAGATACTGGATGAAGAGCAAATATCAAGGATATTCAACTAATTTCATGGAGTATAGAAGTTAAAACTATAACCAACTGAGTATAATAACGAATGGAATAACAAAAGAAATCACCATGCATGCGGTACTTCCCATAGACAGGTTATTCCAACAAAATAATAAGTAACAGAACTAGGTCAGGCGAAATTCGCACCGACAGGATGTTCCAACAGAATAATACAGACGGAACCAGGTTCGGCGTAAAACGCATAGACATGATATTCCAATAGAATATTAATAAAGACGGAACCAGGTCCGGCATAAAAAGCACAGACATGATATTCCAACAGAATAATAATAAAGACAGAACCAGGTCCGGCGTAAAACGCACATAGGATATTCCAACAGAATAATAATAAAGACAGAATAATAGAAGAATGTCACCAAGTATAGGGTAGTCTGTGACGCCCCCAAATCCGGGTCTCTTACAACCCGACAAATGGTGCTACACGGTACTACCATTCATTCACACCTTTCCTCAAATAATCACAAGAGGACTAATATAACTCCATATATATCAAAGTAATATTACATTACCCAGGTTCTTTGTAACCCATTCATTTGTTCTTGTCATAATATCAATATATTACAGACATTCTTCCTATACTATTACATAAGTATGCTACGGGTTCGTCTTCGCCTTGCATTTATCCTTGTCGGATCTTTCAGTCCGCTCGATCTTAGCTGTGTTCATATGGTTCAAGCAAGAGTGAGCATGGCTAGCTCAGCAAGTACTATAATTCTAATAAACAACATGCTTGAAACATAGAGCAAATATATATATCTCCAGTAACTGAACAATAGTTACGAAGTACTATCGGTGATTCAAAATAGCACTTCATTTGCTTCAAAACGTTTTTCCATCAATATTCAGTAGAATAACAATTATGGCTCAAGATTATGAGCATACATAAGTTCTTTTGAAAAGGACATCCCGACACTAAGTCCGTAAGTCCGGCATAGCTTACGAGCACTTTTGAGTGATCAGCTCATAGTACTCTATGTTGATCAATACTACATTCATTAAACGTGTATACGTTTAATTGTGGCAACCTCACGTGCCGGTCGTTAAACGACAAAAACATTTGAACATGCGTGGTCTTCGATCGAAAACCATACCAATATAACTCGGTAATTTACAAATCATGCTTGACAGAATCATAATATAAGTCTAGCCGGAAGAATTGGCTTAAGACTTCATCATTCTAGATTTCATGTGAAAGAGAACATGAATTACAAAGCTTGTCCAGACTGAACTGGAATAAGGGTTAGAATACTTGCCTTTGGTGACTGCTTACTGGTTAATACACGTACACTTTAAGTCTTTATGATTCTACAATTCATAGTCATATAACGTACCATATTAGATCATAATTAACCAGGTATGTTTTCTATTATATCTTACCCTTCATCTCAATGTAATTCTAACTTAGTTTCGTTATTAAGGGTTTCGGCTTTCATTATGTCATTCATATCCCGCTCGTCTTAATTGATTATAAACATGCATTAGTGTATTACAAGCACCTTACAATGTCTTAATTATGTTGTGATTACATCACAATTCATTGCTTTTAATCCCTCTTTCATTCTATACTTGGAACTCTTCTTCTCTATCTTCTTCCTTGTTCTGGCGCCGCGGCGCCACTAATTGGTCTGTGACTCGCGCTGCGGCGCGAGTTAGCAGTGTGTCATCCTCCGGCCTTGCGCTGCGGCGCGGCCAAGAAGGCTTAGAGTCGCGCCGCGGCGCGGACTCTGATCCTCAGAAAATTTTGTAGTTTTTGAAAATTTTGCTAACTTCCCGGACGCATAACTTCTTCGTTTTAACTCCGAATTGGTCCGTTCAAAAGCCTACGGTTCACAAATTTCCTAATCTATGCATTCATGCAAGAATTTTATCTATTTGACTTCATTTGCTAAAATTTGACCTATTAGTCCATTTTAACGAAAACGATAAACGTTCGTGAACGTTCAACGCTCATTTCTTCGTTCTAAGTCGGAATCCGGTCATTTTCGAGTCCACAACTCTATAATGACTACAATGACTTGTCTCCATTGAAAACCAACGTTTTCGACTTCCAATACAAAATATGACTTCTATTCCGAGACTTTCACGAATTCGATGTTAATCGTCTAATCGTGCAAAGTTCGTCAATTCAACCATACTAAGTGTTCTAAGTGGATTTTAACCAACATATCATCATTTCAAGTTATTTATTACACCAACTTATAATCAAAGTAGGTTTTGACTTATTTCCATAAGTCATTGACTTTCTCAACTTATGAACTAGAAATCTTCATACTCATGACTTACCAATAATTTAAGTCCTTCAATCAATGTTCTCATGTTATAAATAACATACTAACATCATATGACAAATCCTTCATGATCTTAACAACTTATTAGGGTTCAAGTTGCTTATTCAACTTATTCGGCTTAAGTTCATTCCTTATAACTTATTACATGTTATCCTCAAGCAATCCCCCTTCTCTATCAATCCTATCATAGAAAAGATATAGATAAAAGAAAATGAGTCTTACCCTTGAAGACTTCTATTTGCTTTGGAAACTATCAAAGGTTGAAGTGGCTTATAAGTGCTTTAAGTAACTTATTCTCTCTACCAAATAAGTAGCTTATATGCTTGAGAGGAAAGTATTGGATGATAACAAAACAACCAACAAAAATGAAATGAACTTGGTATTTATAGGCCACCAAAGCTTGGGGCAAAATGGACAATAAACAATCACACCTCCTCATTCCACCTCCTTACTATTCATAACTTAACCTTCAAGTCTTCTTGCTAGTCACTTCTTTTACTTGCTCACCACAACACTTGGTCATCACACTTAATCCTTGCCATCAAGACTACCCACTTCCTCACTTGGTTTGACCCATGGGTCAAGGCTTTACCTTGGGCTTGGTTAATTAATCCAACTACTTTCCTATTGGGCTTGAGTTACAATAGATTGGACTTGTGATAATCATACACTTGGGCTTCTATCAATAAACTAGAAATCCCACAAGTCCATTATCTTAAATTCAATAACTTAACATACATATCCTACGTATAATTCTCGTATGCTATCTCGTATATTAATTTGAAATATACGATATCTCGTTCTTCGTACATAATAATACAATACGTCGTATTATACCTCCATTCCTTACTCTATATAATGTTTACACATTATACGATTACAACTTCATTCTTTTAACGCTTAATAATCTAACTATCTCAAATTAGGTACGCATGCGAAATATTTCATTTTCCATACTTAGATTATTATTACATAATCGATATCATCTCGATATTATAACATTATGTATTTCTCGGAAGTTCAAAAATAATTCCCGAGCAGAAATTGATGAATAGTGTTTTTCAGAAAATTTCTCAGAAAACTTTTATTTTCGTTTTAGAAATTCAACCACTTTAATTCTCCCACGTAGTTAAAATACTACTACTTTACGACGTTTCTAGGTTATAGAACGACATCCATCTTCTCAACACACAATAATAATAAATAATATTATTTTATTCATTATTAAAAGAAATTACAAAATATTCAATTTTCTGGGGCGTTACACTCTCTCCCCCTTATAAGGATTCTGTCCCCAGAATCTCGCTATATAAAAAAATTACACAAATAAATTCGGGTAATTCTTTTTCATCATTTCTTCTAACTCCCACGTTGCTTCTTCTGCATCGTGGTTCTTCCATATCACCTTTACTGAAACTATACTTTTGTTCCGCAGAACTTGTTCTTTCCTATCGACAATTTGAATTGGCGTTTCCTCATATGTTAAGTCCTTCTCGACATGAATAGGCTCGTATTTTATCACGTGCTTATAATCCGGCTTATAAGGACGTAATACCGAAACGTGAAATACATTATGTATTCGTTCTAGGTCTGGAGGTAACGCTACCATGTAAGCTACCTCACCTACCCGTTTTAAAACCTCAAAAGGTCCTATAAATCTCGGACTTAACTTTCCTTTCTTCCCAAAATGTATCTTTCCTTTTCAGGGAGATACTTTTAGGAATACGTATGAACCCACTTCAAACTCTCGATTTTCTCTATGCAGATCTGTAAACCTCTTCTGTCTGTCTTGAGCTGCTAAGAGACGTATCTGAATCTTTTTAACAATATCCGCTGTCTGTTGCACCAATTCTGGTCCCAACATTCGGCGTTCTCCTACCTCATCCCAATACAGTGGCGTTCTGCATTTCCTACCATACAAAGCTTCGTAAGGCGGCATACCTATGCTTGCATGATAACTATTGTTATACGCAAACTCCACTAATGGTAGATGATCATCCCAACTACCCTTGAAGTCCATAACGCATGCTCTCAGCATATCGTCTAATGTCTGAATTGTCCTCTCACTTTGTCCATCCGTTTGTGGACGATACGCCGTACTCAGCTTCAACTGCGTTCCCAACTGCTCTTGCAGACTTCTCCAAAAGTTCGACGTGAATCGTGGATCACGATCTGACACAATCGATACTGGCACTCTATGTCTAGAGATTATTTCCTTAATATAAAGTCTAGCTAACTGGTCTAAGTTATACTTAACCCTAATTGGCAAAAAGTGAGCTGATTTCGTCAATCGGTCCACTATTACCCAAATTGCATCATACCCCTTATGAGTAGTCGGAAGTCCCACCACGAAATCCATTGTGATATTCTCCCACTTCCACTCCGGAATCTCTAATGACTGTAACAAGCCACTAGGTCGTTAATGTTCAGCCTTAACTCTCTGACAAGTTAAGCACCTACTGACGTACTCAGCAATCTCTCTCTTCATGTTTGGCCACCAGAAACTCTGTCGAAGGTCTTGATACATCTTAGTGCTACCAGGATGAATCGAAAACCTTGAACCATGAGCCTCGTGTAGAACCTGCTCCTTTAATTCCGTTTCATCTGGAACACAAATTCTTCCGTCAAATCTTAATAATCCCTCGTTATCAAGACTATATTTAGTATCTTTTTCATTGGTCAGCCGTTCCTTCATCCGGTCACACTCATCAGTTTTGAGTTGCACCTCCTTAACTCTCTCTACGATGGTTGGTTGCATCTCCATTGCAAACAACATTGGTCCTTTTTCTTCACTGGGCAGCTTCACCTCTAACTCCATCCTAGCCATCTCTGTTATTAACTCAGTTTGAGCCGTTAACAAAGACAACTTTTCCCGACCCTTTCTACTTAAGGCATCGGCAACTACATTGGCTTTTCCAGGGTGATACAAGATTTCACAGTCGTAATCCTTTATCAACTCCAGCCATCTTCTCTGCCTCGTATTCAACTCCTTCTGTGTGAAGATATATTTTAGACTCTTATGGTCCGTGTATATCTCACATTTTTCTCCATAAAGATAATGTCTCCATATCTTTAGAGCAAAAACTACTGCGGCTAGTTCTAGATCATGAGTAGGGTAAACTTTCTCATAATCCTTCAACTGCCTAGATGCATACGCAATGACCTTGCCATGCTGCATGAGCACGCAACCAAGTCCTCTATGCGAAGCATCACTATAAACTACAAAATTTCCCGTGTCATCGGGTAATGACAACACAGGTGCCTCACTCAATCTCTTCTTTAGTTCTTGGAAACTGTTCTCACACTTGTCAGTCCAAGCGTATTTCACAGTCTTCCTCGTCAAATTAGTCAACGGAGTAGCTATCTTTGAAAAATCCTGGATAAATCTCCGATAGTAACCCGCTAACCCTAGGAAACTCCGCACCTCAGTCGGCGTTTTCGGTTGTTCCCAATTCATCACGGCTTCTACCTTCGCTGGATCCACTGAAATCCCCTCATGGTCAATGACATGACCTAAAAATTGCACCTTCTCTAACCAAAATTCACACTTTGTGAATTTCGCATACAACTTCTCCTTTCTTAATGTCGCCAACACTAATTTAAGGTGTTCAGCATGATCTTCTGGCGTCTTAGAATAGACTAGAATATCATCTATAAACACCACGACGAACTTGTCCAAATATTGTTTGAACACTCTATTCATCATATCCATGAATGCAGCTGGTGCATTTGTCAACCCAAATGACATCACTAAAAACTCGTAATGACCATAACGAGTCCTGAATGCTGTCTTTGGCACATCCTCCTTCCTAACCTTCAACTGATGATACTCCGTTCGTAAATCTATTTTAGAAAATTAATTAGCCCCTTTCAGCTGATCAAAGAGATCATCGATCCTGGGCAATGGGTATTTATTCTTTATCGTTAACTTGTTCAACTCTCTGTAGTCGATACAAAGTCTTAACGATCCATCCTTCTTCTTGACAAACAGTACCGGTGCTCCCCACGGTGACACACTCGGCTGAATGTACTTCCTATCCAACAGTTCTTGTAACTGCACCATCAACTCCTTCATCTCTACTGGCGCCATACGATACGGTGCCCTGGAAACTAGTGCCGCTCCTGGCACAATGTCTATCACAAATTCTGTCTCCCTATCCGGCGGAAGACCAGGTAATTCACTCGGAAATACATCGGCGAATTCCCTCACTATAGGTATTTGTTCCATGGTTGCTACCACTCTTTCGGTATCAACAACATGGCACAGATATCCTACACATCCCTTCCTCAGTAATTTTCTAGTTTGTGTCATGGTTAGATAACACGAACTCCCCGGAAATCTATTCCCATAAAATACTACCCGAGGTTGTTCTAACGTCTTAATGTTTACACACTTCTTTTGACAATCTATTATTGCCCCATGGTTTACTAACCAATCCATTCCAAGAATTACATCGAATTCTTCTAACTTTATTGGTAATAAATCTACCGATAATTTACAACCCCGTATATCTACACAACAACTTCTATGAACATCTTCAATAGGAATTATATCTTCATTTGCTACCTTAATATTTACAGGTATAGGTAACTTTTCAGGAAGTAGTCCTAATCGTCTAGCAAAACCGCATGCTATAAATGAACAGGTAGCACCTGAATCAAACAGCACGTACGCATTGATATCGTTAATCGGGATAATACCTGCAACGACGTCCCCTGATGCAACCGTATCCTGGACTGTCATATTAAAGGTACGACCCATCGGCCTACCCTGCTGAACTGGACCCCCAATAGCTAACTTACCGCTATTAGTGCCCCGATTCCCGTCCGTCCCCTTCTTCGGACAGTTCTTTGCCATGTGGGCGGTTGACCCACACACAAAGCATCCATGATTCTTTTTCGGACTCGGACAATTTGGCGCAATGTGCCCCTCCTGTCCGCAGTTGTAACAGACGGCCTTCCCCTTGAGACAGACTCCTAGATGAGTCTTTCCACAGGTCTTGCAGGCCTCCATTCTTCTCTTTGGGTCCCCTTGCTTCACTCCGGTATTCTCAGAGTTAATTACCTTCCTCTTCTGACCCTCGCCACTCCCACTGGCTCCCTCAATCTTGACTCTCCCGTCAACCTTCCCTTTATTCTTCTTTTCCTTGTGGTATTGGCTCAACGCCTCACTACCACCTTCGGCGATTATCGCCTTCTCTAAAACGATCCCAAAAGAAGTACTTTGGAATACTGATATACGGTTATAGAGCCAGGGTTTCAAGCCCTGCTCAAACCGTCTCGCCTTCCTCACCTCGGTATCCACTTGGTGTGGAGCGAACCTAGCCAGTTCATTGAACTTGGCAGCGTATTGGGGAACCGTCATTTCCCCTTGTTTCAGTTCTAAAAACCGCATCTCCATCCTTCCCTGCATGCTTGTGGGAAAGTAGTTCTCGAAGAATATCTCCTTGAATCTATCCCACGTTAAAGTCGTTATCCCGACCCTAGCCTGATTGGCTTCCCACCAAAAATTGGCCTCTCCCTTCATCATATAGGTTGCAAAGGCAACCTTCTGGGCCTCATCTACATTTGCAATTACAAATGCCTTCTCTATTTCCTTAACCCACGTTTGGGCTTCGATTGGGTCCGTAGTTCCTTTGAACTCCGGCGGACCTACACTCTTAAAATCCTTAAAGGTAGTAGCTCGTGCTACTCCTGGATTTACGGGGATATCAGCCCCTGTTCTATTAAAGGCGGCTGTTAATAAATTAACAAACTCCTGCATCGCGTTAACCGGACCTCCCTCCGGTTGATTTTCGTCCGCACCTTGATTTCGTTGCACTCTTCTCGGCGGCATTTTGCCTGATACAATAAACACATTACGTTATTATTCCTTTCTTTATTAGCTATCATTAATATAAAACAATAACTCCAAACATTCATAACTCATTGCTTTCCATAAAACGATCTTTATATACATTCTTTGTAGTATAATACTACATCGGTTACATACTCAGCCTAAGCTGATTACATTACTTTCCCGCTATCACTTTCCAAAAATTGGGATTTACAAAAGACTACCCTTTACTATACAAAAAGGGTTTTACATCACTACTACTTACCAAAAATACCTACAACCTATTCTAACCACCACTAAACTACATCTGCCTCAAGGCATTATTGAAATCTGCCTTGGCCAGACCTGCAATGATATCACGGCTAATAGTATGCCTCGTTTGCCCCACCTCCACCGGATATCCAGCTACCTGCTGCTGAAAATCCGTGTGAGAACTCCTATAGATATAGGACATCCTCCCTATTTTCTGCACTTTTGTCTTGAGCTCCTCCTTAAGCTCCAAGACCTCTTGCTTTAAATCCTGGACTTTGTCCTTAGCCAAAATCCTCTCGTCATGCTCCTGCTCCCACATGGACTCGACATCAGTCTTGTCCTCTATAAGCATTTGAAGCTCTGCCTTCAGCTCCTTAACCTCCTGACAGTAATGGATATTTCTATCCAACACTGACATAAACAGAGACATCATCGACCCCCCAGGAGCTATCTCTGCTGCTATAGCCACTGGGTTAAAGGAGACTGTCTCTACCTCCTCCTCTATCATCCCGTCAAATACTGACATGTAGTCAGCTTCTTCTGAGTCTTCAGACTCAATGATTACTACTTCTGGCTCTGCTGCTATAGGGTTCGGTACAACCTCTACTTGGTTCACCGACTCTTCACTTATGGTCTGTTCATAAACAAACATCCCGTTTACTCCTGACATCTACATAAAACAAATAAGTTGATTAGTACACGTCAGTAGAATAATAAACATACATATCATAATCATAATGCATTTTTATAAGGTTATTTTCTTCTTGTATTTCTTTGATTCTTCCTAAGGTTATGGCTTAAGGTTTTAATTCCCCCCTTAAGTTTTATAACCTCTTGCTCTGATACCAACCTGTGACGCCCCCAAATCCGGGTCTCTTACAACCCGACAAATGGTGCTACACGGTACTACCATTCATTCACACATTTCCTCAAATAATCACAAGAGGACTAATATAACTCCATATATATCAAAGTAATATTACATTACCCAGGTTCTTTGTAACCCATTCATTTGTTCTTGTCATAATATCAATATATTACAGACATTCTTCCTATACTATTACATAAGTATGCTACGGGTTCGTCTTCGCCTTGCATTTATCCTTGCCGGATCCTTCAGTCCGCTCGATCTTAGCTGTGTTCATATGGTTCAAGCAAGAGTGAGCATGGCTAGCTCAGCAAGTACTATAATTCTAATAAACAACATGCTTGAAACATAGAGCAAATATATATATCTCCAGTAACTGAACAATAGTTACGAAGTACTATCGGTGATTCAAAATAGCACTTCATTTGCTTCAAAACGTTTTTCCATCAATATTCAGTAGAATAACAATTATGGCTCAAGATTATGAGCATACATAAGTTCTTTTGAAAAGGACATCCCGGCACTAAGTCCGTAAGTCCAGCATAGCTTACGAGCACTTCTGAGTGATCAGCTCATAGTACTCTATGTTGATCAATACTACATTCATTAAACGTGTATACGTTTAATTGTGGCAACCTCACGTGCCGGTCGTTAAACGACAAAAACATTTGAACATGCGTGGTCTTCGATTGAAAACCATACCAATATAACTCGGTAATTTACAAATCATGATTGACAGAATCATAATATAAGTCTAGCCGGAAGAATTGGCTTAAGACTTCATCATTCTAGATTTCATGTGAAAGAGAACATGAATTACAAAGCTTGTCCAGACTGAACTGGAACAAGGGTTAGAATACTTGCCTTTGGTGACTGCTTACTGGTTAATACACGTACACTTTAAGTCTTTATGATTCTACAATTCATAATCATATAACGTACCATATTAGATCATAATTAACCAGGTATGTTTTCTATTATATCTTACCCTTCATCTCAATGTAATTCTAACTTAGTTTCGTTATTAAGGGTTTCGGCTTTCATTATGTCATTCATATCCCGCTCGTCTTGATTGATTATAAACATGCATTAGTGTATTACAAGCACCTTACAATGTCTTAATTATGTTGTGATTACATCACAATTCATTGCTATTAATCCCTCTTTCATTCTATACTTGGAACTCTTCTTCTCTATCTTCTTCCTTGTTCTGGCGCCGCGGCGCCACTAATTGGTCTGTGACTCACGCTGCGGCGTGAGTTAGCAGTGTGTCATCCTCCGGCCTCGCGCTGCGGCGCGGCCAAGAAGGCTTAGAGTCGCGCCGCGGCGCGGACTCTGATCCTCAGAAAATTTTGTAGTTTTTGAAAATTTTGCTAACTTCCCGGACGCATAACTTCTTCGTTTTAACTCCGAATTGGTCCGTTCAAAAGCCTACGGTTCACAAATTTCCTAATCTATGCATTCATGCAAGAATTTTATCTATTTGACTTCATTGGCTAAAATTTGACCTATTAGTCCATTTTAACGAAAACGATAAACGTTCGTGAACGTTCAACGCTCATTTCTTCGTTCTAAGTCGGAATCCGGTCATTTTCGAGTCCGCAACTCTATAATGACTACAATGACTTGTCTCCATTGAAAACCAACGTTTTCGACTTCCAATACAAAATATGACTTCTATTCCGAGACTTTCACGAATTCGACGTTAATCGTCTAATCGTGCAAAGTTCGTCAATTCAACCATACTAAGTGTTCTAAGTGGATTTTAACCAACATATCATCATTTCAAGTTATTTATTACACCAACTTATAATCAAAGTAGGTTTTGACTTATTTCCATAAGTCATTGACTTTCTCAACTTATGAACTAGAAATCTTCATACTCATGACTTACCAATAATTTAAGTCCTTCAATCAATGTTCTCATGTTATAAACAACATACTAACATCATATGACAAATCCTTCATGATCTTAACAACTTATTAGGGTTCAAGTTGCTTATTCAACTTATTCGGCTTAAGTTCATTCCTTATAACTTATTACATGTTATCCTCAAGCAATCCCCCTTCTCTATCAATCCTATCATAGAAAAGATATAGATAAAAGAAAATGAGTCTTACCCTTGAAGACTTCTATTTGCTTTGGAAACTATCAAAGGTTGAAGTGGCTTATAAGTGCTTTAATTAACTTATTCTCTCTACCAAATAAGTAGCTTATATGCTTGAGAGGAAAGTATTGGATGATAACAAAACAACCAACAAAAATGAAATGAACTTGGTATTTATAGGCCACCAAAGCTTGGGGCAAAATGGACAATAAACAATCCCACCTCCTCATTCCACCTCCTTACTATTCATAACTTAACCTTCAAGTCTTCTTGCTAGTCACTTCTTTTACTTGCTCACCACAACACTTGGTCATCACACTTAATCCTTGCCATCAAGACTACCCACTTCCTCACTTGGTTTGACCCATGGGTCAAGGCTTTACCTTGGGCTTGGTTAATTAATCCAACTACTTTCCTATTGGGCTTGAGTTACAATAGATTGGACTTGTGATAATCATACACTTGGGCTTCTATCAATAAACTAGAAATCCCACAAGTCCATTATCTTAAATTCAATAACTTAACATACATATCCTACGTATAATTCTCGTATGCTATCTCGTATATTAATTCGAAATATACGATATCTCGTTCTTCGTACATAATAATACAATACGTCGTATTATACCTCCATTCCTTACTCCATATAATGTTTACACATTATACGATTACAACTTCATTCTTTTAACGCTTAATAATCTAACTATCTCAAATTAGGTACGCATGCGAAATATTTCATTTTCCATACTTAGATTATTATTACATAATCGATATCATCTCGATATTATAACATTACGTATTTCTCGAAAGTTCAAAAATAATTCCCGAGCAGAAATTGATGAATAATGTTTTTCAGAAAATTTCTCAGAAAACTTTTATTTTCGTTTTAGAAATTCAACCACTTTAATTCTCCCACGTAGTTAAAATATTACTACTTTACGACGTTTTTAGGTTATAGAACGATATCCATCTTCTCAACACACAATAATAATAAATAATATTATTTTATTCATTATTAAAAGAAATTACAAAATGTTCAATTTTCTGGGGCGTTACATAGTCCGTGTATACTGGTTATTCCAGCAGAATAATAAAGAATAGAATAACATAAGTTCTCTTCATGAATACAAAAGAAATAATACCCCTTACCGTAAAAGAAACTGAATATAAGAGTAGGGAAGTAGCAGAATACTTTTCTATAGTTTCTCTATAATTTCTCTCTCTAGAGTTTCAGTGAATTCGTAAGAAATAATGAAGGAATGAGCTTCTATTTATAGGAGAATGGAAAGGCACTGTGTAATGCAACAGTTATGCAATCGGATGAAAATTTCTTATAACTCATACACACCCAATTTATCAATCAACCAACCAATAAGAATAAAGCAACATTATAATACATATATATATAACCCACACACACAAATTTTCAATCAACCAACCAATAAGAATAAAGCAACATCATTTCCCCCACCATTTTCCACTCACACACATCACTTTCACTCTTTCTTTTCTCCCACCACTCTCCACTCATACATATAATATTATATATATATACACACACATTACATCTTATATATATAAACTCCCTCCCCTATACGTAACTTTCTCCCACCCCCATTTCCAAAATTAGTTTTCAACACATATGAGCCCCACATGTGGGCCCCACCTGTAAATAATTTTCTAAAATGGATAAATGGGGGTCCATAAAATAAGAAAAACTTCATAAAAATCACCTTAATAATTTTAACAACATTTATCACCTTTATTATAATTCACAATATTAATCGAACAGGTCGTTCCCAGGAAAGAGGGGGCTTTCCAATAAGGATTTCTCCCTATTGGCGCGCAATTAGGTGACCAAACCTCTCCTTGACAGAACTTCTAGACATCGTTAATATTGCAAATAATAATATTAATAATTGTCATCTCAATTATTGATTTAATAATATATAAAATATTGACAATAATTGAATCAAATAACGTTAGATACTATGCAGTAATTACTATAACAATAATTGAACAAAACTGAGTGACTTCTCACGTAAGCATCAATAATCAAAACCGTGTGCTACTGTGCAACTATGCGTATTACTTAACTTTTAACACCGGGTGTTTCAACAGTTAACGGTAAAACTTCAGCCGTTATTTTCATAAATTATTTTTCTCGTTTTCTCAATCCGACAATAATTCCGTTGTGGGGTCCACCAATGATTGTGTCGTTGTACGAATATTCCCTGTTAAAACGAATATTTCCCGACCAATCGAATATTATATAACAACTTACGTACTTTGAAAAATTTATAAATATTATCCACAACTATAATATTATATCAAATTTACTCCATAATATTCAAAAATGATATTTATAGAAAATTCATCTTTATTTATAAAAGTTGGGGTCTTACAACCTCCCCTTCTTATGAAATTTTGCCCTCGAAATTAGGGTACGTACCTGGTATGTCGAAGAGGTAAGGATACCTTGATTTCTTTTCAGATTCTAACTCCCAAGTCATTTCCTCAACATCGTGGTTTCTCCACAAAACTTTGACTTGAGGTATAAACTTGGAGCGTAGAATATGTTCCTTCTTATCCAAGATTCTAATAGGAACCACTTCATACGTTAAATCTTCCGCTATTTCATTCGTTTATAACTCAATAATGGTGTTCGGGTCTTTCACATATTTATGTAACATGGATATATGAAAAAGGTTATGAACACGAGACATACTTGGCGGTAAAGCGAGTCTATAGGCCACAGTTCCTACTCGATCGAGGATTAAAAATGGGCTGATGAATCGAGTATTGAGTTTTCCTCTCTTTTCAAATCTCGTAACTCCTTTCCATGGAGCAACACGAAATAACACATGATCCCCTATATCGAATTCCACGTCTTTTCGATGAAGATTAGCATAACTCTTTTGTTGATCTTGTATTCCAATACTTGCTTGATAATTGTTGTTGTAGGAAAACTCCACCAATGGTAAGAACTTATCCCAACTTCCCTTGAAGTTAAGGACACAGAGTCTTAATAAATCTTCAAGAGTTTGAATAGTCCTCTCTGACTGCCCATCCTTCTGAGGATGATATGTCGAGCTAAATCGTAAATTTGTGCCCATAGCTTTCTGTAAACTAACCTAAAATCGTGAAGTGAATCTTGGGTCTCGATCAGAAACTATGGATACTGGCATACCATGCAGTCTTACAATCTTGTTTATGTACAAACGAGCAAGACGTTCAAGTGTATAAGTTTCTCGTATCGGTAAGAAATGAGCAGACTTGGTCAATCTATCAACAATGACCCAAATCACATCTATACCTTGAGAAACCTTAGGAAGACCGGTAACGAAATCTATGATAATGTGCTTCCACTTCCATTCTATAATTTCAAGTGGTTACAATGGACCTTTTGGTACTTGATGCTCCACTTTAACTCGTTGACAAGTTAGACACCTTGAGATAAACAACGCTATCTCTCTCTTCATATTGCTCCACCAAAATGTATGACGAATATCATGATACATTTTGGTACCCCAGGATGGATTGCAAACGGTGTGTTGTGTTCCTCCATCATGATTTTATATTTTAAATCAAGGTTGTTAGGAACATAAAGTCTAGAGTTGACTCGAAGTATTCCTTCTTCATTGATTCTTGCTTCCGGCATAGCACCTTTTTGCACTTTCTTCCTCATACGCATCAGCTCCAGGTCTGTAGCATGAGCAGTTTTAACTTTATCAATTAAAGTCAGTTCTACACGTATATTCGTCATCATCACATGGGTCCCTGGAGTCTTTAACTCTATCTCCATCCTTTTCAAGTCACACAAAATGGGCCTTTGTGTTGACAATATCGCACTCGTACTTGCATATGATCTTCTACTCAATGCGTCAGCTACCACGTTCGTTTTTCCAAGATGGTATTGGATGGTATGATCATAATCTTTCAACAGTTCAAGCCAATGTCGTTATCGCATGTTGAGTTCCTTTTAAGTGAAGAAATATTTGAGGCTTTTATGATCCGTAAAGATCTCCACCTTCTCCCCATACAAGTAATGCCTCCAAATTTTAAGTGCGAAGACAACAGCTGCTAACTCTAGGTCATGAGTAGGATAATTCCTCTCATATTCTTTGAGTTGTCTTGAGGCATAGGCTATGAATTTCCCATGTTGTATGAGAACACATCCCAACCCTTTGCCCGAAGCATCACTGTAGATGACAAATTCCTCCGAGCCAGATGGTATTGTCAGAACAGGTGGTGAAATGAGTCTCTTCTTGAGTTCTTGAAAACTCTTCTCACATTCTTCGCTCCAACCGAACTTTGTATCTTTCTGAGTCAGCTGATTTAATGGAGTAGTTATTCAAGAAAATCCTTCAATGAATCTTCGATAATAACCAGCTAAGCCGAGAAAGCTACGTACTTCGGTCACTGATTTAGGTTGCTCCCAGCTTTGAATTGCTTCAATCTTTGCCGGGTCAACAGATATTCCATGACTTGATACTACGTGCCCAAGGAATGATACTTCCTCAAACCAGAACTCATATTTCTTTAACTTGGCATAAAGATTGTATTCACGAAGCTTTTGGAGTGTCAGCCTCAAGTGTTGTTCATGATCTTCACGACTTTTGGAATAAATAAGCATGTCATCAATAAAGACAAGCATAAAGTGATACAAATATTCCTTAAATACTCGGTTCATCATATCCATGAAGGCAGCAGGAGCATTAGTCAATCCAAATGACATGACTAGGAATTCATAATGCCCGTACCAAGTTCTAAAAGTCATTTTTGGAATGTCATATGTTCTAATCTTCAGTTGGTGATATCCAGAACGAAGATCAATCTTTGAAAAGAATTTGGCTCCTTGCAACTGGTCAAACATGTCATCAATACGTGGCAATAGGTACCTATTTTTGATGGTGACATGATTCAACTCTCGATAATCAATACAAAGTCGCATACTCCCATCTTTCTTCTTCACGAATAGAACAGGAGCACCCCAAGGAGAAGTACTAGGACGAATAAAGCCAATGTCTAACAATTCCTGCAGTTGGCTCTTTAACTCCTGAAGTTCAATAAGAGCCATTCGATATGGTGCTTTGGAAATGGGTTTTGTACTGGGTTCAATGTCGATACAAAATTCAATTTCACACTCTGGGGGTAGGTCAGCAAGTTCTTCAGGGAATACCTCAGGGAATTTATTAACAATAGAAATATCATTCAAAACTAACGTATTTTTGTTTAGATCCATGACATGAGCTAAAAAATCTTGACATTCGTTTTTCAATAAACGAATAGATTTATGGCTTGAGATGATTGTGATTGATTTTAATGGTTTGGTCGTTTGAATTCGCATAATAGGTTGATTAGGAATATGAAAGCTAACAACCTTATGAAAATAATCAATTTTTGTATGATAAGTAGTTAACCAATCAATCCCTAGAATCACGTCAAATACAAGTATTTTCAATGAAATAAGATCGATAGGTAATATGAGGCTACCGATTTGAACCAAACAAGACTTATAAACAGTGGATGTACTGAAGGTTTCTCTCAATGGAGTTTCCACAGATAAGTAAATGTCTAATTTCTCCGGAGTCAAATTTAATCGTTGAGTGCAAGTAGGAGAAATAAAAGAATGGGTTGAACTGGTATCAAATAAAGTATAGACTTCGCTAGAGTTTATGATAAGCTTACCCGTGATGACCTCATTAGGGTTCCTTGCTTTTTGGGAGGTCACAACAAACGCTCTCCCTTGCACTACAAGCTTTGACTTTTCTAGGACGGCCTTTGGTGCCTCCATCCTAGCTGAACTTGTCTTTGGTGAACGACAAAATTGGACTAAGTAACCTTCTCTTCCACAATTATAACATGCTTTGGACGGCATCGCGTAGTTTGGACTTGTTAGTTCCCAGATGGCACAATAGATCTAGAAGGGGGGTTGAATAGATCCTTTTTATTTCAAAGACTTTTCAGGTTTATATTATTTTGTTCATAATTAACATATGACAAACATAAGAATCTTTTCAAGCACAGCGAAATAAGTAAAAGATCCCCTTCATTGATATATCCATAATCATACATACATTGTTCGTAGAGTAAGTTTAGTTGTAAGCAGTTAAAACATATATAGCAGTTATAGCAGTTATAGTACATAATGTAAATGACATAATGTAAAAGACACAAGGGGTTTTAAGTGGTTCAGAGACTCAAGCTCCTAATCCACTCTTCTGCTTTCAACTAGCAGGATTTCCACTAAGGAAGGGTAGCACCCTGAATCACTAAGATTCCTTCGAGGCCAGCAGCCTTGGGACTTCACTAGTTCCCTAGGAACTCTTCAAGCCCAGCAAGCTTGGATCTCCATTTAGTCCCTTCGGACAAGGAACCTTTGGCCCTGCTTTGTTTAGTCCCTCTGGACAAGGACCCCTCAGGCCCTGGCTTTGTTGAGTTATTTGTTTGTTGTTGTTGGAGTCGGTGCTAAGCTGCTAAGATGTCTTCATTCTCTGAACATCTTCTATCCAAAGAAGCTTTGTTTGATCATCTTTGAAGAGCAGTTGAGTGTTGCATGATGCTCAGCTTCTTAGGTTGCTCGACTACTCCGGATGACCCCTTGATGAACTGCCTTGAAGATCATTCTCCTTGGTACTTGATGGCTGCACATGAGAGGCTTCTAAGATGACTGTAAGCTCTTCTGTTAGGTACTTAGAAGATTTCACATGCTTGACACCAAGATGGCTTTTGTGATCTCCCTTTTAACTACTCGATGCCTTCTCATGATGGACTTGCTAAGATGACTGTAGGCTCTTCTCTATTGTACTTAAAGCCTTCCCATGATGGTCATCTAGATGGCATGATGCTCTCTTTTCTCTCGGCAGTTCAGAACACTCTTCATGTAGTAGAACTCTCACTTATATATAGTAGAACTCACACTTCTACTTCTTTCTTGATCTGACTTCTGAGTGTTCTTGGTGGATCGTAGAGTGAGCCTTCGAACTCATTATCACATGGTTTAGATCAGTCCACCTTCTCTCCAAACTCGACAACTCCAGTAACCTTTGATCTTTGAAGCTCTTTCACATTTATACTTCTTCCTAATCCTTCCGTTGGAAAGTAACCATTGAAGGCTATTCAAATATCTTCACAGATCTCAAGTTGTTTGAGGTAGACTGCTTGATGTGACTTGTCATACTTTTTTTGACGCTGCAGTCTACTGTTTCACCTACCCTGTCAGATGTATCACTTTAATGTCTTGGTCAGGTCGAAGACTTTATTACCTCTTTCTGATTCCTCGATCAGAGGTTGTCCTATTGCATCGATGCTCTCAATTGGCACTTATCCGAATATTACCCTTCAGATTGAACCTTTATCAATGCTTCAGTCTTCAGTTATTTAGACTCTACGATTCTGATGCACGTCTTCAAGGACCTGATCGTAGTGTCTTGTTGAGTGTTGCTCGTTGACTAGTAGAGTTAACACTACGATCCTGAAGAGTGTTGCTCGGATCTTCTCTATAGAACACCTCTTCATTGTATTGTGCAGTGCTTCAATACTTCTGTTTGCTTTGACTGTTCTCAGATACTGATGGCCTAATTCCTTACTCTGGTCCCCTTCTGAATATTAAGACACTTCAAATTTGTGGTGCGTCCAGCTTACTTTCTCCTTGTGATCTTCCGCTCACTTATCATCAATGAAATGACCCTGCACTTAATCACTTTAGCCTTGCTCTTCAGAAGCTTGCCAGTATCTCGATTCACCTTCCATCGATTCCTTCTCTGTTTGGCAAACACTACGATCTTGGTTCCTTCCAAGATCGTTGTCTTCTGTTCACTTGATAGCTACTGCATAAGTTGACTTTCCTTAGTCAGCTTCTAAAGTCTTCTTTGGATCTCCTCGTGGAAGACTTCATCACAAATGGCCTTACACCTCAATCTTAATGCTGATAGGGTTGGTGCTGAGATCTTCTATTAGCTTACATGCCATTCGTTGAGTGCTTTCTGGTTTCCTTGGATGTAGCTTGCAGCTTTAACTAGAGGCTTTGTTTCTTTGGATATTCTAGGAATGATCATTTGTTGAGAACTGTATATGCTCTACGATTCATCCTTGGCATTGTGAGAACTTCTTCTTAGATCGTAGTTCTGCACTCTACGATTCAGCTTCGGCTTGTGCAGACACTACGATCCTGATATCAGATCTTGACACTACAATTTATGCCTTGTGCTTGTTATCTTCATCTGATCTTGCTTGACTACGATATCTACATGTAATCAATATACTCTACGAACTCAGAGTGTGATCTACGATCCTTGACTTGGCTTTGGCATCAGTAGACTCTACGACTCTGAGTGCAGTCTACGTTTCTGTCTTGGCTTCGGCATATGACCAGTCGGCTCGTAGGTAGGCTGTCTCTACGATTCTGAACATAACTTCCTCAGCACACTACGATCCCGAAAAAGCTCTACTCGATACACTACGATCCTTCTTCGTTTCCCCTGGTAGTCTACGAACTCCGAGATCTACTATCTTGCATACTCATATTTTGCCTCGATAGCTCTCGAGTTAACCTTGACTCACCTAGCAAACTATGACTTCTGGTGCAGTGCTCGACGATCAGATTAGCCTATCTATTACATCATAAGATCAACCTAACAAGCTTGATCTTTCTATATTTATAGTCCTTGTACATCATTTCTTTTTAAGGACTTTACAAAGCTGTTTTGCTTATGTAGGATCAATCCTAACATATTTGATCAATTCATTCTAAGTCATTGTACATATATTTCTATTATCTAACAAAGGACTTTACAGTTTTCTTAATTCAAGCATACTTGCATATTATTCATTCATATACATATATATCATAATAAAATCATATATAAATAGGAATAGCATTCTCATGCATATTCCTGACAATCTCCCTCTATTTGATTATGACAAAAATAATAAATGCATATGCATGTTATGAATGAATCTTATATACAGTGAGCAGCTGTATTTCTAAAACAGTTAATCATGAATGTCTTTTATATTGGTATGGCAATTTATACATTAAGACATTCTACATCCTGGATCCAGAACATTCCTAACAGGTTAGAGATGTACCTCCTTGGCTCTATGTGTGTTCCCAGGATGCTTGTTGATCAGCTACTCATCTGATTATTCTTCTTGCTCTTACTCCCCTTCAGCATTCTTCTGATCATGCTCCCCCTCAGACTTTGCAATCTTATTATCATCATCTTTTGGCTCCCCCTTAGATGATGACTCTTTATCTGCAGCTGCTTTCTTCTTCTTTGACTTCTTCTCCCTTAACCCTCTGCTCTTCCTTTGGAGCCTTCTGCTCCTCTTCTTTCTATGCCTCTTTTTCTCCCCCCTTTTGTCATCAATCATTTGAGAGAGTTGCTCCATGTTGGACATAAGCTGTTCCATTAGGTAAGAGGAGTTGGCAATTTCAAACTTGAGTTCCTGCTGGCCCAGCTCAAGTTGGACTGTGAAAGTCTACTTTAGGTCGTCAAACTTGTTAGATAGGGCTTGAATCTGATCTTCGTTGGTCTTTTGAATTCGTAGAACATCTGCCTTCTGATCTTATATGGCCTTCTGATAGAGGTTATCTCTCTCTTGGAGTTTGACAGATACATCAGCCATAATAGCTTGAAGATTGTGCTGGAAGGAATCATCTCCTTCAGCTGTCTACTTCTATGATTCTTCAGTGAACATGGATATCTTCTTGCTTAGATCATTAGAACTCTTTAGTAGTTCTTGCTCCAAAGTAGTTCGATTCTTTTGGTTGGCAGCTTCAAGTTGAGCAATGGATTGGACTCTACGATTTTCATCTTTGGAAAGATTTTCAAATGTTTGGATAATCTGAACAATCGTGGAATACCAATTGCTTGTGGAGGATGATGGAGTGTCTGATAGTTGTGCTTGATCATAAGGAGGCTTCTGGTTTTGGACTTGAACATCATTAATAGAGTGAATAGACTCTACGATCAGCTCTTTGGTCATGTTTCTTTTCCCTTGAAAGTCCACTCTACGATCATAGGGGATGTAGAGATTTTCAGCATGACGATAGACCTTGAAGTGGTGCTGGTCTTTGATTAGTTTGGTAGCAAACTTCTTTACTCTTGGAAAGTTCTGAGCCACCAGTTCTATGCTTTAAAACTGCTTGTAACACCTACTGAAGGAGCTTTCATCTTTTTCAGTGTAGGCCTTGAGCCATGACATCCACTGGAAGAACCATTTCTTTGGTAGAGCATCTGTTAGATCATTTGACACTTCCTCTAAGATCCTTCTGCTAAATCTTGCAGGGGAGAGTACTGGATAATCTTCTTATTCGTCTGCTTCCTGAGGTGTAGAACCAGAATCTTCTTCAATCTTTCTCTCTCGGAGCCTGAATTTTCTTGATCATTTTTAGTAGGGAATTCCTATAGCTGCATTTCATGTCCAGATCCTTCTTGATCATCTTTAACAGAGAATTCTTCTTACTGCATTTCATTATCAGAACCTTCTTCAGCAAGTATTTCCTCAGATCCTTCTTCTTCACTATTGGCTTCATCTTCAACACTTTCTATTGGGGATGCATACTCATCATCACTTAATTCAATGATGGCATTTGATTGGTCATTGTTCCTTTTGGAGGTAAACTGGGCTTGCAGCCTGTAGCTTTTCCTTCTTCATGGAGGTTCAACTATTGGAGACACAGACTCTTCTTCTTTTTCAGGCTCTGACTCCTCTTGCTCAACAGACATACTTCTTTGGAGTTCAGTACTTATAGGGGCAGATTCTTCTTCCTTGGACTCATCACTTTCTGAGCCATAATGAGGGCTTTTTGAATTTGAGGGATCATTCTCTTCTTCTTCTTGAATAACATTGTCAGACCCATTCTCTGGGCTTGTTGGAACAATTGCATTTGGGGATGCTTGTTGGTTATCTTGATTTTTCTCTTCATCAGCAGATTGACTGCTCTGAGGATTGGCCGTGGGGCTTGAGCATTTTTCTTTGTCAACAGTTGTTGTAATCTTTTCCATCACACCAGCTTCATTTTCATTGCTGGATGTTGTTTGTGGAGACAGAGCCTTGACATCTGTTTTCTTCCCTTCTGCTGACTCTTCATCCCTTTCTTCAGCAGATGTACTATTCTGGGAAGCTGAGGATGGTTTGTCTTCCATCTTAGCTTTCTTGATAACTTGCCCTTGAAGCAACCTAATGCTTCTTCTCTTTGTAGTTTCAGTAATTATGATTTTTTCTTCTTTGTCCTTGTTCAGGGAGGACACTTTCCTTGGTGGGGCATGGGCTTTCTTCACCTCACCAGCTTTCTTCACAACTTTTGATTTCTTCATGGCTGATGTGATTTCTGCTGCTATAGAGTCATCAGACTCAGAGCTTTCTGCCTCTACTATCTTCCTCTTCTTTGCAGAGGCTCTACTGTTGTTCCCACCTGTCAGCCTTTTGTTCTCCTTAGGGTTCTTCTTCCAGTTCTCAAATAACTGTGGAGACATCACTTTATGCACATTCAAGGCTTCTCCCTCATCATCCTTGATTTTCCCTCCTAGTTTCTTCTTC
Organism: Panax japonicus; assembly: GCA_020205505.1. Classification (NCBI taxonomy): domain Eukaryota; kingdom Viridiplantae; phylum Streptophyta; class Magnoliopsida; order Apiales; family Araliaceae; genus Panax; species Panax japonicus. The sequence continues at coordinate 14,463,404 of CM035111.1, forward strand.
AGTATAATACTCAACATCCTTCCATGAAATACTTTGGTCAGAGGCTTTTCAGTGGATTTCTTCTTCTCATTCTTTTCCACCCATTTAGAGATTTGACCGAATAAGATAACTCCAAAGTTAATTTGTTTCTTTAGAACTATAGCTGACATTATCTTTAATTGTTGGTCGATCACTGTATCATTTGCAGTGTTTTTGCACAGTATGCACTTTCCAACAATTTCAACTAGGAACTCATATTCTTCAGGAAAATCCTTCTTCTTCATGTCTTTGAAACTAGGGTTCCTTTGGTACCCCCATCAATTCCTTTGCTTGTTCAGTGTTGACATCTTCAAGGTTCTTCAGCCCTTGGTTAGGAAAACCTAGACATTGATTTAGGTCAGAATATTTCAGCTTCAAAGTCTGACCTTTAACCTTGGTTCCGAGCTGAATGTCGGTGATAACTTGCCAGTTCTCCATTTGAATAGTTCTAAGACAGTGGGTGTTTGATTTAGACAGATTTATGAGATATGATTGTCTGTGATTTGGTAAGGCTCTGGAGGGTTAACTGATTTTGCTCTTGAAAAGCTTTCTAGGGTTTTTAAAATGGGAGGGAGAAATGGTCGATATCTTTTGGTAACTGTCTGTAGATTTGAAATTATCTTTATGGTAGTTCCTTCTAACTTTGCACACTCAGTGATGTGTCAACTGTCCATTGGTTGCACGTTGCCCAGTAATGAGCTGTAACTCCCCATAACTTTTCAGTTATCAAAAGAGTGGACGTTTAATTGACGTGGCTTTGACCATTGACCTTTTGATTCGTAGAGTAGATGAGGCAACTATAGACTCTACGATTTCCTTTGTTGACTCAATTATCAACTTCTGAGAGATGCTGCAGTGGATGGCTTTGTCTTTCCTCCTTACTTCGATGCATCATAGCTCAATCACTGATGTATTCAAACTTATCTCCTCAACTTGAATGGCTTAGTAAATATCTCATTTTCCAAGCTCTTTGTGAACTGAAGTACCCTTTGGTAGGACTACGATCGTCGAGTTATATTTCTTCGATCGCAGAGGTTGTGCTACGATCGCTGAGGTAGAACTACGATCGTTGAGGTTACACTGCGATTGTTTAGTTCTTTTCAAACTCGACTCTACGATCATTGACGGACTTGGTCCTTGAGATGAACTAGATCAAACATTCCTTCTGGGTTTAAGGTAGCTCAGGAAGGGCCAACCTCTTAAAGTGAGTTAAGGGTCAGGTTTGTCCCTGAGGCGCTTACCAGATGGAATGCTATAGCAGTGATTTGTAATGACATCTCATTCGACCTCTTCTGATTTTGGAGATCCTCTACTAGCTTTAGACAGCTGCATTGCTGAAATCGTGGTGTCCTCCTGCTTTTTACACTACGATCATATGTTTAATCGTAGGCACTTCACAATTATGGGTTGGGTGGCTGAAGGGTTATCAGTAGTACGTTTTGAGACGTTCATATTGACTATGGATCTTTATTTGGTTCATCAGCCACAAAGTTTTGGGACTCTGTAGCTGGTACAACTTTTTATAGTATATCTCAGTGTTGTTATTCCTTAACAGATCACTGATCCTCCGTTATTGACGCTGTATTTCCAGATAGACGTGATTCCCTCTTCTTCAGGTTCATTTGAAGGCAGCCTTGCATATCTCCTTCTGATTGGAATCTCCATCATCGCTCGAATTTCCTTATATCGTAGAGATGAGTATTTTCAAGACTGATCACTCTATGATTATATGATAGCATTACGAACGTAGTCTTCTTTGACAGTTATGTTTGTGAAGTTCTTCTCTCTCAATAAGTCCCTCTTGAATGATGCTCGATAATCTTCTGTTGTGTACTTCCTTGAGGATTCTTCCCATATAGTATTCTTGACTGTCTTTTGAGCACATAAGACCTTTTCCTTCTTTGGCTGAATGGCTTGCTTCCATATATAGATTAGTAGCCATGTGAGCTCCATTCTGGTTAGCTCAAAGGTTTTGAAGGACAGGCTTGGACAGATAGGAACTCTATCAGAATCATTTCTGAATTGTCCATAGCCTTCTTCTGGTTGAGTCTTTTTGACTGAAGTCTTCTGCTTCATCATTCCTTAGTGTGGTCAGACTGACCAAGTACCTTCAGGTTTAAATATATTTCTATTTTTGGTACCCATAGTTAAATGGGTCCTGCTATGTTAGTTGTCTAAACCCATGTTCCTCTTATTTGGATAATCATCATATTTATCACCAACAGTCATATTCATGCATACAACTATCTTAAGATAATACATTTTGAGATGCATGATGGTGAGTGTGTGTAGGATATGACATTCAGTAACACATTCTTTATAAATGATGGCTTCATCATTTACTGGATTATGTTCACAGTGTTTAAGTGTTCATAGAGTGGGAATCAACTCTGTGATTTATGAGTGTCTAGTTGATTTATGGAGGTGATCAGTTTCTACAAATTAGCAAGATCCACTTATAGAACTGATCATACTCTGTGAGTTGTTAAACACTGAGAACATAGGCTTGTACATACATACTAACCCACCAGCAATGATTACTTCTCATAAAGTTCATTTGGTCTGTGATACTCTTATGACCTATTTTAGATTTTCTTCAAGATGTCATCTTCAGCCTAAAACTTGGTTGGAGAGAAAGTTTGTAGTCATTTGAATTTTCCATCTTCAGGCTACTTTCTCTCTTCACCTTTTTAGGTAGATTATGACTTCTTGACAGAATACTGTTTATAATTCATAAGATGGTGCAATTGATGTATACAATTATAATGGTGAGGAACCGTACTTAACAGTCATTTACCTTAGATATACTGAGTTCAGGTATTGACGTGCATAGCTTTTACTTTTGCTCCTTTCAGCTTGTTGCTCTTGTTGGCCTTTAATCAATCAATCGTGGTCTTGAAGATATAGATCAAGAGAATCTCAGCATTAAGGTCTTTGACATCTTTTAGCTTACAAAGATAACACCTAGTTGGTGGTTGGTCACTTATAAGTTTGAGAAGATCTTATTTTCTCCTCTTGATCAGCATTTCTTAACATGTATGACTTCTTCATCTTTTAGACGGGTGGATGCTTTATTCTTTGTCATTGATGTCTCTTGAGCTCTCACTCTCTCATATGGTCTTCAGACTACAAGATTGTCTGCAGGCTAGGATTGGTCTTGTTGATATAACAATCGAGGATATGGACCAATCTGAGCAGCTTCAGGTGTATACACATTTTTACCTATACACAATATTTCCAACTTGTGAGTTCTTCTGCATATAACAAGTTACTTACTACTAAACTAATTTTAGAACAATGTTAGCGCCTGGGATCAGACTCAAAGCGATTAGCTTTTAAATATAGCATGAGAACCTGCTTTGATACCAATTGTTAGTTCCCAGAGGGCACAATAGATCTAGAAGAGGGGGTTGAATAGATCATTTTTATTTCAAAGACTTTTTTGGTTTATATTATTTTGTTCATAATTAACATATGACAAACATAAGAATCTTTTCAAGCACAACGGAATAAGTAAAAGATCCCCTTCATTGATATATCCATAATCATACATACATTGTTCGTAGAGTAAGTTTAGTTGTAAGAAGTTAAAACATACATAGTAGTTATAGCAATTATAGTACATAATGTAAAAGACACAAGGGGTTTTAAGTGGTTCAGAGACTCAAGCTCCTAATCCACAGTTAAAACATACATAGTAGTTATAACAATTATAGGAGTGCTCATTTGTTGAGAACCGTATATGCTCTACAGTTCATCCTTGGCATTGTGAACACTTCTTCTTAGATCGTAGTTCTGCACTCTACGATTCAGCTTCGGCTTGTGCAGACACTATGATCCTGATATCGGATCTTGACACTACGATTTCTGCCTTGTGCTTGTTGTCTTCATCTGATCTTACTTGACTACGATTTCTGCATGTAATCAATAGACTCTACGAACTCAGAGTGTGATCTACGATCCTTAACTTGGCTTTGGCATCAGTAGACTCTACGACTCTGAGTGTAGTCTACATTTCTGTCTTGGCTTTGGCAGATGACTGGTCAGCTCGTAGGCAGGCTATCTCTACGATTTTGAACTTGACTTCCTCAGCACACTACGATCCCGAGGAAGCTCTACTCGATACACTACAATCCTTCTTCATTTCCCCTGGTAGTCTACGAACTCTGAGATCTACTATCTTGCATACTCCTATTCTGCCTCAATAGCTCTCGAGTTAACCTTGACTCACCTGGCAGACTACGACTTCTGGTGCAGTGCTCAACGATCAGACTAGTCTATCTATTACGTCATAAGATCAACCTAACAAGCTTGATCTTTCTATATTTATAGTCCTTGTACATCATTTCTTTTTAAGGACTTTACAAAGCTATTTTGCTTATGTAGGATCAATCCTAATATATTTGATCATTTCATTCTAAGTCTTGTATATATATTTCTATTATCTAACAAAGGACTTTACAGCTTTTCTTAATGCAAGCATACTTGCATATTATTCATTCATATACATATATATCATAATCAAATCATATATAAATAGGAATAGCATTCTCATGCTTATTCCTAATAGGACTGATGTGTTCCTCCCCTCCGCATTTGAAGCATATGATAGGTGGTCATTCTCCTTCCTTAACAACGGGTGCTGGTGCTGACGTCTTTCCATCATTTTTGAATCTCCTCTTCTTGAAATGTCCATTCTTATCGAGACACGGAGTATCGGTATCAATTGTTTTAGATAGGGATCCGCGCTTCACATCAAATTTCTGGAAACGTTTTCAAGAATGCATGGGTATGCAATTGCGAATGAGTACATCTTATCACCCTCAAACAGACGAACAGAGCGAACGAACAATTCAAACGTTAGAAGATATGCTAAGAGCCTGTGTGATGGACTTCAAAGGAAATTGGGATGATCACCTACCGTTAGTAGAGTTCAGCTAAAACAATAGTTACCACGCTAGTATTGGCATGCCGCCTTACGAAGCGATATACGGCAGAAAGTGTAGAACTCTGCTTTACTGGGATGAAGTTGGTGAGAGACAATTGTTAGGGACAGAATTGGTACAGCAGACAGCAGAAATAGTCAAAGTGCTCTGAGCACGACTGGTAGCAGCTCAAGACCGACAGAAGAAATATGTTGATCCACATCGTAAAAATATCGAGTTTGAATCAGGAAGTTATGGTTTCTTGAAGGTCTCTCCTTGGAAATGAAAGATCAGGTTCGGAAAGAAAGGAAAATTGAGCCCAAGATTCATTGGACCATTTAAAGTATTACGTAGAATCGGAGAAGTCGCGTACGAGGTAGCCTTACCTCCAGCACTCGAGAATGTCCACAACGTCTTCCATGTTTCTGTGTTACGACCCTACAAAGCTGATTACAAGCATGTAATTGAATATGAACCCCTACATTTTGAGAAAGACTTATCTTACGAAGAAATTCCTGTTCAAATTATCGACCGAAAAGTATAAGTTCTCAGAAATAAAGTTATACCTTCTGTTAAGGTAATTTGGAGGAACAACAATGCTAAAAAAGCTACGTGGGAACTCGAAGAGAATATGATGAAGAATTACCCGCATTTATTTACTTAATTATGTGTAAGCGATTATGGGGACAGAATCTTTGTAAGGGGGGGGGGGGAGAATGTAACGGGCTGAATTTATTGAGTCGTGATTCTAGGGACAGAATCCTTTTAAGGGGGGAAATATATGACGAACGAGATTTTTTTAATTTAATATTAATATTTATTGAATTAAATAAATAATTTTTGATGATTTAATTATTAGATTAAATAATTAATTGATGCAATTGTGATAGATTAATTTAATTATATGTGTTACATTTATTAAATTAATATGGAGAATTTTTAATATCGAAGTATGTCATTATGTGAGCTTATTGTATTAAAAGAAATTTTTAATAAGCCTAATGTTATTTTAATTAATTTAATTATTAATTAGAGATTTAATAATTTGACATTATTTATTAATGAGAAATTTAATTATGTGACTATGTGAATTTATGAGAAATTATTATATTTTATTTAAAGTAAATTAAATAAGATATTGATTTATTTTATAAAGGAGCGTGACATTATTTAAACTATGGGATAAAGCTTTATTAAATTAAATGGTTTTGTAATCTATTCTTGCTAAGCCAAACAAGGTCCTAGGGGGAGTTATCAACAGTTAACCCATGATTGGGCCAACTGACCACTTCTGCGTCAGTTCTTCTCCTTTAATTATCAGACGTCTTTTTCTTTTATTCATTATTTTCTTAAGTCTAGAAAGCTTAACAAAGAGAAATACAGAGAAAGAGTTGAGAATTAAGAAATTGTTAAGAGGATTGTGAGAGTCATCTGAGAAGGAATTCATCTTCCATTAATTCTACGCTTGGGTAATCTCTTCAACCCAATTCCTTTTCACGTCAGTTAGTTTTTATAAGAAAATGGCTTTCAAAGCTTTTGTAAAATCTCTATAATGGAGAAAGGGATTGATTATGAGTTTATATATGGTTTAAGATGTATCATATCGTATTTAATTATATTTATTATGTAAACCGTATCATCAAATTCATGAAAACATGTCGTATATGATTGCTGCAAAATTACAGTGTTTGGGTTTTGGCCATATGGCCTTATACGTGGTATTTCATGTGTTGATTATATATTATCCCTAAATTTTACACTCGTATATTATTATACATGTTGATACGAAGAGACCAAACTTTAAATGAACGGATTCGGTGTTATAACGAATCCACAGTGTCAATTTTCATGTTTTATTTTCAAAACCTTCAAGAACATCAAAGTCAGTGAAAATATAGATTTTAACTATGTGATTATGTGTTTTAATGGGTTAAAATCACTCTATAAGTATTGGGTATTGATTATATATGAATTATAACATGTGGGTATGATTAAATTCATGTAGTAGTAATTTAAATTGGAGTTTTTGGCTGTGTTCTGCAATTTTCGTGAATTGCAGAACAGTTTCTGGTTCGCTGCGCCGCGATGCCAGTCTCATGCCTTATGTCCCCCGCCGTAACGCCATGGTGACGCAACACCAATAGTACAGCCGCAGCGCCGAGTACCAGTACAAAAGTGGCGCCGCAGCTCCACTCTCTAGAATTTCAGAAATATATTATTTTAAAGTGTTTAAGTCTAACATTGTGATAGCAACAAATGTAATGAACATAAAAATATGTTATAAGTATAATGAGATGTTAAAATAAATACTTAACATGTAAATAACATAATTACATTTGGATTGAATCATTGAGTTCATAAGTAGCTTATTATTCATGAAGTGTTATTATGTGACAATAAGTGTGATATTTGACTAAGTATAGTCATAACCAAAGTTTAGTAAAAATATAGATTTTAACTTTGTGATTATGTGTTTTAATGGGTTAAAATAACTCTATAAGTATTGGGTATTGATTATATATGAATTATAACATGTGGGTATGATTAAATTCATGTAGTAGTAATTTAAATTGGAGTTTTTGGCTGTGTTCTGTAATTTTCGTGAATTGCAGAACAGTTTCTGGTTTGCTGCGCGGCTGCGCCAGTCTCATGCCTTATATCCAGTGCCGCAGCGCCAATAGTCCCGCCGCAGTGCCGAGTACCAGTACAAAAGTGGCGCCGCAGCGCCACTCTTCAGAATTTCAGAAATAAATTATTTTAAAGTGTTTAAGTCTAACAATGTGATAGCAACTAATGTATTGAACATAAAAATATGTTATAAGTATAATGAGATGTTAAAATAAATACTTAACATGTAAATAACATAATTACATTTGGATTGAATCATTGAGTTCATAAGTAGTTTATTATTCATGAAGTGTTATTATGTGACAATAAGTGTGGTATTTGACTAAGTATAGTCATAACCAAAGTTTAGATAAAAGAATGGGTTTCTGATGATTAGTTTAATTATAATTAACTGGTATTGTGAATGTGAATGGTATGTAGGATTAAATTCAAAGAACGTGTTTAGTTAAAGTGTAATCTACGCACGAAGCAAGTTTCCTAACCCTACTTGTCATTATTGTTCAAGTTTATTAGTTACCTCGAGTAAATTATCATTATTATTGTTCAAGTTTAAATGTTATATTAAAGATTGATTATCTTTTCAAAGCATGATTCAGTTATACAATAATTGTCCTATTGTATACGTCTTGAGATTATTATTCAAATCGAATATCATTATTGTTAAACCTTATTAGACTAGTGAACTTTATTGATTCAACTAGTCCTTAGTTGATGAACGTTCTAAATTTCAGAACCCTTATTGAATTATCCAAACCAAACTTCCTTTGGTGCGGACTCGAATGTCAAACTGAGATGAACAACCCTGCAAAGGGATTTACTTATGCGTTAGCGTTAAGATATTGTGCACAATATGGTATTAAGGGATGATCCCCCTAATTACGAGTAGAAAGGTCCATATTCTTATGACTGTTAAAGGTTTTAAGTATAACCCTTGATAACCTAGGACATAGTTCAAGGTCTTATGACCCTCAGAATTCTTTTTTATTCTTGTTAATCATTCTTGATTCAAAAGTTGAGCTTTTATTCATATGTCTTTGATTTATTCGAATATTATTATACTGTTATTTCATTATTATACGTGTGGGCAATAGTGGTCACTCTTGCTTAATAATAACATTTCAGTTAAGAATGAAAGAACCGATGAACCTTCCACTAGTAAAGGCAAGGGCAAAGTTAGCAAGAGATGAAGACTTGTTATTTTTATTAGATAATGTATTTATGTTTAAGACTTGAGTTAATGATGTTGTTTAAGACTAATTTATTTATGATTCTGCACAGATGTTTAAGGTTAGTTTAACCTGGGATTGTATTATTATTATTCGGATGTTGTAACCCTTAAGGGGAAGATTTTTATTCTATCTATTGCATGACTTGCATTTATTATGGGTAGATAGATAGATGATATTTGTACAGTGGACACCAAATCCCGTGGAATTGAAGTACCCGGATTTGGGGGTGTCACAAGTTGGTATCAGAGATGTAGGTTATGAACATTAGGTGGGAGAACAAACTTAGGTAGTAGCCTTATAAAAAGAAGATAGTGATGGAAAACTCTTATCGAGTTATAAGAAATGAATTTCTGTAATTCATTGAAGATAATAAAAGACCTTATGTGTTATGTGTTAAAGTATGCGTTAGATGATATGATTTAGTAACTGAAACTTAACATTTTGTTGTCAGGATGTCGAATGTTGGAGAAGCTAGCCAAGCTGGGGAGGAAGAACCCCGAGTATCTATAGTACCTACTGAGGGGGAACCCCGTGTACCTATAGTACCAACAGAGGAGGAACCCCGAAACATTCATGTTGTTAGGGAGCAGCTGGTGCAGAGGGAATCATCTCCATTGATCACCGTTGTTGGTCAGGAGCATGAACCTGAGACTGATCCTGAGGAGGATCCCGAGGAGGAATTTGTTGAGGAAGAGGAATAAAAGGAGTTACCACGGTACACCGTTAATGCTGAGATGTATGACACATTATATGACCGTAACGTGGAGTTACGAGATGAGGTGCAAGATCTGACTGAGCGAGCTATTATTCAACAAATTACTCTAGAGGAGAAGGAGAGGGAGATTTCGACTCTTCACTCATGATTGGGAAATGTAGAATGGGATTTGGTCCATGAGAAGGGTCAAACCGAAGATAAGACCGAGGAGATAGAGAAGCTGAAGAAGGAACTGAAGGAAACCTCCGAAAGGTTGAACATAGAAGAGGAAGGTTGGGTAAGAGAATCGCGTCGAGCTGATCGTTCAGAGGATGATAGTCGTGTAAAGAAAGTGAAAATTGGGGAAACGTACTCTACACTTAATAAGGCAATGAATGAGACCCAAGATCGAGTTTTGAGGTATCCAATCCAGTTCGAAGGACTACCATTGTACATGATGGATCGCAGGACGATGCATCGCATCTTAGAAGAGGAGCGTAGCAAGGTTAATCAGTACCTTGACAGACAGTGATATGATTTACTTAATTATGTGAAAGACTTAGTTAATTTTATATGTAAATTCTGATATGTTTATGAATGAAGGGATATTTTAATGTTTTAAATCCTATGGATTCTTTATTCCAGGATAGTTGATGTAAATAGCAGTGATGCTATAGTTTGATGTTAAAACTTTGATTTGAATATAAATATATCAAGTTGTATGAGATGATGTGTTAAATGAGTATGTTAAATTGTTAAGTAATGCCTTAACTATTTCGAGAAATAAATAAAGTTCTAATAAGCATTTATTTAACAGAAAATTGCCGCCAAGGAGAAGACAACAACGTTAACCGGCTCAAGATGAGTCTACCAATAATAACAATAATGCCAATGCTAATCCCGTACAGCAGTTGGTTAACTTATTGATTGGAGCCATGAATAATTAACCGCAAGCTCCACCAAACACAACGTTTAAAGACTTTAAGGCGGTGGGACCGCCAGAGTTCAAAGGTTCCATGAACCCAATCGAGGCTCAAACGTGGGTTATGGAAATGGAGAAGGTTTTCGACATTGCTAGGGTTAGAGAAGATCAGAAGACCGCTTTTGCAAAATTTATGCTGAAGTCTAAGACTAGCTACTGGTGGCAAGCAAACAAAGTGTGAGGAGGTGAAGGTGTAATTATGGGGAGAGATTTAAAAAAATGTTTTTCGAAATGTATTTCCCAACTAGTTCGCATAATCAGATGGAAGTTCAATTTCTGGAATTGAAGCAGGGAAACATGAGCGTACCTGACTACGCGGCTAAATTCAACGAGTTAGGGAGGTTCGCCCCGTATCAAGTACACACGGACGAAAGAAAAGCCAGAAGATTCGAACAAGGACTAAAGCCTTGGGTGTACAGTAAGGTATCAATGTTTCAGCTAAACACGTTTGCTGGAGTATTAGAAAAGGCCATCCTCGCTGAAAGAGGAAGCGATGTGGTGACCAAGTACAATCAAGATCAAAAGAAGAAGAAGAGTGAAGGTGAAAATAATAACAAGGCCAGTGGAAGTTGCACAAGAGGTGGAAATTTCAATTAGAAGAAAAGGTGGAACGACAGCTCATCATCGGGGAATCAACAAGGTAATCAGAAGAAAAGAATCGAAGCATACCTGACGTGCGGGAAATCCCATCTGGGAGTTTGTATGAAAGGAAAAAGAGTGTGCTATAATTGTGGTCAGGAAGGCCACATAGCACCAAACTGTCCAAACCCAAAGAAGGGTGCTTGTTTTACTTGTTGTTCGAAGGACCATCTGGCAAGAGACTATCCCAATAAGGGATCAGGAGGGTCAGGATCAGGAGGAAACCGGGGAAATAACAGTGGAAATGCCTTAACCATCATCGGACCAACCGCAACAAATCGACCGACCGCCCGGACTTTCAACATGACGGTACAAGATGCAGTTCAATCCCGTGATGTGGTGTCAGGTATCATTCCGATCAATAAAATTATTTCTTATGTTTTATTTGATTCGGGTACTACTTGTTTCTTTATATTCGATGATTTTGCCAAGAATTTAGACATGCCTAAGGATGAATTGGATTACCCCATGAACATAGAAATTGCGAATAGAGAAATAATCTCTGTTAAGTATGTACAGAACAACTGTTGAGTGGATATTAAGGGTAATATCATGAACGTAGATCTTTTCCCTATTCGACTTGGGGAATTTAATGTTATTTTGTGAATGGACTGGTTATTCAATTGTGGGGCTGTAATTAATTGCCAAAAGAATCGTATTAACCTTATGACTCTGTCAAAGGTTATATTTTATGGTAGCAAGTCGCCTAAACAAGCGAGATGTCTGACGATGATGCAGACCAGAAAGTTATTAAGACAATGTTGTGTAGGATACTTAGCTTACATAGTCGACAGTCGAAAAGAGAATCCGAAGGTAGAAGAAATACCGATTGTGAGGGACTTCTTCGACGTATTTCTAAACGATTTGCCAGGACTTCCACCAGATAGAGAGGTAGACTTCGTCCTTGATTTGGCGCCCAGAACTGCTCCAATATCGAAGGCACCATACCGAATGGCACCAGTAAAGATGAAGGAATTAATGGTATAATTACAAGAATTACTGGACAAAAAGTACATTCAACCGAGCGTATCACCGTGGGGAGCGCCGATGTTGTTTGTGAAAAAGAAGGACGGATTGATGTGACTCTGCATTGACTACAAAGAACTGAGCAAGGTCACGATTAAAAATAGATATCCATTACCGAGGATCGACGACCTGTTTGATCAATTAAAGGGAGCGAGATACTTTTCCAAGATAGACTTGAGAAGTGGTTATCATCAACTGAAGGTGAGGCCAGAGGATGTACCGAAGACAGTGTTTAGAACGCGATATGGTCACTACAAATTTTTAGTAATGTCGTTTGGTCTTACGAATTCTCCTGCAGCATTTATGGGACTAATGAATGGTGTGTTCAAGCCGTTTTTGGACAAGTTCGTAGTGGTATTTATAGATGACATTTTGGTGTATTCGAAAACCAAAGAAGAACACGAAGATCATTTGAGATTAACGTTGGAAGTATTGAGAAGGGAGAAGTTGTACGCTAAGTTTTTGAAATACAAATTTTGGATTGAACGGGTACAATTTCTTGGTCATGTGATCGATAAAAATGGAATTTCGGTAGATCCATCTAAAGTCGAAGCCGTGATTAACTGGGATCAGCCATGAACGCCGTCGGAAGTAAGAAATTTTCTTGGATTAGCAGGATATTATAGAAGATTCATACAAGACTTTTCCAAGATCGCAACTCTGTTAACGAATTTAACTCGTAAAGCTGTGAAGTTTGCTTAGACGGATAAGTGTGAGGAGAGCTTTCAAGAATTGAAGAAGAGATTGAGTACGGCACCTGTGTTATCCGTTCCGGATGATACAGGAAATTTTGTTGTTTTTAGCGATGCGTCGCATAAAGGACTTGGTTGTGTGCTTATGCAAAATGGCAGAGTTATAGTGTATGCATCACGACAGTTGAAGGATTACGAGAAGGGATACCCGACCCATGACTTGGAGTTAGCTTTAGTTGTTTTTGCTTTAAAATTTTGGAGGCATTATCTCTACGGGGAGAAGTGTGAAATATATACAGACCACAAAAGTCTGAAATATATTTTTACACATAAAGATTTGAATATGCGTCAAAGAAGGTGGTTGGAATTAATTAAGGATTACGACTGTGAGATTTTATACCATCCGGGAAAAGCAAATGTGGATGCCGATGCCTTAAGTAGAAAGGGTCGTGAGAAATTGAGACACGGAGTACTGGTATCAATTGTTTCAGATAGGGACCCGCGTTTCACATCAAATTTCTGGAAACGTCTTCAGGAATGCATGGGTACGCAATTGCGAATGAGTACAACTTATCACCCTCAAACAGACGGACAGAGCGAATGAATAATTCAAACGTTAGAAGATAAGCTAAGAGCCTGTGTGATGGACTTCAAAGGAAATTGGGATGATCACCTACCGTTAGTAGAGTTCGGCTACAACAACAGTTACCATGCTAGTATTGGCATGCCACCTTACGAAGCGATATACGGCAGAAAGTACAGAACTCTGCTTTAATGGGATGAAGTTGGTGAGAGACAATTGCTAGGGACAGATTGGTACAACACACAGCAGAAATAGTCAAAGTAATCCGAGCACGACTGGTAGCGGCTCAAGACCGACAGAAGAAATACGCTGATCCACATCATAAAAATATCGAGTTTGAATTAGGAAGTTATGTTTTCTTGAAGGTCTCACTTTGGAAAGGAACGGTCAGGTTCGGAAAGAAAGGAAAATTGAGCCCAAGATTCATTGGACCATTTGAAGTATTACGTAGAATCAGAGAAGTTGCGTACGAGGTAGCCTTACCTCCAGCACTCGAGAATGTCCACAACGTCTTCCATGTTTCTTTTTTACAACCCTACAAAGCCGATTACAAGAATGTAATTGAATATGAACCCCTACATTTTGAGAAAGACTTATCTTATGAAGAAATTCCTGTTCAAATTATCGACCGAAAAGTATAAGTTCTCAGAAATAAAGTTATACCTTCTGTTAAGGTAATTTGGAGGAACAACAATGCTAAAGAAGCTACGTGGGAACTCGAAGAGAATATGATGAAGAATTACCCGCATTTATTTACTTAATTATGTGTAAGCGATTCTAGGGACTGAATCTTTGTAAGGGGTGAGAATGTAACGGGTTGAATTTATTGAGTCGTGATTCTGGGGACAGAATCCTTTTAAGGGGGGAAATATGTGACGAACGAGATTTTTGTAATTTAATTTTAATATTTATTGAATTAAATAAATATTTTTGATGATTTAATTATTAGATGAAATAATTAATTGATACAATTGTGATAGATTAATTTAATTATATGTGTTACATTTATTAAATTAATATGGATAATTTTTAATATCGAAGTATGTCATTATGTGAGCTTATTGTATTAAAAGACATTTTTAATAAGCCTAATGTTATTTTAATTAATTTAATTATTAATTAGAGATTTAATAATTTGACATTATTTATTAATGAGAAATTTAATTATGTGACTATATGAATTTATGAGAAATTATTATATTTTATTTAAAGTAAATTAAATAAGATATTGATTTATTTTATAAAGCAGCGTGACAATAATTAAACTATGTGATAAAGCTTTATTAAATTAAATGGTTTTGTAATCTATTCTTGCTAAGCCAAACAAGGCCCTAGGGGGAGTTATCAGCAGTTAACCCATGATTGGGCTAACTGACCACTTCTTCGTCAGTTCTTCTCCTTTAATTATCAGACGTCTTTTTCTATTATTCGTTATTTGTCTAAGTCTAGAAAGCTTAACAAAGAGAAATACAGAGAAAGAGTTGAGAATTAAGAAATTGTTAAGAGGATTGTGAGAGTCATCTGAGAATGAATTCCTCTTCCATTAATTCTACGCTTGGGTAATCTCTTCAACCCAATTCCTTTTCACGTCAGTTAGTTTTTATAAGAAAATGGCTTTCAAAGCTTTTGTAAAATCTTTGTAATGGAGAAAGGGTTTGATTATGAGTTTATATATGGTTTAAGATGCATCATATCGTATTTAATTATATTTATTATGTAAACCGTATCATCAAATTCATGAAAACATGTCGTATATGATTGCTGTAAAATTACAGTGTTTGGGTTTTGGCCATATGGCCTTATACGTGGTATTTCATGTGTTGATTATATATTATCCCTAAATTTTACACTCGTATATTATTACACATGTTGATACGAAGAGACCAAACTTTAAACGAACGGATTCGGTGTTATAACGAATCCGCAGTGTCAATTTTCATGTTTTATTTTCAAAACCTTCAAGAACATCAAAATCAGTGAAAATATAGATTTTAACTCTGTGATTATGTTTTTTAATGGGTTAAAATCACTCTATAAGTATTGGGTATTGATTATATATGAATTATAACATGTGGGTATGATTAAATTCATGTAATAGTAATTTAAATTGGAGTTTTTGGCTGTGTTCTGCAATTTTCGTGAATTGCAGAACAGTTTCTGGTTCGCTGCGCTGCGGTGCCAGTCTCATGCCTTATGTCCCGCGTCGTAACGCCATGGCGCCGCAACACCAATAGTACAGCCGCAGCGCCGAGTACCAGTACAAAAGTGGCGCCGCAGCGCCACTCTTCAGAATTTCAGAAATAAATTATTTTAAATTGTTTAAGTCTAACAATGTGATATCAACTAATGTAATGAACATAAAAATATGTTATAAGTATAATGAGATGTTAAAATAAATACTTAACATGTAAATAACATAATTACATTTGGATTGAATCATTGAGTTCATAAGTAGCTTATTATTCATGAAGTGTTATTATGTGACAATAAGTGTGATATTTGTCTAAGAAACTGAATATAAGAGTTGGGAAGTAGCAGAATACTTTTCTATAGTTTCTCTATAATTTCTCTCTCTAGAGTTTCAGTGAATTCGTAAGAAATAATGAAGGAATGAGCTTCTATTTATAGGAGAATGGAAAGGCACTGTGTAATACAACAGTTATGCAATCGGATGAAAATTTCTTATAACTCACATACACCCAATTTGTCAATCAACCAACCAATAAGAATAAAGTAACATTATAATACATCTATATATATAACCCACACACACAATTTGTCAATCAACCAACCAATAAGAATAAAGAAACATCATTTCCCCCACCATTTTCCACTCACACACATCACTTTCACTCTTTCTTTTCTCCCACCACTCTCCACTCACACATATAATATTATATATATACACACACACATAACATCTTATATATAAACTCCCTCCCCTATACATAACTCTCTCCCACCCCCATTTCCAAAATTAGTTTTTCAAAACATATGGGCCCCACATGTAAATAATTTTCTAAAATGGATAAATGGGGGTCCATAAAATAAGCAAAATTTCATAAAAATCACCTTAATAATTTTAACAATATTTATCACCTTTATTATAATTCACAATATTAATCGACCAGGTCGTTCCCAGAAAAGAGGGGGCTTTCCAATAAGGATTTTTCCCTATTGGCGCGCAATTAGGTGACCAAACCTCTTCTTGACAGAACTTCTAGACATCGTTAATATTGCAAATAATAATATTAATAACTTTATCATCTCAATTATTGATTTAATAATATATAAAATGTTGACAATAATTGAATCAAATAACGTGAGATACTATGCAGCAATTACTGTAACAATAATTGAACAAAATTGAGTGACTTCTCACGTAAGCATCAATAATCAAAACCGTGTGCTACTGTGCAACTACGCGTATTACTGTACTTTTAACACCGGGTGTTTCAACAGTTAACGGTAAAACATCCGTCGTTACTTTCATAAAGTATTTTTGTCGTTTTCTCAATTCGACAATAATTCTGTTGTGGGGTCCACCAATGATTGTGCCGTTGTACGAATATTCCCTGTTAAAATGAATATTCCCCGACCAATCAAATATTATATAACAACTTGCGTAATTTGCAAAATTTAGAAATATTACCCACAACTATACTGTTATATCAAATTTACTCCATAATATTCAAAAATGATATTTATAGAAAATTCATTTTTATTTATAAAAGTTGGGGTCTTACATCAGAGATTTAGAACATATGACAGATAATAAAACTTTTCAACCATAGTTGCAGCGGAACGAGTAATCCATTAGAATAGTCAAATAGACCATAAGGTCTATTATCTTCTCTAAGTTAAAAGTCCACCAATAATGTTTTATCCGTGTAACATCAATCAACAATTCCCATTCACGATCATGTGAATAACTCATAATCACAATTGTGATTCTAAATTCCTCTTCGCACCTAGGACGAAGATAATTTTCATCACCTGAAACATCAAAAATCATGGTTATACCAAATCACAATTCCTGCTCGTAATCATTAAATCATCTTTTCACTACGGCCAAAGATATTCATTATTATCACATCCATGTATTAATATTTCATTGCTGAGACTCAGCTCAATAATTAATTCACGTCATCGAATCATCCATGCACTATAGGCCAATGATATTCTTTAGTATCACGACCACGAATTATCCATACACTATGGCCAAAGATAATCGTGTTTTCATCAACGGTCCTGATCATGCCATAAAACAATTCATCTTTGCACTACGGCCAAAGAGAATCAATAGCCATAATTATACCAAAAACTGTCCATCAATGCACTACGGGCTAATGGGGACTTTTTCCACATCATTTGTAACATTACGGTTATGATTATACCGAATAATCCCTGGTCACAATCATACCAAGTCCATCTATGAACTACAGGCCACAGATGACTTTCAACATAATATAAGCATGAGGATTATGACAATATCATAAGCATTAGTCAAACTAAATCAAGGATAAATTTTAAAAACTTTAAATTTATCCAAACATTATCAATTACTTAATAAAATCGTAATCTAATATTGTTAATATTATAACAATATTTTAATCACTCCTTAAACTTATAAACAATTACATTTAATTGTTTACATTTTTCCAAATAATGCATTTAATCATTATAAATGCCATACTCATAAGATTTCATCACCAATAATCAAATTACTCATCAAAAATCTGCATATACCTTATATAGGATTTTCAAGCCATAAAATCCTATTTACCAATTTTTTAACTTCACATAAAATATTTAATTCATATGTTAGTAACTAAATCATTTTCATGAAAAATACTAAATCAGTCCCAAAAATTATTCTTTTCTAGGATTTAGCATAATATAGTCTCATATTGAACATATATTTTTCTTGACATTTTTAAAATTCATTTACTATTTTTCAAAAATCAATTTCTAATTAATTCATTAAGAAATTAGCTACCTCACGGTTAACTCCAGAAATTCCCAAATCTTGGCAGGATCTTACACATGTTAACCTGAGCTTCTAGTTTAAATTTCATGGTCATCAGAGTTATAGAACTCCGGTTATAGCATTTTTTGTCGGAAAAACCAAAATATTGAAATGGTCATAACTTGCTCATTTTAAGTCCGAATGAGCTCGTTTTTGGACAGGAGGTACTTTATACCATATACTTTCATGTTCCAAAAAGGCCAGAATTTTTCTCACAAATGAAGTGGCCGAAACCGCCATTTTAAAATCGTGGCAGCAGCCTTTTTCATATTTTGCAGTTTTTCGTACTTTGCTAAAATCAGTCCACACAAAAATCTACAACCCCTTTTCCAGTTATTCCACTTGGATAAGTTACAAAACTCATAGACCTAACTCTAGAACTTGACCACACTCAAAAATTCGAAATATAATAGGATATATGGTCAATTAAATTTCATGTTCCATTTTCACCAAAATTTGATTTTTCAACCCTTTGTGATTTCTAAGAAACTTTCATGTTTTCACATAATAACCAACATACTCATCATAACTCTTACTAATACCATATATACCCATGATTTTCATTAGTCCAATGCTTTTATTATGACTTTCATCATAATCCACGTAAACAGTTCATTTCCACAATTTAACAAGGAATGAAATACAACGTATCGTTCACCATGCATGTGGTAATCCACATAGACAGGTTATTCCAACAGAATAATAAAGAATGGAATAACAAAAGGATTCACCATGCATGCGATAGAGACCGTACAGACAGGTTATTCCCAACAGAATCATAAATACGGAACCAGGTCCGACGTAAAATGCACAGACAAGATATTCAAGCAGAATAGCAAAGACGGAACCAGGTCCGGCGTAAAACGCACCGACAGGATATTCCAGCAGAATAGTAAAGACGGAACAAGGTCCGGCGTAAAACGCATAGACAGGATGTTCCAATAGAGTAATAAAAAATGGAATAACAGAAGAATTTCACCAAGTATAGGGTAGCTCGCATATACAGGTTATTCCAACAGAATAATAAAGAATGGAATAACAGAAGTTCTCTTCATGAACACAAAAGAAATAATACCCCTTACGAGTATAACAAATAATATCCCCTACCTTAGAAAGAAGAGTACTGGATATAGAAGTAGTGAAGCAGCAGAACACTTTTCTTCTTTCTCTCTATAGTTTCTCTCTCTAGAGTTTCAGTGAATTCGTAAGAAATAATAAAGAAATGAGCTTCTATTTATAGAAAAATAAACTGCATAGTAACTAACTCATGAACGGTCCAGATTGATTTACTTTAATTTGACGGTCCATATTTAAAGCAAAATCTTTTAAATAAAATATAATATATTCTATTTATAATCTAATAAAATGAATAACTTTATAAAAGATTTTACTATGCAGGCACTATGCAAACACTATGCATAATAAAATATAATATATTCTAATTACTGTCTAATAAAACAGATAACTTTATAAAAGTATTCTGTTTTATATAAAAAAAATTACTATTAGCATAATAAAACGAATAACTTTATAAAAGTATTCTATTTTATATAAAAACTTTTATGTTTTATTACATTACAAATACTAATAAAACAAAACTGAGTGACTTATTACGTAAGCATCAATAATCAATACCGTGTGCTACTATACAACCACGCGTATTACTGTACTTTTAACACCGGGTGTTTCAACAGTTAACGGTAAAATTTCCGCCATTATTTTCATAAAAATATTTTTGTCGTTTTCTCAATCTGATAATAATTCCATTATGGGGTCCACCAATGATTGTACCTTCGTACGGATATTCTCCGTCAAAAAGAATATTCCCCGACTAATCGAATATTCCTCGACACAACGAATATTTTATATCAACTTGCTTACTTTGCAAAAAAAAAAATTCACATATTACCCTTAACTTTAAACTTTTATCAATTTAACTATTTACCAAAATAGAAAAATTGAATAATTTTATTTCATAAAATTCGGGGTCTCACAATCCACCTCCTTAATTAAACCTTCTTACAATTCATTATGTGATCACCAAGTTTACTTAGCCTCCAAAACTTATATCTTTTGCTTGCTCACCACATAACTTATTCTTTAGATGGCCATTAAACTTACTTGGTCATCACATAGCTTATATATTGCTTAGCCACCAAGTATAAGCACTTTACTTAGCCACCAAGCATAAGCACTTTACTTGGTTACCCCTTGACTTATCCTTTGCTTAAACATTAAGTTTACTTGCTCATCACTTTGGATCACCCATGGGTTTCCCCATAAGTTTTAATCATCTGATAACCTATAGGTTCTTACTTTGGGCTTTTAACTTAATAAACTTAACTTATACTTTGGGCTTACATTAAACAAACATTTGGGCCGTAAAATTAATTCATATTGGACTTATCCATTACTACACTTGGGCTTTATCATAATTCCAATTGGACATTATAATTTCCTACACAATCATATAAGTCCATTACATATGGCTTAAAGCTTTATAACGTATAATTTACGTATTAATCTCGTATTCCACTCATATACTTATTCATATATGACATACCATCATTCATATATACTCGTATCATACTCGTATTGTAAGACCCCAACTTTTATGAATAAAGATTAATTTTTCTCAAAATATATTTTTGAATATTATGGCGTGGATTTATATAATGTTATAGTTGTGGGTAATATTTACAAATTTTACAAAGTAAGCAAGTGGTTATATAATATTCAATTGGTCAGAGAATATTCATTTTAATAGGGAGTATTCGTACGACGACACAATCATTGGTGGACCCCACAAGGGAAGTATTGTCGTATTTAGAAAACGACAGAATTATCTTTTTATAAAAGTAACGGCGAAAGTTTTACCATTAAACTGTTGAACTACTCGGTGGTAAAAGAATAGTAATACGTGTGGTTGCATAGTAGCGCACGGTATTGATTATTGATGTTTACGTGAGAAGTCACTCAGTTATACTTAATTATTGCTACAGTAATTGCTGCATAATATCTCTCATATTATTGATTCAATTATTGTCACAGTATCATCTGCATAATATTTATTATTATTAAATCAATAATTGAGATGACAAAGTAATTCATATAATTATTTGCAATATTGACAATGTCTAGAAAGTTCTTCAAGGAGAGGTTTAGTCACCTAATTGCGCGCCAATAGGGAGAAATCCTTATCGGAAAGCCCCCTCTTTCCTGGGAATGATATGGTTGTTAAATGTTGTGAGTTATAATATTAATTATGAATAAGTTCGTGTTGATTAAAGATAAAATTGATATTTCCATTGTGTGTGAATTATTAGTGTTAGTGGAAATCGACATCTATTCCGATAATAATTGATGTCTGGAGGTTATATTGACCAATCGGGTAATTAATCGGATAAATGAGCAATTAATTGCTATTAATTCACATGTTTATAACTATTTGTTCACATGCATGTACTATTGATTCGCGTGCATGTACTATTAGGGGAGGTGGTGCAAGATTGATAATACTTGAATGACTAAATTAAAAATAGAGGTATAAATAAAGATACTATACCGTAACTATTTTTCACATGTATAAACTATTGATTCAGATGAATGTACTATTGATTCACATGAGATACTATTAGGGGAGGTGGTGCAAGTTTAATAATACTTGCAGGACTAAATTAAAAATGAAAGAAAAGATGAAGGTATTATACTGTAATATTTCAAGCCCCAAAACGTGAAATTATCGAAACTATATTTTCCTATAAATAGAAGCTCATTTTTCTTCCGTTCTCACCAATTCACTAAGACTCACAAGAGCAATTATAAAGAGAGAAGCTATAGAGAGAAAGAAGAAGAGAAGTCTGCTACTTCACTATTCTAGTATCCAGTCTTCTTCTGAGGTAAGGGATATTATTTTGTTCAATATTCATAGGAATAATAATTTCTTCCATACTCTGTAGTATGTGAGTAATATTATTTCATCTCATATTCCTGATTATAGCCTCATTTTGTTAAAGTATTGCTTCTATACTCCGTGAAATTAGTAGAATATCGTCCATGAGTAGTATTCATTTTTACAGTACTATTCATAAAGTACTATTCACAGGGTACTATTCATAAAGTACTATTCACTGGTACTATTCACAAAGTACTATTCATGATTACTATTCACAAAGTACTATTCCTGAAGTACTATTCACGGGGTACTATTCACTCGAGTACTATTCACCCGAGAAATTATTCATGACAAAAATTGATTTCTTTGTTGTTCAAATCATTATTGATATAAAATTATTGTTGAATTTTACTCCACAAAGCAGTATCATGTTGACAATTTGGACATTATTGAATTATGGATAAATTAAGTTATAAATCTTTAAAAATTTATCATTTGCTTTCTTTTAATTGAATTCTTATATTATTGTCATCATTAGACCTGCCAAATGGGCCCAAAGCCCGCGGGCCGGCCCGGTCCGCCCGCCAAAGTCCGGACTTTGGGCCGCATTTTTTAAGCCCACGAAAACCCGGGCCATTTTGGCCCGGCCCGTGACTTTTTAAAATAAAAATAAAAATGTTACTACTTGTGGGTTGTGAGGCTTGAACACAATACTTATAAATAAATAAATAATAGTTCAAACCAACTGAACTACAACAACTATTGATATCGATTTTAATTTTATTAGTAGAAATGTTAATTCCCTCAATATATAGTGTAGTACATTCAAGTACATTTGATGATCTTCTTCTTTTTTTATTTGATGATCTCATGAGATATTCAAGTACATTTGATTCTTTTTTTTGTTGCAGTACATTAATACTAAATATATGGACTATACTATTTAGTGTTAATGCATTGGAAAAAAATAGTTTTGAGGTTTTAAGAATACCTGGGCCTGCCCAATTCTCTTGCATGATACTCACCATTCACCTATATCAATTCGCGATCTACTCCACTTTTCAAGCCCAAAATCAATTTCTAGATTTTGCTAAAAGGATACCAACAATTACAGTGACATTACAATGTATAGTTTAGTACATTTGGAAAGTAAATCAATCATTATCCCTTAATTATTCAATCCCCCTACTTATTTAATCCCCAAATCATGCCTTTAGAATAATATCTAAAATTATAATATTATTAAAATTTTAATTGATTGAGATATGTAGTTAATGTAAGTAATTAGAATTATTGTTTATTATAAATTATTTTATTATTAATATTTATTATTATTACTATTTTTGGTGTATCAAGATTTTGCAAAAAAAAGAAAAAAGAAAAAGAAAAAGCCCGCTGGCCGGGCCGACCCAACCCGGGCCACGGGCCTCACAAACACAGCCCGCCAAAACCCGGGCCATTTCGGCCCGACCCGCCTGTTTGCCGGGTCTAGTCATCATCCTCATGCTTATATTGATAAAAGTCAGATGTAGCTTACGTGCATAGATGTACTATTGATTGGTATGATTATGACCATGAATTATTCAGTATAATCATGACCGTAATGTTACAAATGATGTGGTAAAAGTCATCATTGGTCTGTAGTGCATTGATGAACAGTTGTTGGTATGATTATGACCATGGATTATTCGGTATAATCATGACCATTGATGATTACATGAATATCCTTGGCCCGTAGTGCATGGATGATTCGATGATGTGATTTATTTATTAAGCTGAGTCTTATTGATAAAGTTGATGAAAACCTTTTTAAATCATAGAAGATAGTAGATATCATGCTCTACTTGACTCTTCTAATGGATTGCTTATTTCGCTGCAGTTAAACTTAATGTTTATTATATTTCATCAGTTTAACATTGTTGAAGGCTAATGATAATTTATTCTGCATTATCTTAGTCATAATATTTCTTACTGGGCTAGTTGAGCTCACCCTTTCATTGTTCTCTTCAATAAATGAGAACGTAGTTGGGACTAGTCGGGGAACAGAGTGACGGTCCGAGATGGTGGCTATAGTAGTCCTTACTATTTTATGAAATAGTGTTATAATAAATGTAATGAGGACTTCATTTGAGTTTGAATACTTCCTATGAGACAATATGTGACGCCCCCAAATCCGGGTATCTTCCAACCGGACAGATGGTGCTACACTGTGCTATAGTTCACACAATCATTCAATCGAAATACCTCAAAAGAACGAATATGTCTTATTTATATACAAAGTAATATTAACATTCTCCCAGGTTCTTTATAACCATTACATCTGTTCTTGTCATAATATTCAATATTATCATTACAAAACCTATACTATTACATAGGTAAATTACGAATTCGCCTTAGCCTTCCCTTTATCTTTGTCGGATCCATCAGTCCGTTCGATCTTAGCTGCATTCATATGGTTCAAACAAGAGTGAGCCTAACTAGCTCAGCAAGTACAACAATTCTAGGAAAATAGCATGCTTGAGACATAGGAATCATATATCTTAAATAACTAAACAATAGTTACGAAGTACTATCGATAATTTAAAATAGCACTTCTTTTCTTTCAAAACGTTTTACAATAACAATATTCAGTAAAACATCAATTCTGGTCGAAGACCATGAGTATTTCATAAGTACTTTGAAAAGGACATCCCGACACTAAGTCTGTAAGTTCGGCATAGCTTACGAGCACGTCTAGGTGATCAGTTTATAGTACTCTATGTTGATCAACACTATATTCATTAAACGTGTATACGTTTAAGTTGTGGCAACCTCACGTGTCTGTCGTTTGACGACAAAACAATTTGGCATACTCAGTCTCCTTTTGAAAACCACAACAATATTAGTTTGGTAAATCATTACACATACTTGCAAGATTAAAAGAATCCAACATATCGTAAGTTTAGCCAAAGGAATTGGCGTTGACTTCATCAGACAATAACTCATGCGAAGAATACATGAATCACAAAGACTTGTCCAGATAGAACTGGAACAAGGGTTAGAGTACTTGCCTTTAGCGTCTGCTATAGTTTATAACACGTACACTTTAAGTCTTTAAGTCTCTACAGTAGATGATAACATCACATAACACATTAGGTCATGAATAAACATACATGATTTCTAAAGAATCTTACTCTTCTTCTCAATCTAATTACGTATTAGATTTATTATTATTGGTCCCGGCTTTCCGTTACGTCATTCTTACGTTCATAAGTAACTAACTTACTTTAACCTTAAGTGATCATACTTAAGGATTAATAATGTCTTAACAATGTTTCATTAAGATCCTTAGTTTGAGTGATCATCAATTACTCATCATGCTCAACATGTAAACATTTTTCACTATCTAGTTCATGAGGCTGGCGCTGCGGCGCCGGCTATTACTCTTGGTGCCGCGTTGCGGTGTCACATATTAGTGCCCAGAAATCGGACTCGGCATTGCAGCACGAGTCCCTTTGTTACTTGTCGCGCTTTGGCATGAGTTTGCAGTGAATTATGGCCACTTTGGCGCTGCGGCGCCGGACTTTTGGCTTGGAGTCGCGCCGCAGCGCGGACTCTGAGCCACAAAAATGTTTGACAGATTTTCAAACTTGTGAGATTCCCGAACTCGTAACTTCTTCGTTATAAGTCCGAATTGGCTCGTTCAAGAGCCTACGGTTCATAAATTACATACTCTACGTGTTCATGTAAAAATTTTATCTATTCAACTTCATTTACTAAAATTCACCTATTAGTCCATTTTTAACGAAAACGATAAATGTTCGCGAACGTTCAACGCTCTTTTCTTCATTCTAAGTCAGAATCCGACCATTTTGGAGTTCGCAACTCTATAATTCCAAATACGACTTGTCTCCATCGAAAACCAACATTTCTGAGTTGAAACACAAAATACGACTTTCATTCTGAAAATTTCACGAATTCGACGATTATCGTCCAATCGTGTGAATTCCGACAAAACTTCATTACTAGTGATTTGTTCATCCTTCCAAATACATTCATTTCATTATCTAGACATCTTAACTTACATGATACAACAACCTATATTCAAATTAGGTTATAGCTTAATTCTTATAAGTTCATAACTTATTAATTCTTCAATACATGATTGTCATTTCCTTATGGCTTATTCTTGGTTCAAGTCCTTTAAGCAACATTATTGCATCTTATTAGCATAGTAACTTCATTCATTATGTTAAAAGTGTATATATGATCATCATAAGTTCCTAAATTACTTATGTTTAACCTGCTTATTTCTTGCTTACTCGGCTTAAGTCCATTGCCTATCCACTCCTCATATGTTCATAACATATAAGTTCATTAGATTACACTTCTTTTATCATCCTAGTATGATAGAGATGGAAGAGATAAAATCATTTACCTTTGAAGACTAACTTCTCTTGCTTTGGAAATCTAACAATGGAAGGTTAAGCTCAATAATGCCTATCCTCTCTAACCAATAAGTTGATTGTGTATTGATGAAAACTAACAATCAAATAATGAATTCAAGTGGGGTATTTATAGGATGGCTAAGCTTAGGGCATTAAGGTCATTAGGACATCCCACCTCCTTAGTTAACCTCCTTACTATTCATTACTTGTTGCCCACAACTCTTATCCCTTACTTGGACATTAAACAAAGTTCTTGCTCATCACATAAAGTGCTTGGTTACCAATTCACCCATGGGTTGTCCCATGGATCTTACTTTACCCATTGGATCATCATTTGGGCTTAGATTTATGTAATTAGATTATCCTTGTGGTCTTGTATTAATTTCATTTGGGCTTCTCCTTATTAACTACTTGGGATCAATATTAATCCCACATAGGTTTACCTCTTTAATCTTATTGGACTTATTCTTCATACAAGATTACATTAATTCATTTCATTAGATTATTAATACATACATTCTCAATTTAAGTCCGTATGAGAAATATTGTGTTTTCTATACTTAGATTATTATTACATAATTCATCTCGCCGTGATATTATAAGGTTACGTATTTCTCGAAAGTTCAAAAATAATTCCCGAACAATAAACGGTGAATAGTGTTTTTTGTAAACTTTCTCGAAAAACTTTTATTTTTGTCTTAGAAATTCAAACACTTTAATTCCTTCACGTGGTTCAAATACTACAATGTTCCAACGTTTCTAGGTTATAGAACGACATACATTTGATTAACACGTAATAATAACAAATAATATTATTTTATTCCTTATTTAATTTTTTTTCAAGTATTTTACAAGGGATCCGAATTTCTCGGTCGTTACATAATATTCGTGTAAAAACTCTAAGCTACGCTGTTGTCGTATTGTATAAAAGAAGTTTGTATTTGATTTATGTACCATGTATTTGGCGACTAAGAATGGGTGATGTATACCTATTTTGGGGGTGTCACGGTTGGTATCAAAGCTTAGGGATATGATCCCTGGCTGAGATGTAAGACTAGAACTAGGAGGGGAGAGACGGGAAATTCCTTTGCTAGTATGACCTACCTAAGTTTATTTGGTATTTATTTGGCCAGTCAGAGTATATGGATAATATGTGACATGTCAATTAACCCTTCTTTTGTGGCAGTATTTGAAAATGACATCCGAAAATGTTGAGATAAGCAATGAAACACATGAGATCGTTGAGTCACCAACGATCAATACCCAGGATAATGTGCAACAGGAAGAAAATAATCCTCAGGTAAATAATAACACTGATCAAATGATGAACGATGGGATGTTCAGAGGCTTTATGCAATTCATACAACATCAGGCGAGAGCGGCTCCTGTTTAAAATACAGGTGGAAACACTAGCAACTCTCGGACAATCACCGCTAAACAGTTCAAGGAGCTAGAACCACCGGAGTTTATTGGAGAGCCAAAACCACTTAAGGCAGAGACATGGATAATGCAGATCACCAAGATATTTGATGTCTTGGGATTCTCCGAGGAGCAAAAGGTTCCCTTTGTCACCTTCATATTGCGAGGAGAGGCAGATTACTGGTCGGAATCTGTAAAGCATACTCAACATGCCGCACTGAAAATATCTTGGGAGAAGTTCCAAGAACTGTTCAACGACAAGTACTTTCCCGAAAGTATTCATCACATGAAGGAGGTAGAGTTTATCAAGCTGGAGCAAAATAATATGACCGTGTCATAATATGAAGCTAAGTTTGCCGAGTTGTCCCGGTTTGCGTCCCACTTGGTTGATAATGAGGAGAGAATGACACGGATCTTTCTAAGAGGTTTGAAACATGAGATACGTTAATACCTAATTTCTCACAAATTGTGTTTGTATTCAGATGATGTAAATACGGCTCAGTTATTGGAGCGCGATAATGATTCAACGCAACCAAGAGAGAGCAGCTGACAAATCGATAATACCAGTGGTAGCAGTCATCAAAATGGTGACAACAAACATGGAGGGAATCAACATGCCAGAAATGCTAACCAATTCGGTGGTAATCATGGCCAAGATAATAGAAGTGGAAATTTTAAGAAGAGGAAATTCAATAATGATGGAAGGACATCAGCACCGGCACTTGTTGTTAAGGAAGGAGAACGACTGCCAGTCGTATATTACAAATACGGAGGGGAGGGACACATCAGTCCAAATTGTACGCAGTAGTCCAAAGCATGTTACAATTGTGGAAGAGAAGGTCACCTAGCCCGATTTTGTCGTGCAACAAAGTCAATTCCAGCTAGGATGGAGGCATCAAAGGTCGTCCCAGACAAGACAAAACTGATAGTTCAAGGGAGAACATTTGTTGTAACCTCCCAAAAAGCAAGGAATCTGAACGAGGAGATCACGGGTAAGTTAATCATAAACTCTAGTGAAGTCTATACCTTATTTGATATTGGTTGTACCCATTCTTTTATTTCTCCTACTTGCGCTCAACGTTTAGATTTGACTCCGGAGAAATTAGACTTTGATATATTTCTTGAAACTCTGTTGGGAGAAACCTTCATTACATCCATTATTTATAAGTCTTGTTTGATTCAAATCGGTACCCTCACATTACATGTCGATCTTATTTCCTTAAAAATACTTACATTTGATGTAATTTTAGGGATTGATTGGTTAACTACTCATCATGCAAAAATTGATTGTTTTCGTAAGGTTGTTAGCTTTCATATTCCTAACCAACCTATTATGCGAATTCAAGCAACCAAACCACTAAGGTCAATTTCTGTCATATCAAGCCATGAAGCTATTCGTTTATTAAAAAATGGATGTCAAGCTTTCTTAGCCCATGTAACGGATTTAAATAAAAACATGTCAGATTTTAATGATATTTCTATTGTTAATAAATTTCCTGATGTATTCCCTGAAGAACTTCCTGGCCTACCCCTAGAACATGAAATCAAATTTTGTATCGACCTTGAACCTAGTAAAAACCCATTTCCAAAGACCCATATCGAATGGCTCCTATTGAACTTCAGGAGTTAAAAACCTAACTACAATAATTGTTAGACATCGGTTTCATTCATCCCAGTACATCTCGTTGGGGTGCTCCTGTTCTATTCGTGAAGAAGAAAGATGGAAGTATGCGACTTTGTATTGATTATCGGGAGTTGAATCATGTCACCATCAAAAATAGGTACCTGTTACCTCGTATTGATGATCTGTTTGACCAGTTGCAAGGTGCCAAATTCTTTTCAAAGATCGATCTTCGTTCTAGATATCATCAATTGAAGATTAAAACTGATAACATTCCAAAGACTGCTTTCAGAACTCGGTACGGGCATTACGAATTCTTAGTCATGTCTTTTGGATTGACTAATGCTCCTGCTGCCTTCACGGATATAATGAACCGAGTATTCAAGAAATATTAGGATCACTATGTGGTCGTCTTTATTGATGACATCCTCATATATTCCAAAAGCCGTGAAGATCATGAACAACACTTGAGGCTGATACTCCAAAAGCTTCGTGAAAACAAGCTTTATGCCAAGTTGAAGAAATACAATTTCTGGATTAAGGAAGTAGCATTCCTTGGGCACGTGATATCAAATCATGGAATATATGTTGACCCGGCAAAGATTGATGCAATTCAAAGCTGGGAGAAACCTAAGTCAGTGACTGAAGTACGTAGCTTTCTCAGCTTCGCTGGTTATTACTGGAGATTAGTAGAAGGGTTTTCTTGAATCGCTACTCCATTAAATCAGCTGACTCAGAAAGATACAAAATTCGGTTGGAGCAAGGAATATGAGAAGAGTTTTCAAGAACTCAAGAGGAGGCTCATTTCAGCACCTGTTCTGACAATACTAGATGGTTCAGAGGAATTTGTCATATACAGCGATGCTTCAGGTAAAGGTTTAGGATGTGTTCTCATACAACATGGGAAAGTCATAGCATATGCCTCACGATAACTCAAAGAATATGAGAGGAATTATCCTACTCATGATCTAGAGTTTGCAGCTGTCGTTTTTGCGCTTAAGATTTGGAGGCATTACCTATATAGAGAGAAGGTGGAGATCTATACGGATCATAAAAGCCTCAAATATTTCTTCACTCAAAAGGAACTCAACATGCAGCGACGATGATGGCTTGAGCTATTGAAAGATTATGATCATACCATTCAATACTATCCTGGAAAAGCGAACGTAGTAGCTGACACATTGAGTAGAAGATCATATGCGGGTATGAGTGCGATATTTTCAATGCAAAGGCCCATTTTGTATGACTTACAAAGGATGGAGCTAGAGTTAACGGCTCCAGGGACCCACATGATGATGGCAACTATACGAGTAGAACCGACTTTAATCAATAAAGTTAAAGCTGCTCAAGCTACAGACCTAGAGCTGATGCGTATGAAGAAGAAAGTGCAAGAAGGTGTTATTCCGAAAAAAAGAATCGATGAAGAAGGAATACTTTGAGTCAACTCTAGACTTTGTGTTCCTAACGATTCTGACTTGAAGTATAAAATCATGATGGAGGTGCACAACACACCGTTTGCAATCCATCCTGGGAGTACCAAAATGTATCGTGATCTTCGACATACATTTTGATGGAGAAATATTAAGAGAGAGATAGCGGGGTTTATCTCAAGGTGTCTAACTTGTCAACGAGTCAAAGTGGAGCATCAAGTGCCAAAATGTTTATTGTAACCACTTGAAATTCCAGAATGGAAGTAGGAGCACATTACCATGGATTTCATTTCTGGTCTTCCCATGGTTTCTCAAGGTATAGATGCGATTTGGGTCATTGTTGATAGATTGACCAAGTCTGCTCATTTCTTACCGATACAAGAAACTTATACACTTGAACGTCTTACTCATATGTACATAAACGAGATTGTATGATTGCATGGTATGCCAGTATCCATAGTTTCTGATCGAGACCCAAGATTCACTTCATGATTTTGGGTTAGTTTGCAAAAAGCTATGGGCACAGATTTACGATTTAGTTCAGCATATCATCCTCAAATAGACGGGCAGTCAGAGAGGACTATTTAAACTCTTGAAGATTTATTAAGACTCTGTGTCCTTGACTTCAAAGGAAGTTGGGACAGGTTCTTACCATTGGTGAAGTTTTCCTACAACAACAGTTATCAAACAAGTATTGACATGACTCCATTTAAGGCATTGTATGGAAGAAAATATCGTTCTCCAGTATGCTGGGATGAGGTGGGTTAAGCAACATTGTTGGGACCGGAGTTGGTACGTATAACTAAAAAAAAGATTCAAATTATCCGACAACGTATAAAAACCTCACAAGATCGACAAAAGAGTTATGTTGATCTTCATCGAAAGGACGTGCAATTCAATATTGGAGATCATGTGTTGTTACGTGTTGCTAAATGGAAAGGAGTTATGAAATTTGGAAAGAGTGTAAAGTTCAATCCTCGATTCATTGGCCCATTTTTAATTTTTTCACATATCTATGTTACGTAAATATGTGAAAGACCCGAACAACATTATTGAATTAGAACCGGACGAGATAGCAG
Source organism: Panax japonicus (assembly GCA_020205505.1). Taxonomy (NCBI): domain Eukaryota; kingdom Viridiplantae; phylum Streptophyta; class Magnoliopsida; order Apiales; family Araliaceae; genus Panax; species Panax japonicus. Next base: position 14,495,720 of record CM035111.1, read on the forward strand.
AAGATTTAACGTATGAGGAGGTACATGTTAAAATCTTGGATAAGAAGGATCATATTCTACGCTCCAATGTTATACCTCAAGTCAAAGTTTTATGGAGAAACCACGATGTTTGGGAAATGACCTATGAGTTGGAATCTGAAATGAAGTCAAGGTATCATCACCTTTTCGATATACCAGGTACACACCCTAATTTTGAGGATGAAATTTCATAAGAAGGGGAGTTTGTAAGACCCCAACTTTTATGAATAAAGATTAATGTTTCTCAAAATATATTTTCGAATATTATGGTGTTGATTTGATATACTGTTATAGTTGTGGATAACTTTTAAAAATTTTGTAAAGTAAGCAAGTGATTATATAATATTTGATTGGTCGGAGAATATTCGTTTTAACAGGGAATATTCGTAAGACGACACAATCATTGGTGGACCCCACAACAGAAGTATTGTCGTATTTATAAAATGACAGAATTATCATTTTTATAAAAATAATGGAGAAAGTTTTACCGTTAAACTGTTGAACTACCTGGTGGTAAAAGAAAAGTAATACGCGTGGTTGCATAGTAGTACACGGTATTGATTATTTATGCTTACGTGAGAAGTCACTCAGTTATACTCAATTATTGCTACAGTAATTGCTGCATAATATCTCTCATATTATTGATTCAATTATTGTCACAAATCTGCATAATATTTATTATTATTAAATCAATAATTGAGACGACAAAGTTATTCATATTATTATTTGTAATATTGACAATGTCTAGAAAGTTCTTCAAGGAGAGGTTTGGTCACCTAATTGCGCGCCAATAGGGAGAAATCCTTATCGAAAAGCCCCTTCTTTCCTGGGAATGATCTGGTTGTTTAATATTGTGAGTTATAATATTAATGATGAATAAGTTCATGTTGATTAAAGATGAAATTGATATTTCCATTGTGTGTGGATTATTAGTGTTAGTGGAAATCGACATCTATTTCGATAATAATTGATGTCTAGAGGTTATATTGACCAATCGGGTAATTAATCGGATAAATAGAGCAATTATGATAACCCGAGATTTCGAATAATCTGAATTTTTTGAATAATTTTTTTATTTATTTAATATTGATATTGATTATGAATATTGTGCGGTGTATCTGTGATACGAGTTTAGAGAATAATTTAATTTGTGTTTTGACTGAGAAAATAAGAGTAGAGTTGTGCTTAACAGATTTAGAAACCCTAACCCTAGTTATAGATGGGGATTCAATAGAAAATATAATTAAAATAATTATATTGATAATATGTGTTCGTACTGTAGAGAAATTTTGATCAATGATTGATCGGATAAGGTTTAAAATTTGTAAACTCTAGTATGGGATTAATAACTCTAATCTTAGGATTAGAAACCCTAACATACCGTTAAAAACCCTAATTGAAAGTCGAGAAACCCTAATTTTAAATTCGAGAATCCTAAACCCTAATTAGGAAATCCTAATCCTAATTAACAAGCCCTAATGTGATTAGTAAATGTTAATATAATTAGGAAACCCTAATTATACTTTAGAAATATTAATTTCTATTTAAAACCCTAAATTACATTTAGAAATTTTAAATTTTCTAATTAAAACTCTAGTTTAGAAAATCCTAGAAAGTTAGTGTTGTAAAACCTAGGGGTTAGAACCTTAGGGTTAAACCCTAAGGGTTTGGATAAAAGTCTAGCATGCCATTAAAATTAAAATGTAAATGACCAAAATACCCTTTTTACATTTTTAATGAGTTAACTTGTAAAATTTTCCAAGACTTTAGTAGGTGACCAACTATTTTGACTTTGTGACATAAAAATCTCAGCAAATCAGCAGCTATATCAGATTATACATTGCATCAAATTGTTTATATAAGATTGAGAGAGAGCAATTGTACTCATTTTTGCTCATTTCTATCCAAAGCTCTCACCAACTCTGTCTCACAGAAGACCTCCGAAATTATTAAGTAAATCAGTCACATAAACACCTCTTAGAACACCTAATATCATATTGGAGAGCATAGATCAAGATTTGAACTTAAAGATATAAAAGCTCTAACCTATTTTTGATCTTTCATGTTAAGAAAAATTTTGTGTGTATGTGTTTAGAATCTTGCTAATGGATGTTTTATGAAGATCTATGATGATCTATCATGGATCCATAGCATCAAAATGCTTTAAAATTGATTTTTTCAAAAATTGTCCAAGAACATTTTTGTGGTCTGACAAGCTAATGTCAGGAGCCACAGATTCTTCTCTGTTTATTATTTTTGTTGTTTTAGGCTTTGAATGTGTAGTCTGGCATGAGTACTTTATTCTGGAACTGAAATCGTAGTCATTGGATGTCCAGATTTCGAGTTATAATCGGTCAAAGTCGGTTGACCGACCATGACCAAGTAGAATTCTAGGTAATCCAGAAAGTATAAAAACAAGTCTGACAACATTTTTAAGCTTCTTAAGCTGTCAGGTTTTATGTTTTTTTGATGATGTTGTGATATCTAGTTTGTAGCTTGTTGACTGGACTATATATTAATGCTTTTAGAACATTCAAACAATAAACAGAATCGATGTAGTAAGTGGTCAAAGTAGGCCACTCGCGCTGATTTCGCGTTTCTGGGAAAAACCCAGAAACGGATGAATACACTTTCTGACATCCTTTGACCGAGATAAATCTGGCACATGTGATGTTGTTGGACTGAGATAAAGATATGTAGTTGTTCTTTGGCATATGTACTAGAAGTATGAACCAAGAACCTACCTGTTTGATGACCAGAACATGTATATAATCGAGCTACAAGATGACCAGTCGAACTGTCTGGGTTTCTAGAAAACCCAGAAATGTTCTGACAACGACTTAGAAGGCTCGGATCTTGCATCTGAGTTATGTTATGACTTTTTTGATGGTTGATTCTTGTAGTGTTACATAAACACTACAAGATCATGGTTAGAGATTGCCCAGAAACATTTTGGATTGAGAATTATTGTTAGTCAAAGTTGACCCCTTGATATTGCAAGTTGTCAGTGTTCTTGAGGCTCAAAACACTAACAGCGACGCTAAGTGTCGCTATAGGCCATTAGCGACTGTTTAATTAATTTCTATTTTCTGATTTTTCAGAAATTAATTAAAAATTCTAAAATTTCTAAAATTTACAAAAATGGTTTTAAAAATTATTTGAAATTCTAAAAAATAACTTTTAATTATTTGTGACATTTTTCATTAATATTTATAATTATTTGGATATTAATGATATTTATAATTATTTGGATATTAATGATATTTAATATATTTAATTAGTGTATTAATATTATAAAAATCATTTTAAATAAAATTAAAGTGTTTAAAAATATTTTAAGTTATAAAAAGTAACTTTTAATATTTTTTGAGAATTTTCATTAATAATTTAATATTATTGATAATAGATTTATTAAATTATTATGTTAAATAAATGAATTAAAAATGATTTTAATTTTATAAAAATCAGTTTAAAGAAGAATAAAGTGTTTAAAAATATTTTGAATTATTAAATATAATTTTCAATATTTTTTGGCGAATTCTCATTAATAAATTAATAATAATGATATTAGATTTATTTAATTATTATATTAAATAAATGAATTAAAAATGATTTTATTAATTTAAAATTTATTTAAAAATGTGAAAAATGATTTAAAAAGATTTTAAGTTATAATTAATGACTTTTAATATTTTGATAATAATTTCATTAATATTTAAATATTAATGGTGATGATTTAAAAATGATTTTAATTATTTTAAAAATCATTTAAATAGAATATTGGTGATTTAAAAATATTTGAAGTTATTAACAATAACTTTAATATTTTGACAAGTATTTCATTAATATTTTTATATTATTAAATATTAATGATAATGGAATTAATTAGTATTTAAATCATTTAAAAATTATTTTAGTGTTTGAAAAATTATTATAAATTATAAAAATTATTACAAAATTATTAAAAGCTTCCGAAAAATATTATAAATGATATTTGACTTATCTAAAATAATATTGAAGCTTAAAGACCAAGTTTAATTGACCATAAAGGTGTAAATTGTCAGATAGAGTGACCAGTACACCGAGAATAGATCGAAGTCCAACCAGAACGAACTAGTTAGACTTGATAAATGTTTATATAGGTTATAAACACTAATGTGGCTATGTGGTAATGTGTCTAGGAGAATGAGTGACTGTAAATTACAGTATTGTGTGTTGTGAATTATTGTGCTAATTATGAGATCGATATTTTGATTATAGGTCTTTCAAACGCAGATAAGTATATTGTGTAGCAGTAATGAATGTGGAAGGCAAGTTTACTAACTCAACCCTGAGTTATATTTGTTCAATTATTATGGTGGTTAATTGTTGTTAATTAGACAACGTCCAATAATTTATTATTGGTTAATCGCAGTTAGTGCATGTTTATTAATTCAAATTGAATTAGTGAATTCTGAGAATGTACTTGTAGAATAATTGTTGTTGGATATTCACATCCATAGAAGCTATTATTGATTTCAAATAGTACAGATAAATTATGTCTATTGTTTATTCGTATTGAAATGTGTCTTAGCTAATTGTTTTGGCTAGACGAATATTTGTTAGAACTTGATAGGTTCAAGAAGAGAAGAGAAGAGAATTCAATTATTATTGATAGATCAATGCCAGTTATTTCGGCTAGATCGAAAAAGAAAACTTGATAGGTTTGAGAAGAGAAGAGAAGTGATTAGATATTGAAATCATTGTATTTCGTTGTTAAATCAAATTATGATTCAAAGACTGAAAAGAATAACCTTTTATATAAAGGGAACATTTTAGGTCGTATATCCGGCCATTGCGTAATTTTAAGTATTATGCATAATATAGGGTATAATAAAGCTGATCACTTGTTATATTTGTAGAGGGGTATGATTTAATCTTTATGGTTATCTGATACACCTGCGTATATATCAAAGTAAATCTTTGATAGATACCCGAGAAGAGAAGTTATAGATCAAATGGATCGCTCAGCATAAATCTGGAAAACATTTCACCTTGTTATTGCATAGAATTGATTCTTGTTTATTCAATAGAATATCGTAGAAACTTTGAAAGCGTTGCACTCTTTCATTATCAAAATTATTGTGTTACATAGATTGAGAGAAGACTTGTTAGTAATTAGAGATTTGTTCAACTATTTAAAAGTTCCTCAAACTTTGGTGTTATTCTATCAAATTAGATAGTCTGTTATTCTTGATTCTTATACATTTATTGTATGTCTTAACTTGCGGGGCAAATTTGTTGCTCACTCTTGCTAAATAAAATATTTCAGCTAGGAGCAAAGTGGCTGGAGGTGCTGAGAAGAACAAAGGTAAATGCATGTTGCTGGAATAGTTTAATGAACATTATTATTATTATGTTGTTTTGTAAACCCTTTTTGTATATCTAAAGGGTATAATTGTAATGTTAAGGTTAGATAACCTAGGACGAATGTATTAACTATATCAGTTAATGTGGTGTAATATTCTATTCATCAAAGAATGGGTAGTTAGATGTTAATTATATTGTGGATTGTGAGCACCAAACTCGAGGGTTAGGTAAACCGGATTTGGGGGTGTCACAACAATTAATTGCTATTAATTTACATGCTTATAACTATTTGTTCACATGTATTGATAAGTGGGTTTTATACGTACTTATGGAGTACCGATTTATGCAAACTATGACCATCTTAAGTACTTTTTAGTAGGTTTTAGCTGCATTTCATGTTAATTTGCATTTCTCATACTTAAAACTCCTTTTGGTGAATAAGTGCAGGAATCGGCCTAATTTGGTAGTGTTATAGGGCACGAGGCTAATGGATGTGTGAAGGCAAGGCAAAAGCGGGATATAATAGCATGAAGGTGCAATGTAGCAAGGAGACCAAGCATGGAAGGAGATTAAGCATGAATGAACAAGTAGCAGCAGCAGTAGCATGACAAAATAAGAACAAGAACCAGGATCTGCAGAGTGCAAGTCGCGCGGCAGGAAGTCAATAGATGTGCAAAAAAGTGAACTCACTATGCGTGTTCAGGATCAAGAGATCACCTTCAACATCTTTAAAGCAATCAAGTTACCAACGGATGAAGAAGAGTGCTTCTTGGTTGACGTGGTGGATTGGGGTCTACAGGATGATGTACAGAAATCGAGGAATTATGTACCGTTGAGGTGTGCAACGGGTAAAAATTCAGAGTTTAAGGTAGAGCCATTAACAAAAAATGAAGTCATTAAATTTTGGGGTACAGTGGATAAGAAGGAAGGCACCTCAATTCTATTTGTGACATGAAACTCAGAGATAGTCAAGCTAATTGACTATAACTTAGCATTGGATAGGAGGCAACCCATTATTTCTATCTCCATTGATATATTTTTAGTTATTCATTTTGGATTATTTCAGTAGTTATATCGAATTCATTTTTAATAAGATACTAGATGTTCATGTTTAAGTGTGTAACAAGAATTGCTTTGCGAATATTTGCAAGATGTTAGCATTATGTGGCCACTAAGACATGCATTAACAAGGTGCATTAATGTCTATGAAGGAACCATCATTAGATAGCAACACTGATAGCCAGAGTGGAATCGAATTTTAGCATTGCAGATATCAGCATCGCGCGACCGCGCGGCCTAGTTAGCACAAACTCGTGTGCCCACGCATCAAGTCAATTTTGACAACAATTCATTCGGCAAGTCTCGCTCCCGCGCGCCCAGCCTTGTACAAACTCGCGCGGCCGCGCGCGACACCAGATTAAGACATATCTGAACATTTTAAATAGAGTTGTGAACCATTTGGACTCTCATTTGGAATAATAACAGACGCAAAATTCTCTCACTCTCCATAACTCACATCATTATCTATCTATCATTTAAAAGTTTTTACCGTACATCTCTCAATTACTTAGCCACGATTCTCTGTAAAGTCCCCGAACCCGGATACTTGAAACCCGAACTCGGTACTTCACGATACCATTTCTATGAGCGGAATAATACTAGTAATAATAACAATAATATAAAACTTAAACTTAAATTTACATTTATCAGAGTCTAATCCCAAGTACGCAACCTTTACTACATTCTTTACATGATATATAATACATATCATGAACTTAATATAGTCTATATATTACAAATGATACCAATAACATGTCATGTTTGTTTTCCTTTTCACTTGGTCTTGGCCGAACTTTCCAGTTCTTCACACTTAGCTAAAAACATTTAAATTAAGAAAGGATGAGCATTTGAGTGCCCAACAAGTATTTATATATATATATAAGTTGAAAGAATTTAAATGTTTTCTTTATAATATTTTTCTACAACCGGTCAATAGTTGTGAAGTAATCTGTACCAATAACAATAATATAACAACCCTCTTTCAAATTTTTGAAACTGTGTATTGTATATACATGGGTTTCTGTGACTTATTATGAACATTGTTTTCATTTTCGAAAGGGTTTAAAAAGAAATTCATCTGTAAACCGGCCATTGCTTACGGGCACGGAGGGTGATCAGCCCCGTTATACCCTGTATTGATCAATACTACATGTACAAGAACGAAGTTATCGTTCACTCTGTCCGCCTTGGGCGCATAAAAATTTTCCCATTATCGGGATGTTCATACCTGTCGGGTTTTCATAACAAATGTCTTATATAATTTAACATATACGTATATCAAAGGTGTATCAACATGTGATTAAATACAATGATTATCCAAGTGGGGACACTTGTATAATCATTTCTAGAAATTAACGAACAAAATATATATCCGAATTATCATATACTAACATGTTGATAATCAAAGGGTGTATATAATATAGGTTTAACAATTTGTACATTAATAATAATAATTCTGAACTTCTCACTTCTGTCCATTGCATAAAAAAATGCAAAGTTAGGATATTTGCCTGATGCGCTGCTTACAATTACGCAACTTAGATCTATCTGTTATACCGAAACCTATCATTAATAAGATCATTCTATCGATTAGAATCACATATCATAACACATATTACTTCTTATTGCAGTCAGCACATAACATAATCACATTGTCATACTTGTTCAACAATCATGTTATCACAAACAAACATCAACTCATTCCTAATCACGTTGTCACACAACTTTATCAACCATTGAATCACAAATAAAATAATTAACTAACTAAATTTCTAAGTCCAGATCAATTTATGAACCATGTCGGTCCACCGACAACTTTATCGGGTAATTATCGAGTCTAAGACTCTAAACAGTTGTTCAATATCCATTTAGATATCTTAAAGCCCAGTTATAACATTTGTCATGGCCTTATAATAATTTTTAAATAATTAATACCATTTATTATAATTTTTGAAATATCAGAATCATTATTAAATGATTTAAATATCAAACAATTATATTATCATTAACATTTAATAAATATTAAACTATTAATGAAACCATTGCCAAAATATTAAAGTTATTTATAATAACTCAAAATATTTTTAAAACATTTACATTATCCTTAAATGATTTTTAAAATAATTAAAATCATCTTTAAATACTTACCATTAATAATAAATTATTAATGCATTATATATCAAAATATTAAAAGTCATTAATTATAACTTAAAATATTTTTAATTCATTTATATCCTTTTTAAATGATTTTTAAATAAATAAAACTATTTTAAAACTATTTATTTAATATAATTATTAAATAAACTTAATATCATTAATCATTAAATAAATATCATTAATATTAAATCATTAATGAAATTATCCTTTAAATATTAAAAGTTATATTTTATAACTTAAAATATCATTAAACACTTTAAAATGATTTTTAAAATATTAAAATCATTTTTAAACAAATTATTTAATATAATAACTAAATAACTTTAATATCATTATTAATCATTAATTAATGAAATTAACCATTAAATATTAAAAGTTATATTTTATAACTTAAAATATTTTTATAACACTTAAATCATTTTTATATAATTTTTAAATCATTAATACTATTTTCCATAATTTATTTAATATATTTATTAAATAACTTAAACATCATTAATATTAATTAATTAATGAAACTTCATCAAAAAATATTAAAATTCATCAAAAATGACTTCAAATATTTTCTAACACAATAATATAATTTTTCATGATTTTTCATGAATTAAAACTATTTTTAAATAATTTATCTAATATTGTAATTAAATAAGTAAATACCATTTATATTCCAAAAATATTAAATATTTTCAAAATATACCCAAAATAATTAAAAACTATTTTTCAGACTTTAAAATAATTTTTAATAATTTATTTTGTATTTTAAATAATTAAAAACTAATTAATACTAATTATTTAATAAAAATAATTAATTTTCGAAATTATATGTCGCTAAAGGGCTACAGCGACACTTTCTGTCGTAAAAGTTTTCCTGAGGATTTCCAGAAACATATAACAGTGTGCTAGGGGGGTGGTTTGACCGGGTATATCTCTTAGGATAATGCGTTTCTGGGCTTGAAATTGATTTCATGTTGTAGTATTCATGTAATACTACAAGTACATAACAAGTTTCGTGGCTGAACAACATCAGATCAGAGAGATTTAAGCTCTCCAAAAACCTGACAACGCTGTTCTTCAACATTCTGGGTTTAACAGATTTCGAGGTACCTACTTTGAGTCCTTATAACTTGATGTTCGTATAACGTTTATATGATCTATCAACTCCAGTTTGTAGACAACGTGTAAGACTACAATTAAAAAGTATCATAACACAAAAACATCAAAACATCAGCAAGATCTGGCCGGTCAAAGTTGGACACGGACACTGTTCTTAATTTTTCTGGGTTCGGTAATTTAACAGTTTTGGTCAACGGGATTTGACCGGCTATAACTTCCGATCTACAATTGATCTGGCCTTGATTCTTTTTGCATCTTAAAGAACACATTAAAGACTACATGTTACAAGCTATAAATATCAAAAACACTTAATATACACGGATTTATAAGATCTGACATTTGGCTATAAAACAAAAATTTTCCTATTTTTAGATTTGCTAAAAATTCAAAATCATGAACTTTGATGTTATGGGTCATGGATTTAACAACCCAGAACATCAATTGACACCTTATTACACAACTTTCAACAATCAATTGCAACATTTAACAACAAATCGAAGGATTTCTAGAATTAGGGTTTTTATACCTTTATGCTTTGATTTTTGATCTTAGCTCTCCAAGTTGTTTGTGATTTGCTTATGGTGGATGTGGGGCTTGATAAAGGGAATGAAATACTATATAATTTCGTTGGTTCTAGTATGAGGAAGAGTTGGTGAGATAAAAATTGAATTTGGCAAAATTTTGTGCACTTTCTCTCTCCCAATCTATTTATAGACAATGTTGATGCATGTATTGGCTGATTTAAAGGCTTGTTGCTGTCAATTAAAGTCAAGAGAGTTGGTAGGAGTTTGGTGAGCAACTTAAGCTTTTGCCAATTTTGCAAGTTAACTAACTAAAATAATCAAAAGGGCATTTTGGACAATTCCTTATATTTCTAGAATTTGCCATTTAATAAAACCCTTAGGGTTTAGAGTTTGTTTAGGGTTTAGGGTTTGAGCCAATTTTAGCAAAAGTCTAGGATTCCAAATTTAGGATTTAGCAACTAGGGTTAGAAAATGAAATAACATAATTTTAGTTTCTAAAATTTTGAAAATAATAACTTTGTTAATTAGATTAGGTAAATAATTAAATTATACAAGAACATTAGGGTTTAGCACCCCTATCCATATTAACCTTGCCAATTTGGCAATTAGAGTTTACAATAAGCAATTTAGGGTTTCTAACTTTTGAAATTAGGGATTATAATACAGAAAATTAATAAGGATTTTGAATAATTGCGATTCTCCCTAATTATGGTTAATACATATATCACCGATCAGAAATCACAGTATCGTGATTACATAACGACTTAACAAATTCTCAAAGTCATGAATGACTTTCACATTAGAGTTTCAAATCAATTAGGGTTTAACAGTTTGAAACTAGGGTTTCTATTTTTTAAATAAGGTTTCTAAATATTAAATAGGGTTTAATTACAAAATTATATAATGCATAACATATATCATATCACACAATTAAACAACAGTCTTGAACTCACAGCTGAGTTTCAAATTAGGATTTTAACACTTAAAATTAGGGTTTTTAATAATTTAGGGTTTTCTAAAAATTATTAAGGTTTCTAGAACTTTAATTGGGGTTTACCTAATTAATACATTTAGTACATGCCATAAATTATATAACACAGTTATAAAACAATCTTGCACTCTAATTTGGATCTCAAATTAGGGTTTAACATTATTACTAAGGTTTGGTCATAATACACCGTAATTGACCAATCCATTATCAATACAGAAATACAGTACATATTCATAGCACTGAAAAATCAAAAATATAATAATAATTATTATTATATTATTATCATCATTCCTTATTCCAGAACCAGAAATAGGGTTTATCAAAATATTATTAGGGTTCGATCGTAATATAATAAAACTATTCCACACATTAATATTACACTCATAACCATACTTATATATAACGCTGACAAATAATAATATAATATTATTATTCTCCTTCCTTAATCAAAACCCAGAATTAGGGTTTGGATTTCATATCTGATTTTATCTGCCATAATTAACCTTATAATTAAGTAGAAATAATTTACTTAATATCTTGAACAAAATTCATATAATAAAATAAGTATTATAAAAATTCTATAATCATATCATATATTATTCAATTAATATAATTATCATATTTTCATGGAAAATAATCATTAAAAACATTTTTACTATAAAACTAATTATTATTATAATATAATTTATAATGAGCAATAATTCTAGAATAAAACTATTCATAACCATTTATGTAATAAATATATTTTATATTCATCACATAAATACATACATAATACCTTTCACGCATTCTTACCTTTAAAATAAATAATTATTCTAAAATCATTTCATATATTATTTAAATAATATAAAATTATATTTTCCTTGAAAAATAATTAATAAAACATTTCCAATAAGGAATTAATTAGTATAAAATAAATTTACTTATAATACTTAATGTAATAAATAAATTTTATTTATCACACATATAATTATAATTACACATTACCTTGACACATATCATTCATATTTATTTTAATAAATAAAAAAAAATTATACGCAAAATTTATGATTTATATAGAAAATATCGGGTTGTCACATTCACCCTCCCTTATAAAGATTCCGCCCCCGGAATCACCTTTTAAAATCTATAGATACCAGGGTACATAACATAAACAATCATTACAATTAGATCTCGATCATAATTGATCGAATCGATCTTTACTATTTAGCATAACGCTTATCTATCTCCTTAAACCGAAATTTGATTTCTAAGAGAACTCAAATTCCTCCTTCAAAATAATTTATAAAAATAATTTAATATATATAAAAATATAATAAGAAAATAAAAATTGGTTAGATTAATACCTGGAGTTGCATCCCCGGCTGCTATCGAATCCCGAACAGTCCCGCTGAAGACGCGTGCGGTTGATTTCGTTGGTTTATTTGTTGAAGTAGGTCCCGTTGTCGCCAATGTCCTGCTGCCTTGTTCCGTATTCGCATTCCTTGTTTCCATTTCCTTTCTTTAACAGTCTTTTACCTTATGCTTTATTGATTTGCACACAACACATTCACTATACATTCTTGGATTGGGACATTTTGGAAAGATATATATCCCTTCTGTCCTTACTTTCCACACACAAACTTTCCTTTTAATCACATTCTTTGCTTATTTATTGAAATTATCTTCTCTTATCATATAGGTGACAAAAGTTTTCTTTTGCCCCACCGTTATCCTAGCTATCACATACGCTTTAACAGGGTCGGTTGATCTTCTAAATCCTGGCGGTCTGGTTGTCTTGAAGTCTTTGAAGTTTGTCGATCGATTGTCTAGTTGATTTCCCGCAACTGGTATTTCGTTCTGCATAGCTTGATCGTCCGCATTCGCAAAATTCTATGTCGGGTCTGGTTGTCTTCCAGCTTTGTTCACAGGTCCTTCTATCCTTTGGTTTCGTTTTCTTTTTGACTGCATTTTCATAAATTATTCTTACATTCTAAGCCTTATCGTAAACGCTTAACATATAACGCAAAACTTTCTATTCAAATAACCATGTACTCAAAATATTATATTTTGAAAACTCGGTCTACTGTAATAACCAGTGACCAAATAAATATCTACTATCTTTATACCAACTTATCCCATTAATCCAACATAGATCCATATTCAAAATACTGGACATACCTTAGCACATATTGCTTTAAACATTTATTATCCCTTTGTGACTTGAAAGTCGGGAATCGCTGCCATAACTTATACAAAATATTACATTACACCAACATACCTATCATATATACCACCTAAAATCATACATATCCAACTAATACTAATACTACCTATTCCTTACACATTCACTAACGATCAATTTCTTAGTAACCTATCTATTTCCATTATCCTCAATATCCATTTACACATAACTATATCCAGTTTGTCACAACTTTAAACACCTTATGAGTTTAAGAACTCATCACAAACATACGAGTTTAAGAACTCACCATAAATATACAAGTTTAAGAACTCAACATTGACCACATATCCTTTAACTATACTTACCTATCAGTTATACTTAGAGTTTCTTGATCCAGTACTATACTTTCCAAAATAACCACCTCTTTGAGGTAGCTTTCAATGTGAGCCTCTATTGCAGCTATTAGCTTTGATATTGGCTCAGTCATGGACGTTGACTTATTCTTTACGACTTAAAGGTATCCTAATTCTGTTCCTTTCTAACACCTACACACAAAATTATCCTGACTAGTAAATATTAAATACACACAACACATAATAGTTTTATAAAAAAAAATTTGTTTGACGATGAATTTATTCAATTCATCCTCCTTTTTTAAACTCTATATGAGTTATTTATATTTTCAACGTTTCCCTCTGTTCTAAGGTTATAGCCTAAGGTCTAACCCACCTAAGTTTTCTAACCCTATAGCTCTGATACCAAATGTAAAGTCCCCGAACCCGGATACTTGAAACCCGAACTCGGTACTTCACGATACCATTTCTATGAGCGGAATAATACTAGTAATAATAACAATAATATAAAACTTAAACTTAAATTTACATTTATCAGAGTCTAATCCCAAGTACGCTACCTTTACTACATTCTTTACATGATATATAATACATATCATTAACTTAATATAGTCTATATATTACAAATGATACCAATAACATGTCATGTTTGTTTTCCTTTTCACTTGGTCTTGGCCGAACTTTCCAGTTCTTCACACTTAGCTGAAAACATTTAAATTAAGCAAGGATGAGCATTTGAGTGCCCAACAAGTATTTATATATATATAAGTTGAAAGAATTTAAATGTTTTCTTTATAATATTCTTCTACAACCGGTCAATAGTTGTGAAGTAATCTGTACCAATAACAATAACATAACAACCCTCTTTCAAATTTTTGAAACTGTGTATTGTATATACATGGGTTTCTGTGACTTATTATGAACATTGTTTTCATTTTCGAAAGGGTTTAAAAAGAAATTCATCTGTAAACCGGCCATTGCTTACGGGCACGGAGGGTGATCAGCCCCGTTGTACCCTGTATTGATCAATACTACATGTACAAGAACGAAGTTATCGTTCACTCTGTCCGCCTTGGGCGCATAAAATTTTTCCCATTATCGGGATGTTCATATCTGTCGGGTTTTCATAACAAAGGTCTTATATAATTTAACATATATGTATATCAAAGGTGTATCAACATGTGATTAAATACAATGATTATCCAAGTGGGGACACTTGTATAATCATTTCTAGAAATTAACGAACAGAATATATATCTGAATTATCATATACTAACATGTTGATAATCAAAGGGTGTATATAATATAGGTTTAACAATCTGTACATTAATAATAATAATTCTAAACTTCTCACTTCTGTCCATTGCATAAAAAAAATGCAAAGTTAGGATACTTGCCTGATGCGCTGCTTACAATTACGCAACTTAGATCTATCTGTTATACCGAAACCTATCATTAATAAGATCATTCTATCGATTAGAATCACATATCATAACACATATTACTGCTTATTGTAGTCCGCACATAACATAATCACATTGTCATACATGTTCAACAATCATGTTATCACAAACAAACATCAACTCATTCCTAATCACGTTGTCACACAACTTTATCAACCATTGAATCACAAATAAAATAATTAACTAACTAAATTTCTAAGTCCAGATCAATTTATGAACCATGTCGGTCTACCGACAACTTTATCGGGTAATTATCGAGTCTAAGACTCTAAACAGTTGTTCAATATCCATTTAGATATCTTAAACACCAGTTATAACATTTGTCATGGCCTTATAATAATTTTTAAATAATTAATATCATTTATTATAATTTTTGAAATATCAGAATCATTATTAAATGATTTAAATATCAAACAATTATATTATCATTAACATTTAATCAATATTAAACTATTAATGAAACCATTGCCAAAATATTAAAGTTATTTATAATAACTCAAAATATTTTTAAAACATTTACATTATCCTTAAATGATTTTTAAAACAATTAAAATCATCTTTAAATACTTACCATTAATAATAAATTATTAATGCATTATATATCAAAATATTAAAAGTCATTAATTATAACTTAAAATATTTTTAATTCATTTATATCCTTTTTAAATGATTTTTAAATAAATAAAACCATTTTAAAACTATTTATTTAATATAATTATTAAATAAACTTAATATCATTAATCATTAAATAAATATCATTAATATTAAATCATTAATGAAATTATCCTTTAAATATTAAAAGTTATATTTTATAACTTAAAATATCATTAAACACTTTAAAATGATTTTTAAAATATTAAAATCATTTTTAAACAAATTATTTAATATAATAACTAAATAACTTTAATATCATTATTAATCATTAATTAATGAAATTAACCATTAAATATTAAAAGTTATATTTTATAACTTAAAATATTTTTATAACACTTAAATCATTTTTATATAATTTTTAAATCATTAATACAATTTTCCATAATTTATTTAATATATTTATTAAATAACTTAAACATCATTAATATTAATTAATTAATGAAATTTCATCACAAAATATTAAAATTCATCAAAAATGACTTCAAATATTTTCTAACACAATAATATAATTTTTCATGATTTTTCATGAATTAAAACTATTTTTAAATAATTTATCTAATATTGTAATTAAATAAGTGAATACCATTTATATTCCAAAAATATTAAATATTTTCAAAATATACCCAAAATAATTAAAAACTATTTTTCAGACTTTAAAATAATTTTTAATAATTTATTTTGTATTTTAAATAATTAAAAACTAATTGATACTAATTATTTAATAAAAATAATTAATTTTCGAAATTATATGTCGCTAAAGGGCTACAGCGACACTTTCTGTCGCTATAGGTGTTCCTGAGGATTTCCAGAAACATATAACAGTGTGCTAGGGGGGTGGTTTGACCGGGTATATCTCTTAGGATAATGTGTTTCTGGGCTTGAAATTGATTTCATGTTGTAGTATTCATGTAATACTACAAGTACATAACAAGTTTCGTGGCTGAACAACATCAGATCAGAGAGATTTAAGCTCTCCAAAAACCTGACAACGCTGTTCTTCAACATTCTGGGTTTAACAGATTTCGAGGTACCTACTTTGAGTCCTTATAACTTGATGTTCGTATAACGTTTATATGATCTATCAACTCCAGTTTGTAGACAACATGTAAGACTACAATTAAAAAGTATCATAACACAAAAACATCAAAACATCAGCAAGATCTGGCCGGTAAAAGTTGGACACGGACACTGTTCTTAATTTTTCTGGGTTCGGTAATTTAACAGTTTTGGTCAACGGGATTGGACCGGCTATAACTTCCGATCTACAATTGATCTGGCCTTGATTCTTTTTGCATCTTAAAGAACACATTAAAGACTACATGTTACAAGCTATAAATATCAAAAACACTTAATATACACGAATTTATAAGATCTGACATTTGGCTATAAAACAAAAATTTTCCTATTTTTAGATTTGCTAAAAATTCAAAATCATGAACTTTGATGTTATGGGTCATGGATTTAACAACCCAGAACATCAATTGACACCTTATTACACAACTTTCAACAATCAATTGCAACATTTAACAACAAATCGAAGGATTTCTAGAATTAGGGTTTTTATACCTTTATGCTTTGATTTTTGATCTTAGCTCTCCAAGTTGTTTGTGATTTGCTTATGGTGGATGTGGGGCTTGATAAAGGGAATGAAATACTATATAATTTCGTTGGTTCTAGTATGAGGAAGAGTTGGTGAGATAAAAATTGAATTTGGCAAAATTTTGTGCACTTTCTCTCTCCCAATCTATTTATAGACAATGTTGATGCATGTATTGGCTGATTTAAAGGCTTGTTGCTGTCAATTAAAGTCAAGAGAGTTGGTAGGAGTTTGGTGAGCAACTTAAGCTTTTGCCAATTTTGCAAGTTAACTAACTAAAATAATCAAAAGGGCATTTTGGACAATTCCTTATATTTCTAGAATTTGCCATTTAATGAAACCCTTAGGGTTTAGAGTTTGTTTAGGGTTTAGGGTTTGAGCCAATTTTAGCAAAAGTCTAGGATTCCAAATTTAGGATTTAGCAACTAGGGTTAGAAAATGAAATAACATAATTTTAGCTTCTAAAATTTTGAAAATAATAACTTTGTTAATTAGATTAGGTTAATAATTAAATTATACAAGAACATTAGGGTTTAGCACCCCTATCCATATTAACCTTGCCAATTTGGTAATTAGAGTTTACAATAAGCAATTTAGGGTTTCTAACTTTTGAAATTAGGGTTTATAATACAGAAAATTAATAAGGATTTTGAATAATTGCGATTCTCCCTAATTAGGGTTAATACATATATCACCGATCAGAAATCACAGTATTGTGATTACATAACGACTTAACAAATTCTCAAACTCATGAATGACTTTCACATTAGAGTTTCAAATCAATTAGGGTTTAACAGTTTGAAAATAGGGTTTCTATTTTTTAAATAAGGTTTCTAAATATTAAATAGGGTTTAATTACAAAATTATATAATGCATAACATATATCATATCACACAATTAAACAACAGTCTTGAACTCACAGCTGAGTTTCAAATTAGGATTTTAACACTTAAAATTAGGGTTTTTAATAATTTAGGGTTTTCTAAAAATTATTAAGGGTTTCTAGAACTTTAATTGGGGTTTACCTAATTAATACATTTAGTACATGCCATAAATTATATAACACAGTTATAAAACAATCTTGCACTCTAATTTGGATCTCAAATTAGGGTTTAACATTATTACTAAGGTTTGGTCATAATACACCGTAATTGACCAACCATTATCAATACAGAAATATAGTACATATTCATAGCACTGAAAAATCAAAAATATAATAATAATAATTATTATATTATTATCATCATTCCTTATTCCAGAACCAGAAATAGGGTTTATCAAAATATTATTAGGGTTCGATCGTAATATAATAAAACTATTCCACACATTAATATTACACTCATAACCATACTTATATATAACACTGACAAATAATAATATAATATTATTATTCTCCTTCCTTAATCAAAACCCAGAATTAGGGTTTGGATTCCATATCTGATTTTATCTGCCATAATTAACCTTATAATTAAGTAGAAATAATTTACTTAATATCTTGAACAAAATTCATATAATAAAATAAGTATTATAAAAATTCTATAATCATATCATATATTATTCAATTAATATAATTATCATATTTTCATGGAAAATAATCATTAAAAACATTTTTACTATAAAACTAATTATTATTAGAATATAATTTATAATGAGCAATAATTCTAGAATAAAACTATTCATAACCATTCATGTAATAAATATATTTTATATTCATCACATAAATACATACATAATACCTTTCACGCATTCTTACCTTTAAAATAAATAATTATTCTAAAATCATTTCATATATTATTTAAATAATATAAAATTATATTTTCCTTGAAAAATAATTAATAAAACATTTTCAATAAGGAATTAATTAGTATAAAATTAATTTATTTGCAATACTTAATGTAATAAATTAATTTTATTTATCACACATATAATTATAATTACACATTACCTTGACACATATCATTCATATTTATTTTAATAAATAAAAAAAAAATTATACGCAAAATTTATGATTTATATAGAAAATATCGGGTTGTCACGTTCTCTCCTCGTTCAAAGTCCATATCTCCTCAACTTCTCCAAGTGCAATATAAAGCTAGGGTTCCTAATTTGGATTGCAGAAACGAGTATTGGGGGTTATCAATTCTTCAAGTTTTTTTCATTCTCCATCATATAATCTGTGCAATCTCTATCAAATACAAATGGGGCCTAAGCGAGCACGATCTATTACGTCGTCTTCTTCATCCTCTTTGGGCAGTGAAGGGGCTGATATTGTGGATCACACCAAGTTTCTAAACTTGGAAGCTCAACAAGAGTACTATCGAATTGTGGCAAAGATGTTCGTCAAGGAGTGAGGATTCAAGATGGAGGGGAAGGATGGCCAGTTGTGCGCCATGATTCGAGAGAGAAGCTGGGGTGAACTGACGGCTACTCCAATGCCCATTCCTATGAGCATAGTCCGCGAGTTCTACGCCAATGTTAAGGTCATTATGAGCGGTATATCTCTGGTTCGTGGTATCAAGGTAGATTACAGACCCCGTGCCATCCGATTAATTTTCAAAATTACAAATGCACCGTCAGTGGGGGCTGCTAATTGGGTCACCGGTGCTCATTCAGAGACCGATATGGAGTTGGTTATTGCAGAGTTATGTGTGTCGGGTACGAAATAGACATACAAAGTTGGCACGACACAGCCTCGTATATTCCCAGATGCAGCTCTGAACCGTTATGCAAAGGCATGGAACTTGTTCATATGTGCCAAGCTCATGCCTTCCTCCCATCAGCATGAAATAACAGCAGAAAGGTCACTTATTCTGTGGGGCATAATCACTGGGAAGTACATTGACATTGGTTATCTCATTCATGAAAATATATTGCGCTATCTACGGGGAGGAACCATTGGGAGCATTCCACACGCATCCATGGTTGCAATGCTTTGTGCTAATCAGGGATGCCACTGGAGCAATGAACAAATGCAATACCCAAGTCAGGACATTAATCATGCCACGATTAAAAAAATCGAGGACTGGGCAGGTGGTGTACCACACCCATGCGGACTAGGATTCATCCTTCAGCCCACTTTTCGAGAGCCGTCATAGCAACCACTGCAGACAGACGAGGCCGGCCCGTCCACGCATGCACGTGCCACCTATGGTGATCGCCAGCTTCGAAGGTTGGAGCGCAAAGTTGATGTCATGTACGATAATTTGGGCACATTTGTGATGGGACTCACAAGGGCCTTGGCCAAAGCTTTTGCGCAACAAGCAACAACATTAGAATGGCCTCAATTTGGAACCGCAGCACCATATCCACCACCGGATTCACCACCCGAGGAGGGTGGCGCCACCGATATTTAGGCGAGTTTTTCTTACCCTTTACCTTCATTCAATGGGGCATTGAATATGATAAGTTTGGGGGTATTGGGTAGTATTTTTAGTTTACATATAGTTTTGCATGATTAGTTTAAGTTTTGTAGTTTTTGCATGTTTAGTTTAAATTCTAGCATATAGTGCATATCATGTTTAGTGTGCATATCTCACAGTTCTTGCCATATAGAAATTTTTGTCTAGCCAATGATGATAATGAAATGTTGAAATGATTCTTGAGTATTTTGGATAATATGAGTTGAGATATAATGTTTTACACAATGCAATTAATAATGCTGCTTAAAAGCTTTCGGTTTGCACAAATGTGTTCACAATCACTTGTAGGTATAAGAAACATGTGTTGTAGTGCTCGATAGAAAAATGTAGTTTTAAAAAGGGAAATATGTGAAAATGGAGTATAGAATGTATAAAACATTGATTTATAAACTTTGGGAAAACATGGGTATCTGTGTATAAAAAAAGAGAGAGAAAAAAAAAAAAAGAAGAATAGCAATAATGTGGCTAATCTTATTTCGGGGCCCTGGCTACTTGAGTAAGTACACCCAAGGGGATTGTCTCTACACCTAGCGCCCTAAGGTCTTTCATGGTCTGGGAGTCGTTGGTTGAAAGCTCGCTAAAGGGTAGCAGTGTGACTAATAGAGTAAGATATTGTACGTTCATGTGAAAAAGATAAAAAACACCGCGGAAAAGTACGAAAGTCGCCCTCATGAGCAGAAATAAAGCAGTTAAGCCCATTGTTGAACCTTAATTTATTTTTAAGATGTTGGAATAGTCTTGGCTACATATATATACATAAGTCTTGATTTAAGCTATAATTTTCTGTTGTGAGCAATATAGCATGAGTATTCTGCGCCTAAATCAAGATTTGATGAACACAACACACACACACAACATCTCTATAACATTTTTGAATTACTTGAGTGTATGACATTTTGCATGCAGTTTGATTTGAATCTGTAGTCTTGAATCTAAAAAAATCGTTGAGGCAAATTAGACTGAAGTTCTGCTGATAGTTGGGACAATGTGAGATTAGTTGCATCATAATGTAGTTGCATAGTAATATAGCTGCATTTTCATTGTTCATTAGTATGCATTGCTTGAGGGCAAGTACCGGTTCAAGTTTGGGAGTATTTGATAAGTGAATTTTATACCTACTTATGGAGTACCGATTCATGTGAACTATGCCCATCTCAATTACTTTTTAGTAGGTTTTAGCTGCATTTCATGTTAATTTACATTTCGCATACTTAAACCTCATTTTGGTGAATAAGTGCAGGAATCGGCCTAATTTGGTGGTGTTATAGGGCACGGGGCTAATGGATGAGTGAAGGCAAGGTAAAAGAGAGATATAATGGCATGAAGGTGCAATGGAGCAAGGAGACCAAGCATGGAAGGATATTAAGCATGAATGAACAAGTAGCAGCAGCAGTAGCATGATAGAATCAGAACAAGAAACAGGATCTGCAGAGTACAAGCCGCGCGACAGGAAGAACTTGGAGGCGCGCACCCGCGCGAGTTCCCAATCAGACCATGGAACCTACTGCAACTTGCGCGACCGCGAGCATGACAAGCCTAAGGAGCGCACACCCGTGCGAGAGCCCGACTGAACATAGAACTTGTTGTAAGTCTCGCTCCCGCTCGAGTAAAAGGCTGGAGGAGCGCAAGGCCGCGCGTAAGACATGAAGCTGCTGATTTGTTTTATTTTAATATCCAATTTTTAAGGGTTGTAATGTTTTTTAAAACGATTTCTGATTGGTGTCAGAAGAGAGACTTGACAATTATTCAGTTTTTGACGTATCTTTACATCGTAATTATGGTTTATTCTCTGGGAGAGATTCCAACGGCGGAAGAGGCCAAAAACTCTACTTTTCTATTTCTTCTTAGGATTTTCTACTAGAGTGGATTTATTATTATTATTTTGCTGGAATCTTTATGACGATTTGATTATTGATCTATATTCAACTATTGGGTTTGATTGTTTCTACCTTTCATCTTTCAATTGTTTGTTTATTAATCATGTTTAGATTTGATCCCATAATGTCTTTTGGTTCAGTTATAAACTAAACTCCATTATGGGATTCTAACGTATTTTAATATGTAGTTTGATTGCATGCTTAAATGCTGGATTGTTTTACATACCATATGGGATGTCTATCATGATTGTTTTGCATGTATGAATGCTTGATCACCATTCGTTTTAGTATTTGTATGGAATTGACAATGAACATACAAATATGGATTGTAATCATGATAGTATATGTATATAGGGCTGTGTTATATGGCTTATGTATTTCGTGAACCAGATAGACATATACTGTTTCATCGTATAAGTTAGAATAAAGGCTTGAACTTAAAGTTAATATAGTTTCAATTTCACATAGACATATAGTGATTTTGGTTATATTGATGATTACATAAAGTCTATCATCTGTGTGTGCTGTGTAAGTAGGTCTTAGTGCATTAAAAAATGGCTAATACTCTTTTAGTGCTGTTGGCTACTTTCCAGTGATAGGTGAACAAGTCATGCATGATAGTGGCGATTGAATGAAGTATTAAATGAAGTTAGGATCCCATTATTTCCAGATTTGATTCATTCTGTCGTTACTCTTGTTTTAGTTGTTATTTACAATTTGAGACCAGACCAATCTTAGTCATTAGTTTGAGCATATAAATATAGTAATTTAATTAATGCATATTGATTTAAATTAATCACTTTCTCTGTGGGATCGATACTTTACTTACTCTGTATTTCTTGTTGACACGTGTATGCTTGCATGAGTTAGAGCTCTTTTGTTAAGACTAAAATAGAGTCAACAAGTTTTTGGCGCCGTTGCCGGGGAAAGGCGTTTAATTTAGTATTATTATCATTAGTTGTAAGCTATATTGTATGACTTAGACAATTCTAGTCTTATCTCATTTCAGGTTTTGTTTTTGTTTCAGGTTTTTGGATAAATGTTTATGCGCACGCGGTCATCCAACCCCAACTTAACACCTATTCAGGATAACATAAACGGGAGAGGTTGGAAAGTGGGTGTTCGTAGAAATTTACAAGCACAGTTAGAAAATACTACAGCTAACATAGCCGCCGAGGCACAAGGATAAGAGCAACGAGAGGAGCATAGAGCTCTAAAGGAATATTCCATGCTCAATATCAATGGACTATAGTCTAGCATCGTCAGACCACCGATAGCAGCCAATATATTCGAGATAAAAATTGGTACTATTCAAATTGTGCAGAATATAGTTTAGTTTGGGGGTGCTGCTACAGATGATCCGAATGAACACGTGTTAAGTTTCATCGAAATTTGTGATACATTCAGATACAACGGTGTGACAGAAGATGCTATTAAACTAAGGTTGTTTCCATTCTCATTGAGGGATAAAGCAAAAAGTTGGCTTCATTCTTTGCTAGCAAGATCTATAACTACATGGGAGGACTTAGCACAGAAGTTCTTAGCTAAGTTCTTCCCAATGGCTAAGACTGTAAAGATGAGGACATCTATCTCTCAGTTTGAGCAACAACAGGGAGAGTTCTTATATGAAGCATGGGAGAGATACAAAGAAATGTTGAGGAAGTGTCCACATCACGGTATGCCAGATTGGATGGTGATCAACACATTTTATAATTGATTGGGATGGCAGTCGAGACTGATTATAGATACAGCTGCAGGAGGGGCATTATGGGAAAAGAACTATAAAAAATCCTATAACCTTATCGAGACAATGACATTCAACGATTTTTAGAATCCTACATCTCGGATGCTACAACCCAAAGTTGCAGGTGTGTTGGTGGTTGATGTTATTACTCAATTGTCAGCACAGATGGAAGCCATGGCAAAGAAGATAGATACTTTGGCAGAAGGAAAAGTAAAGATGGTTGCCTTCGTATGTGAGATTTGTGCGGGGTCACACTTGACGGATCAATGTGCTATCAACTCAGAATCAGTGCAGTATATAAGCAACTACAGAAAAGACCAAGCTCAATTTCAGAACACGTACCACCCCAACAACCGAAATCATCCAAACTTTAGTTGGTCGACTAATCAAGGGAATCAGCAGAATGTGTTTCAACCAAATAATCAATTTCAGTCAGAACCAGCTGCAACCGTAGTTTAATCCTAGACCACCCTTTTCGCTGGGATTTTCTCAACAACAACAGCAACATCACACTCCAGTTGTACCTCAGCAAGAAAAGAAATCAGAAGTAGAGGAGATGATGATGAAATACATGGCAAACATAGAAGTTATGATCAAGAGCCAAGCAATGGCTATAAAGAATTTGGAAACTCAAATGGGGCAGATGTCGAGCATGCTTACTAACAGGCCCCAGGGTTCATTGCCAAGTAATACAGAGACAAATCCAAGAAGAGACAGGAAGGAACAGTGTCAAGCGATCACATTGAGATCTGGGAAAGATTTGTCAGGTACTGAATGTCGCGCGCCTGCGCGAGATTGTACTGAGGAGAACGCGCGACCGCGCGAGGCAGAATATTCAGTTGCTCAAGAAGAAAATCTGGAAAAGTCTGAGGTTCAGTAGGAAGAGGCTGAGAAAACAGGTTCAGAGGAGAAGCTTAAGAGTCCATTATCACCAATTCACACTCACGTTCTGTATCTGCAGAGATTAAATAAAAAAAGGGAAGATAAATAGTTCAGCAAATTCTTGGAGGTATTCAAAAAGTTGCAGATCAACATACTGTTCGCCGAGGCATTGGAACAAAAGCCCAGCTACGCCAAGTTTATGAAGGGTATATTGTCAAGGAAGAGGAGACTAGATGAGTTTGAAATTGTAGCCTTGATAGAGGAATGCAGTGCAGTGCTTCAGCAGAAATTACCTTCAAAGCTGATGGATCCGGGCAGCTTCACAATTCCGTTGGAAAGATGAACTTCAGTAAGTGTTTATGTGATCTTAGGGCAAGCAATAATTTGATGCCCTTGTCAGTGTTTAACCAGTTGGGATTCCTAGATCCAAAGTCGACAAACATTGCATTACAGTTAGCTAACAGATCCATCACATATCCACGGGGACTTGTTGAAGATGTGTTGGTTAAGGTGGACATGTTTATTTTTCCAGCTGACTTCATCATTCTAGACTACGAGGAGGACAAAAGCATACCAATAATACTGGGGAGACCATTCTTGGCCACAGGCAGAAAGTCAATAGATGTGCAAAAAGGTGAACTCACTATACGTGTTCGGGATCAAGAGATCACCTTCAACGTCTTTAAAGCAATCAAGTTACCAACGGATGAAGAAGAGTGCTTCTTGGTTGACGTGGTGGATTGGGGTCTATAGGATGAGGTACAGAAATCGAGGAATTATGGACCGTTGAGGTGTACAACGGGTAAAAATTCAGAGTTGAAGGTAGATCCATTGACGAAAGATGAAGTCATTAAATTTCAGGGTGCGGTGGACAAGAAGGAAGGGACCTCAATTCTATCTGTGACATGAAACTCAGAGATAGTCAAGGTAATTGAGTATAACATAGCGTTGGATATGAGACAACCCATTATTTCTATCTCCATTGATATATTTTTAGTTATTCATTTTGGATTATTTCAGTAGTTATATCGAATTCATTTTTAATAAGATAATAGATGTTCATGCTTAAGTGTGTAACAAGAATTGCTTTGCAAATATTTGCAAGATGTTAGCATTATTTGGCCACTAAGACATGCATTAACAAGGTGCATTAATGTTTATGCAGGAACCATCATTGGACAGCATCATTGATAGCCAGAGTGGAATTGAATTTTAGCATTGCAGACATCAGCATCGCGCGGCCTAGTTAGCACAAGCTCGTGCGCCCGCGCATGAAGTCAATTTTGACAACAATTCATTATGCAAGTCTCGCGCCCGCGCACCCAGCCTTGTACAAACTCGCGCGACCGCACGCGACACCTGGATTAAGACAGATCTAAACATTTTAAATAGAGTTGTGGACCATTTGGACTCTCATTTGGAATAATAATAATAGACACGAAATTCTCTCACTCTCCATAACTCACATCGCTATTTATCTATCATTTAAAAGTTTTTGCCGTACATCTCTCAATTACTTAGACACGATTCTCTCCTCGTTCAAAGTTCATATCTCCTCAACTTCTCCAAGTGAAATATAAAGCTAGGGTTCCTAATTTGGATTGCAGAAATGTGTATTAGGGGTTATCAAATCTTCAAGTTTTTTTTCATTCTCCATCATATGATCTGTGCAATCTCTATCAAATATAAATGGGGCCTAAGTGAGCACGATCTATTACGTCATCTTCTTCATCCTCTTCGGGCAGTGAAGGGGCTGATATTGTGGATCACACAAAGTTCCTAAACTTGGCAGCTCAACAAGAGTACTACCAAATTGTGGCGAAGACGTTCATCAAGGAGCGAGGATTCAAGCCGGAGGGGAACAATGGCCAGTTGTGCGCCATGATTCGAGAGAGAGGTTGGGGTGAACTGATAGCTACTCCAATGCCCATTCCTATGAGCATAGTCTGCGAGTTCTACGCCAATGCCAAGGTCACTATGAGCGGTATATCTCTGGTTCGTGGTATCGAGGTAGATTACAGACCCCGTGCCATCCGATTAATTTTCAAAATTACTAATGCACCGCCAATGGGGGCTGCTAATTAGGTCACCGGTTCTCATTCGGAGACCGACATGGAGTTGGTTATTGCAGAGTTATGTGTGTCAGGTGTGAAATAGACATACAAAGTTGGCACGACACAGCCTCGTATATTCCTAGCTATAGCCCTGAACCGTTATGCAAAGGCATGAAACTTGTTCATATGTGCCAAGCTCATGCCTTACTCCCATCAGCACGAAATAACAGCAGAAAGGGCACTTATTCTGTGGGGCATAATCACTAGGGAAGTACATTGACATTGGTCATCTCATTCATGAGAATATGTTGCGCTATCTATGGGGAGGAACCATTGGGAGCATTCCACACGCATCCGTGGTTGCAATGCTTTGTGCTAATCAGGGATGCCACTGGAGCAATAAGCAAATGCAATACCCAAGTCGGGACATTAATCATGCCACGATTGAAAAATTCGAGGACTGGGCAGGTGGTGTACCACACCCACGCGGACTAGGATTCATCCTTCAGCCCACTTTTCGATAGTCGTCACATCAACCACCATAGACAGACGAGGGCGGCCCATCCACGCACGCACGTGCCACCCGTGGTGATCGTCAGCTTCGAAGGTTGGAGCACAAAGTCGATGCCATGTACGATAATTTGGGCACATTTGCGATGGGACTAACAAGGTCCTTGGCCGAAGCTTTTGTGCAACAAGGAACAACATTAGAATGGCCTCAGTTTGGAACCGCAGTACCATATCCACCACCGGATTCACCACCTGAGGAGGGTGGCACCACCGATATTTAGGGGAGTTTTTCTTACCCTTTACCTTCATTCAATTGGGCATTGAATATGATAAGTTTGGGGGTTTTGGGTAGTATTTTTAGTTTACATATAGTTTTGCATGATTAGTTTAAGTTTTGTAGTTTTTGCATGTCTAGTTTAAATTCTAGCATATAGTTGCACGTTATAGTGCATACCATGTTTAGTGTGCATATCTCACAGTTCTTGCCATATAGAAATTTTTGTCTAGCCAATGATGATAATGAAATGTTGAAATTATTCTTGAGTATTTTGGATAATATGAGCTGAGATATAATGTTTTACCCAATGAAATTAATAATGCTGCTTAAAAGCTTTCGGTTTGCACAAATGTGTTCACAATCACTTGTAGGTATAAGAAACATGTGTTGTAGTGCTCGATAGAAAAATGTAGTTTTAAAAAGGGAAATATGTAAAAATGGAGTATAGACTGTATAAAACATTGATTTTTAAACTTTGAGAAAACATGGGTATCTGTGTATAAAAAAAGAGAGGGAAAAAAAAGAAAAAGAAGAATAGCAATAACGTGGCTAATCTTATTTCGGGGCCCTGGCTACTTGAGTAAGTACACCCAAGGGGATTGTCTCTGCACCTAGCACCCTAAGGTCTTTCATGGTCTGGGAGTCGTTGGTTGAAAACTTGGTAAAGGGTAGCAGTGTGCCTAATAGAGTATGATATTGCACGTTCATGTGAAAAAGACAATAAATACCGCGGGAAAGTGCGAAAGTCTCCCTCGTGAGCAGAAATAGAGCAGGTAAGCCCATTGTTGAAGCTTAGTTTATTTTTAAGAAGTTGGAATAGTCTTGGTTGCATATATATACATAAGTGTTAATTTAAGCTATAATTTTCTGTTGTGAGCAATATAGCATGAGTATTCTACGTCTAAATCAAGATTTGATGAACACAACACACACACATCATCTCTATGGCATTTTTGAATTACTTGAGTGTATGACATTATGCCTGCAGTTTGATTTGAATCTGTAGTCTTGAATCTAAAAAAATCGATGAGGCAAATTAGACTGAAGTTCTGTGATAGTTGGGACAATGTGAGATTAGTTGCATCATAATGTAGTTGCATAGTAATATAGCTGCATTTTCATTGTTCATTAGTATGCATTGCTTGAGGGCAAGCAACGGTTCAAGTTTGGGGGTATTTGATAAGTGAATTTTTTACCTAATTATGGAGTACCGATTCATGTGAACTATGCCCATCTCAAGTACTTTTTAGTAAGTTTTAGCTTCATTTCATGTTAATTTGCATTTCACATACTTAAAACTCCTTTTGGTGAATAAGTGCAGGAATCGACCTAATTTGGTGGTGTTATAGGGCACGGGGCTAATGGATGCGTGAAGGCAAGGCAAAAGCGGGATATAATGGCATGAAGGTGCAATGGAGCAAGGGGACCAAGCATGGAAGGAGATTAAGCATGAATGAACAAGTAGTAGCAGCAATATCATGACAAAATCAGAACAAGAACCAGGATCTGCAAGTGCAAGTCGCGCTGCAGGAAGTGCTTGGAGGCGCGCACCCGCACGAGTTCCCAGCCAGACCATGGAGCCTACTACAAGATACGCGGTCGCGAGCATGACAAGCCTAAGGAGCGCGTGCCCACGCGAGAGCCTGGCTGAACATAGAACTTACTGCCAGTCTCGCGCCCGCGCGAGTAAAAGGCTGGAGGAGCGCGCGGCCGCGCGCGAGACCTGAAGCTGCTGATTTGTTTTATTTTAATTTCATATTTTTAAGGGTTGTAATGTTTTTAAAAATGATTTTTGACTGGTGTCAGAAGAAAGAGTTGACAATTATTCAATTTTTAACGTATCTTTACATCATAATTAGGGTTTATTCTCTAGGAAAGATTCCAATGAGGGAAGAGGACAAAAACTTTACTTTTCTGCTTCTTCTTGGGATTTTCTACCAGAGTAGGTTTATTATTATTATTTGTATTCATAGGAATAATATTTTCTTCTATACTCTGTAGTATGTGGGTAATATTATTTCGTCTCTTATTCCTGATTATACCCTCATTATGTTAAAGTATTGCTTCTATACTCCGTGAAATTAGTAGAATATCCTTGAAATTTGCGCTTCATCTAGTATCGTTTCACAAGGATATTTTCTGCACATTCTTGTTAAATTTTAAGCTTTTCATGCCAGAGTACTGTCCATGAGTAGTATTCATTTTTACGGTACTATTCACAAAGTATTATTCATGGGTACTATTCATAAAGTACTATTAATAAGTACTATTCACAAAGTACTATTCATGGGGTACTATTCCTGAAGTACCACGGGGTACTATTCACTCAGGTACTATTCACCCAGGAAATTATTAATGACAAAAATTGATTTCTTTGCTGTCCAAATCATTTTTGATACAATATTATTCTTGAATTTTACTCCACAAAGCAGTATCATGTTGACAATTTGGACATTATTGAATTATGGATAAATTAAGTTATAAATCTTTATAAATATATCCTTTTTTTTAATTGAATTCTTATATCATTGTCATCATCCTCATACTTATATTGTGATAAAAGTCATCTGTGGCTTATGTGCATAGATGTACTATTGATTGGTATGATTACGACTAGGAATTATTCGGTATAATCATGACCATAATGTTACAAATGATGTGGTAAAAGTTCTCATTGGTCTATAGTGCATTGATGGACAGTTGTTGATATGATTATGATCAGGGATTATTCGGTATAATCATGACCATTGATGATTACATGAATATCCTTGGCCCGTAGTGCATGGATGATTCGATGATGTGGTTTATTTATTAAGCTGAGTCTCAGCGATAAAGTTGATGAAAACCTTTTTAAATCATAGAAGATAGTAGATTTATCATGTTCTACTTGACTCTTCTAATGGATTGCTTGTTCCGCTGCAGTTAAACTTAATGTTTATTATATTTCATCAGTTTAACACTATTGAAGGCTAACGATAATTTATTCTGCATTATCTTAGTCATAATATTTCTTACTGGCTAGTTGAGCTCACCCTTTTGCTTTCATTATTCTCTTCAAGAAATTAGAACGTAGCTGGGACTAGTCGGGGAATAGAGTGACAATCCGAGATGGTGGCTATAGTATTCCTCACTATTTTATTAAATAGTGTGATAATAAATGTAATGAGGACTTCATTTGAGTTTGAATACTGTCTATGAGACAATATTCATGTAAAAACACTAAGCTACGTTGTTGTCATATTAAATAAAAGAAGTTTGTATTTGATTTATGTACCATGTATTTGGCGACTAAGAATGGGTTATGTATACCTATTTTGGGGGCGTCACACATATTTATTACCTCGTACAATACCTACGTATTATACGATCATCGCTTTAATTCATTATACGCATTTCAATTCCTTCTCAGAAATCACTTTCCTTAACCGTTAAGTTTTAAGTATGCAAGAGAAATCATTTGACATAACTGAAATATTATTGGATATTCCATCTCATCTTAGAATTCTATCATTATGCGTTTCTTGGAATTTCAAACTTAATTCCGGAGCAGAAATCAATGAATAATGTTTTTCGAAAAATTTCTCGGAAAGCTTTTATTTTCGTCTTGGAAATTCAAACACTTTAATTCCTTCACATAGTCAAAATACTACGATATTCCAATAGGATTAGGTTATAGAACGTCATCCATCTTGTCATCACATAATTATAACAAATAATATAATTGTATTTATTATTTAATTAAATAAAATTATTTTACTATTTTCTCCATTTTCTGGGTTGTTCCACTCTTCCCCCCTTATAAGGACTTTGTCCCCAGAGTATCGCTACAATTACATAAACAAATGAGGAATATTTTCCTTCATTTTAACATTGAGTTCCCACATTGCTTCTTCGGCATTGTGGTTCCTCCAATTCACCTTCACCAAAGGTATTATCTTATTTCTCAAGACTTGTCCCTTCCTATCAATAATATGATTTGGAAGTCAAGCTCTTATTAATATATTACGTTATCTTTGTCTTATTAGTTCTTCTTTTAACTCGGAATTATATGAAACTCAAATTTTTCCTTCAAAACGAGATGATACTTGATCTTCTCTTCATCCTTCATCCTCTTTTTCATTTGATTGCACTCCTCGTTACTTAGTTGTACTTCCTTAACTCGTTCCATTTTCGTGGATTGAGTCTACATTGTGAATAACATTTCTACCACTTCATTCAGTAATTTAACTTCTAACTCTGTTCTTGCCGTCTCCGTTAGTAACTCATTCTAAGTCGTTAACATTGATAGCTTTTCCCTACCCTTCCTACTTAACGCGTCGGCTTCTACGTTTACCTTCCTTGTATGATATAAGATATCATAGTCGTGATCCTTTAACCATTCTAATCACCTTCTCTACCTCATATTCAAATCCTTATGTGTGAAGATATATTTCAGACTCTTAGAGTCCGTGTATATCTCACACTTCTCCTTGTATAAATACTATCTTCAAATTTTTAATTCAAAACTACAGCTGCAAATTATAGATCAAAAGTAGGATATACCTTCTCATAATCCCTTAACTGGCGTGATGCAAACGCAATGACCTTTCCATGCTACATGAGCACATAACCTTGTCCTCTATACGAAGCATCACTATAAATTGCAAAGTTCCTCGTATCATCTTATAAAGATAATATATGTGCCTCACTTAACCTTCTTTTTTTAGTTCCTGAAAACTCTTTTTCTCATTCCCATCATACTTATCAATAACAAATATGTATATCTTTTAAGCTAAAATTCACACTTAGTGAATTCCGTATCCAACTTCTCCCTCTGTAGTGTTTCATACACTATCTTCAAATATTCAGCGTGATTTTCTAGCGTCTTAAAAAGGCTAGAATATCACCAATGATCATTACGACATATTTTTCCAAATATTATTTGAAAACTCTATGAAGCTAATGGTACTTTCAACCATAACATCTCACAAGAGTACCTATCAACTTACCACCGACTTGCTCAGCGCCCTTGACGGAAAGTCTAACTTCAGTACATTAGTCAACCCAAATGACATAACTAGAAACTCAGTAATAACCATAACAAGTTTTGAACGACGTCTTAGGTACATCCTCATTCTTCCTTACTTTCAATCGACGATACCCTGTACACAAATATATCACAGAAAAATACTTTGCCCCTTTCAACTGATTAAATAGATCATCGATCCTGGGCAATGGGTATTTATTCTTAACCGCTAACTTACTCCTCTTACGATAGTCGAGACGCAAACGTAAGGACTTATCCTCTTCCTTAACATCCTCCTAACTTGCGTCATGGTTAGAAAATAAGAATGTTCCGGTGATTTATTACCGTAAAATACTACCTTGGGTTTTCTTAGAAAATCGAAGATTCATATTTTTATTCTAATAATTTATTAAAGTTCTATGGTTAATTAACTCATTCATACTGAGAATTACTTCAAATTCTCTCAACTTTATCGGTACTTATATACCTATACTTGCTTACCTCTATTATCCATGAAACAATTTACACGAATATAATCAACGAAAGTTGTTTCCTAATTCTCTACCTTAACATTTAAATGTATTTATAATCCCTTTCGGGAATGAACTTAATCACTTAGCAAATTCACATGCTATAAAAGAAAAGTATCACTGCAATCAAATAACACATAAGCATTCATTATATTGACTGGAATGATACCTGCTGCTAAATCCGCTGATGAAACTGCATCTTGGACCGTCATATTAAAAGTACGGGCCATAGGTCTACCCGATGATGGTGGTCCAGTAATGGCTAACTTACCACTACTAACACCCTTACTTTCCTTTCACCCTTTCTTTGAGAAATTTCTTGACATGTGGTCCAATGACCCACATACAAAACAACCATGAATTTTCTTAGGATTAGGACAATTGGGTGATATATGACCCTCATGTCCACAGTTATAAAAAACCATTTTCCCGATAGTCTTTCCACATGACTTACATGCTTCAATCCTATGCTTAGGATCCCCTTATCCCACTCCAGTATTCTTGGACTTAAAATTCTTTCTTTTTGGAATAATTCCACTACCATTGGCACTCTCTGCCTTGGTTCCTCCCTCTCCTTTGCTCTTATTTTTTCTTTCTTTGTGGTATTGGGTCAACGCCTCACTACCACCTTCTGCTATAATCGCATTTTCCAGAAAGGTCCCATAGGAAGCACTCTGGAACACATAAATCCTACTATAGAGCAAGGGTTTCACGCCCTGCTCAAACCTACGAGCCTTCCTCTCCTCAGTGTCAACTTGATGTGGAGCAAATCTTGCCAATTCATTGAATTTGGCCGCATACTGGGGAACCGTCACGTCCCCTTGTTTAAGTTCTAAGAACTTAATCTCCATCCTCCCCTGCATGCTTGTAGGGAAATAGTTTTCAAAGAAAACCTTCTTGAATTATTCCCACGTTACTGCATCTGTTCTAGCCTCGCCCTGGTGAGCCTTCCACCAAAAATTGGCTTCCCCTTTCATCATGTAAGTTGCAAAAGAAGTCTTTTGCGCCTCACCTTCGTTTGTAATAACAAACGCCTTCTCTATTTCTTTCACCCATGTCTAGGCCTCTATTGGGTCCGTCTTTCCTATGAACTCTGGAGGACCTACGCTTTTAAACTCTTTAAAGGTAGTCGTTCTGGCTACCCTAGGTCCCGCAGGTACTCTACCCGCGGTTTGGTTAATGCAGCCGTTAATAAATTAATGAACTCTTGCATAGGGTTGTTTTGACCCCCCTTGGTTATCATCATGTGATTTCGCTTCCTGATTACATTGTCTTCTTCTTGGCGGCATTTTCTGATTAAATAAATAAAATTTTATTATTATCTATTTACTTACTTCGTTATTATTCGCCACATAAAAACTTATACCATAATAAAACATATTAAATGAAAACTTCATTATATTCATATGATTCTTCATAGTTTGAAACTATTTACAGTTTGCTTTCATAGCCAAAAACTATTACATTTCTATCCCGCAATTGAACTTCACAAAAGTTAGGATTTACAAAAAGACTACCCTTTTATACCAAAGAGGGATTTACGTCACTACACACATATTTATCACTCTAAACTTTTAATAATGTATAACAGCGTCCTCGTGTTTCTCATTCGCAAGAATCGACACAATATCGGACCTGATTCCGTCTTTATTATTTTGTTGGAATATCCTGTCTGTGCGTTTTACACCGGACCTGATTCCGTTATTTATTATTCTATTGGAATAACCTGCCTGTACGGTGTATCTCATGCCTGGTGATTTCTTTTGTTATTCCATTCTTTATTATACTTAGTTGGTTAAATTTTAGACTTCTATACTCCATGAAATTAGTGGAATATCCTTGATATTTGCGTTTCATCCACTATCTTTTCATGGAAATATTCTTCTGAGTATTCTTCAATTTTACTCTACAAAGCAGTATCATGTTGACAATTTGGACTTTATTTTTTCCTGGATAAATTAATTCTTGAACTTATTTTATTGAATTCTTATATCATTGTCATCATCCTCATGTTTATATTTTGTTGAAAGTCATATGTGGCCTATAGTGCATAGATGGACTTTGTATGATTATGACCAGGGATTATTCGGTGTAATCATGATCGTAATGTTACAAATGATATGGAAAATGTCCTAATTGGCCCGTAGTGCATTGATGGACAGTTGTTGGCATGATCATGACCATTAATGAATACATAAATATTCTTGGCCCGTAGTGCATGGATAATTGTGGTCGTGATACTAAAGAATATCCTTGGCCGTAGTGCAGGGGTGATTCGATGATGTGGATTATTTATTAAGCTGAGTCCCAGCAATAAAAGTGATGAAAAACCTTCTAAATCATAAAAGATAGTAGATTTTATTCTCTACTTGACTCTTTTAATGGATTACTTGTTCCGTTGTAGTTAAACTTGATGGTTGTTATACTATATCAGTTTAACACTGTTGAAGGCTAACGATAATATATTCTGCATTATCTTAGTCATAATATTTCCTACTGGGCTAGTTAAGCTCACCCTTTTACTTTTATTGTTCTCTTCAGGAAATGAGAACGTAGCAGGGACTAGTCGGGGAACGGAGTGACGGACCAGATGATAGCATTAGTAGTCCTCACTATTCAATGAAATAGTGAAAAATAAATGTAATAATATTGAATATTGAGTTTGTATATTGTCTAGACGATAATATTTGTATTAAAACTCACAGCTTATGTTTTGTCGTACTTTACACGACAGTTGTATAATTAAGTTGTATTTGTATTCTGTATCATGTATTTGATGATAGAGAATAGGTGATGTATACCTATTTTGGGGGCGTCACAATTTTCATTAGTACATAATACACAATAGTATAAGCATAAATCACATTAAATTTATTTAGGATTAATTTCCATCTTTTAAATCTTTCGATACTGAGTTTCCTCAATACGTTATTGACTCATTCAACTCGAGTTTACTTCCTTCAAACTTTTCCTTCCCTAACGAGGTTATTAGCCTAAGGTTCTTCCCCCTTAAGTTTTATAACTTAATACTTTGATACCAACCTGTGACGCCCCCAAATTCGGGTATCTTCCAACCCGATAGATGGTGCTACACGGTACTCATAACTGTATATTCATTCTATTGAAATAACATCAAAATGTGTGTATCAATGACATTCTTATTACATTAATAATATTACATCTCGTTCCCAGGTTTTGAAATTGTTACATTCTTTGTTCATCATAATATAATTCATACAAACATACTAGTCTATTACAGAATAAACTAATCAATCATCTTCGTCTTGCCTTTATCTCTATTGGAACCCTCGATTCACTCGACCTTAGCTGCAATCAGATGATTCAAGTAAGAAGTGAACATAACTAGCTCAGCAAGTCTAACAATATATTATATAGATACCACTTCGAGAATTATATGATTATTCTTCAATAACTGAACAATAGTTATGAAGTACTATAAAACACTGAATATCACTTCTCATCTCATAAAACAATTCCGAAGTACATATAGTACCTTGGAAATTCTGAGTAGGTCCATAGACCATGAACATTCTCTTTAGCTTATATTCATGAAAAAGGACAATCTGATACTAAGACCGTAAGTCCGATATTTCTTACGAGTACTTCTAGCTAGGTGATTAGCTTATAGTACTCTATGTTGATCAACACTCATCAGTTAAATGTATTTACGTTTAAGTTTTGGCAACCTCGTTTGCCCATCGAATTATCGATGTAAAACATATATGTTTATTCATACTCAGGCTTACCTTGAATCTATACCAAATAATTGGTGTAAGATAGCGTTATCAATTCTATATTGAAAGACTTGTAAACAAATTAATCAATCTTTCAAGATTAGTCTAGCCGAGTTAAAACTGGCATCGACCCTTTCTTTAAAACCATTCATGCATCTCATAACATGAATCATTAAAAACCTGGCTAACACGAAGGTTAGACAAGCGATAAGAAAACTTTCCTTCAGCGTATTCTATAGTAAAATTACTTTTCCTTTAAGTTTTTAAGGTCTCTACAATACATAACCACATAACATACCATATTAGGTCATGAATGAACATACACGATTCCTAATGAATCTTACCCTTCTTCTCAATCTAATCATGTATTAGATTTGTTATTATTGGTTCTGGTTTGCCGTTATAAATTACATCATTCTTACGTACCAACTTCTTCTTCTTCTATGTTTTAAGTGAATTTACTTCATTAATAACACTCGTTTCGAGTTAATCATCCTTCTTCACTACTTAATAACGTTCTTACATTATTAATCGAAACTCGATCGTACTTGGTTAAGTACACTTATTACATACCGTTCACGTTCACGTAATATTCAACAACTTTTAGTTGTAACTCTCAACGTTATAGTCATCATCATTATTGAATACAGTTCACTTTCTTATACTTTACGTTCTTCGTTTAACTACTCATTAAACAACATTAAATTCCTGAAGTCATCACTATATAAGCAATTTAGGAAATATCTCATCATGTTCATTGTCGACGTCGGGGTTTTTTATTTGTCCCTTTTCGTTACTTATTCTTTGGTGTTCTCATGTTAGGTGAGATGTTTTTGAAAAAACAAGTGAAAAAGGTCCGACATATATCATGTTGACGATTGGACTGTAAGAGTTGCCAGTTGGTTTTTTAAATGGTTGTACCAACACAACCGAGAAAAGGTTTGAACATTGACCCAGTGATGTGACACTGCTAAACGGGTCGGTGAAACCGAGATTCATTAGGGTCCGGGGACTTACTTATGCGGAGGGAAAGGTGTTAGGCACCCCCCCCCCCACCCGACATCCGTGTTACCACGGTGACCGCCACTTTTCAAGAAACTGTTATATGAGTGTGTGTGTGTGTGTGTGTGTGTGTGTGGATCAATGTGCAATTATTTGGAAGTGGTGTGAGGCCTCGTTTGCACCTATATACACAGGGTTTGAATTTGTGTAAAAAAATTAGTTTTTAGCAAGATATGGCAGTGATGTTTTGTAAAAGAGGTTTTTCAAACCCTGATGCTCAATAGTGTTTGAGACCTTTTACACTTCCATTTTATTAAGTGTTCGGCTTGATTGCTTTTATTTTCGAGATGCGAAGCATCTTCGTTAAAATAATATACAAAATGGTGCCGAATTCCTCGTGGGTATGAAAACCATCTGAGGAAATCCGAACACCGTGAATAAATTTACAAGCTGCTTACAGCTGGAAATGTCCATCAGGGGAACCGAATCTAGATCCTGTAGACTGAATCTGTGATCACATGATTCCTAGGCTCACATGATGTCGTAATCGATAATAAAGTAGTAAGCAGGTATATATATAAAAGCTGTAAATATATATATACAGACATGATCAGCCACCACGAAGCACCTCCATGGGGGATCAGAAATGTAAATAAAGTTGTAAAATCCATCAACCGCGACAAAGTAAACTACAGGCATGATGAAAAGTAAAGAAATCTGTAAAAACGGTCAACCGCCGCGAAGTACACACCAGGAGGGACTAAACATAAATATATATATATATAAGCGGTAAATGCACAGGATGTAAAATCCAGACTCATCGAACAAAGTTTGACCACAGTTGATATATATACATATATTAAAGCAGTAAACTCACCGTATATAAAATCCAGGCTCATCGAACAGAATTCGACACACAGTTCATATATATAAGTATATATATACAAAAGTAAATAAACGCTCCAGACATAAGTCTAGGCTCAATCAAGGCATAACTTGATAATGTTAGCCCATATATATAAATATAATATATATATATATATATATATATAAAGAAATAAAAGCCACGGATCGAAGTAGGGCAAACACACACAACGCGACTCTCAATGTGAAGAAAGGTGTGTGCAAAGATGAAGAGAAAGGCTTTGAAGTGTGTAAGAAGGATTACAGTGGACTGCCAAAGAAGACTTCTATAACTTTAATTGTATGAACACTCGGCTCTCACCGGTAGAAAAGTAGCTATATATGAGCTTACAAGTATTTAAAATGAGAAAGCACTCAATTTATGGTGTGTACAGAGCAAATTAGACAGGGCTTCCTCGTAGTTTCTCTTGCAATTATGGCCACCCCAAGCCCTATATTTATAGAGGGGGGAGTCACAGGTCTACCTTTGGCTGCCCGGGATTCCCAGGATGTGGGTCCCGCTGTGTCGAAGTATGTACACTCGGACAACGAACTGTTCGTTCGGTCGTTCATAACTTTCAATCTGGGAGTCTGATGGAAGCGTGCCATATCATTCTAGAAATCTCTTTTCGAGAGCTACACAATGACATATGATTTTCCCTTTTCTGATTCCAAGAAGATGGGTCAATGACCGAAATGGCATTCCCGGGTTTCTGTCAAGTAGTCCGTGGAGCCGTTTTGCGTAGTTTGCGCTCAAAAGTTAAGATATGGTTAATGTAGGACATCTATTGAAGTAAATTGAGTTAAAATGATTTGATTTTATGTGAGTTGAAGTTGAGTTGGCAAAATGACCATTTTTCCCCTCTCGGGGTTATCTTCGATTTTTGTGCAGTTGTAGCAGTATTTTCTCAGGGTTATCTCTGAGGTTAACTTGATGTTAACTTTGACTATCCTCAGGGTTATCTTTGAGGTTGGCTTGACCTCCTGGGGCTATCTTCAGGCTTTGATCTTGATCCCCCGGGGATATCTCTGGGGTTGAAACTGACTTTCCTAGGGTTATCTCCGGGGTTGGAAATTTTTTTCCCGAGGTTATCTCTGTGGTTGGAAATTGGATCTCCTGTGGCTATCTCCGGTGTTAAAATTGATTTTGTGATCCTCCAGGGTTATCTCTAGAGTGTGAAAAAGACATTTTTGCCCTCCTGCATGGTTAGTAAGAGGAAAAGAAAATTTCGAGTGTCTACAAACGCCCCTCTTTATCATGTTCATGCAATGCAATGGATTGGACATGATAAAGATTAGTAGACACTTGAAAATATGACAAGGAATTTCTAATGATGCAAATCGCAATGTAATGAATGTTTATGATGAATGTTAAAATGTTTTCGTAAATCGCAGTTCGCAAATCGCACATCGTATTTTGCACTTTGCTTTTCGCATTTTGCACTTTGCATTTGGCAAAATCGCACTTCGCAACTCGCACATATCATTTCGTATATCGCATTTCGCAAATCGCATATCGCAAAATTGAAAATCGCAATGTAATGAATGTTATGATGAATGTTAAAATATTTTTGCAAATTGATTTACCTTTACCGATCATTGTTGATGCCTATGTTGGTGTTGACTCCAATGGTTTAGCATTTAATCGTTGATGCTTGTTTGATGAAGATAAGTTGAGATGTTTTCCACATTTATGATGGGGATGACGTTCTAAAATCACCAAACCCTCCCGATGTATTCGCTGATAGTTTGCAACAGTGCCTATCCTGCTGATCGCCAAAACATTTTCGGTTCCCACTCGAATGGTGGTATACGAAGCTTTCATCGCTGAACTGTCTTGATGTTACGCTGAATTAATGCTAATGGTTTTGAATACTGGATCTTCCGATACCTTCGCTTAAATAAAATTCAAAGGTTTGTTTCGCCAAGCTTTGCCTCATGATACGCTCACCCTTTTTGAGGTGATTTGGAGTTTCCTTTCACTGTTGGGGGCACGTGCCCCATTTCCTTGAGCGGTTGATTCGCAAACCGGCTGAACTAATGACTTGAATGCCGCTGACATCCCTGGAGGGTGCAACTCATTCTTTCGCTGCCCGGATTTGAACTTCGGTGCAGAGGCCTTAACTGATGAGGGCTTAATGCCGGTTAACATGTTTGATGGTATAGATTTCCTTCGCTAGACCTTTCATCATTGGCCTTCTGCTTCTGAGTTAAGAACTTTTTTGAGGATTTTCCCCTTCTTTCATAGGGGCACGCTTATGTCACCGTGATTTCTTTCATGAGTTCTCCCCTTTCTTTTTTATGAGAGGCTTAATCACGCCTTAAGCTCCTTCCATTTCTTGGAATTGGACAATGCCCTAGTCCTTTCGCATGTTGATGTCGAGGGTTCATATGAGAAACTCTCTTTGTTGATGAAGTCACAATTGAGTAATATCCAAATCGCCAATGTAATGATGTGAGGGAAGCTCTGATGATGATGTTGAGTGGTGCATTTTCCACTTTAGGATGGTTGATAAATGCCCCAGTGTTGAGTTGTCGTTGCTTCTGAGATTGCCCCAATCTTGTTGTATGGGGCCAAATATCCTGTTGTCGCCAATTTTGAAATTTCCCCAGCCTTGCTTGTTGTCTGGGGTAGTTGCTTTGACAGATGGGCTGATAAGATGCCGAGATCGTGAGAAGCTTTTAAATCTGTACCATATGATGAACATGTAGGTTTTGATGTTGACTGCTTTTTTGGTAATAATGTTGCTCTAGTTGAGAGAGATGATGCTCTAACTCACAGGGATACTGCTGTTGTTGAGCGGGATAGATGTGGGACCCCGAATTTTATAAAATAAAAGAATTCAATTTTTTTATTTTGGTAAATGGTTAGATTGATAAAAGCATAAAGTTAAGGGTGAGATTTGAAAATTTTTCAAA
This sequence comes from Panax japonicus, assembly GCA_020205505.1. Taxonomy (NCBI): domain Eukaryota; kingdom Viridiplantae; phylum Streptophyta; class Magnoliopsida; order Apiales; family Araliaceae; genus Panax; species Panax japonicus. The sequence goes on from CM035111.1 coordinate 14,538,039, forward strand.
TTAAGTGATGATGAAGTTTTGTTTTATTAGTATTATTAATGTAATAAAACAGAAAAGCTTTTTATATAAAACGGAATACTTTTATAAAGTTATTCTATAAATAGAATATATTATATTCTATTATGCATAGTGTTGCATAGTGTCTGCATAGTATTTTGCATAGTAAAATCTTTTTATATAAAACAGAATACTTTTATAAAGTTTTTTGTTTTATTAGACAATAATTAGAATATATTATATTTTATTATGCATAGTGTTTGTATAGTGCCTGCATAGTGTTTGCATAGTAAAATCTTTTATAAAGTTATTCGTTTTATTATATTATAAATAGAATATATTATATTTTATTTAAAAGATTTTGCTTTAAATATGGACCATCAGATTAAAGTAAATCAATCTGGACCGTTCATGAGTTAGTTACTATGCAGTCCATTATTCTATAAATAGAAGCTCATTCCTTCATTATTTCTTACGAATTCATTGAAACTCTATAGAGAGAAACTATAGAGAGAGTTCTTCTTCTATAATCTTGAGTGTATTTCTTTAGAGTTTAAGAAAGCTTTGAGCGTAGTGCAAGTTTTCTTCAAGTATATTCCGGCCCTACCAGTCGAAATACTTTTCTTTTTAAGTTAGGGGATATAATTGTCGTACTCGTAAAGGATATTATTATTATTTATTATTCTGTTGGAATAACCTATATACGCGGACTACCTTATACTTGGTGAAATTCTTCTATTATTCCATTCTTTATTATTATGTTGGAATAACCTGTTTATGCGAAGTATCGCATACATGGTGAAATTCTTCTAATATTTCGTTCTTTATTATTTTGTCAGAATATCCTGTCTGTGCATTTACGCTGGACCTGATTCCATTATTTATTATTCTGTCGAAATATCATGTCTGTGCGTTTACGCCGGACCTGGATCCATTACTTATTATTCTATCGGAATATCATGTCTGTGCGTTTACGCCGGACCTGGTTCCATTATTTATTATTCTGTTGGGAATAACCTGTCGGTGCAGTCTATCGCACGCATAGTGAATCCTTTTGTTATTCCATTCTTTATTATTCTGTTGGAATAACCTGTTTATGTGGATTACCACATGCATGGTGAATGATCCTTTGTATCCATACGAATAGTATTTTCATGAAAAAGGGGTTTCTGTCAGGGGCAGATTCGTACTTTTTTTTACCCTAAAAAATTCTAGAAAATTTTGAAATGATAATTTGATGAGTTTTCTAAATTGTGTCCAAAAATAGCGAATTTTTGATGTATAGATTAAGAGTTATGGATTTTATGGGAAAAGGCTATTTTAAAAGTAAACCCTTATAACTCCTTGTGGTTAACTCCAAAATTTGTGAAATTTTTATTGGGAGTACATGTATATAACAGGAATATACCCTATAAATTTCGTAATTTTTGGACAAAAGTATAATTTATGATAAATGTCTAAATATTCGACAGTTTTAGCCATATGAAAAATAATAAATTAATTTTAAAAATTCTGAGAAAAATATATGTTCAAGATGGAACTATTTTCTGCTAAATCCCAAAAAAAGAAATATTTTTGGGACTGATTTGTTATTTTTCATGAAAATGAACTAGTTATGAGTAAATGAATTAAATATGTTATGTGAAGTAATAAAATTGGAAAATAGGATTTTATGGCTTGAGAATCCTATATAGGGTATATGCAGATTTTGATGAGGGATTTGATCATTGATTATGAAATCTTATGAGTATGATATTTTTGAATGATTAAATGCATTATTTGATAAAGTGTAAACAATTGAAATAAATTATTTATAAGTTTAAGAAATGATTAAAATATTGTTATAATATTAATGATATTAGATTATAAGATTATTAAGTAATTGATAACTTTTGGTTATTATTGAACGATGGATAAATTGTATTATAAATATTTAATATTTATCATTTATCTCATTTAATTGATTCTTATATCATTGTCATCATCCTCGTGCTTATATTGTGTTGAAAGTCATCTGTGGCCTGTAGTGCATATATGGACTTGGTATGATTATGAACAAGGATTATTCGGTATAATCATGACCGTAATGTTACAAATGATGTGAAAAAAATCCTCATTGGCCCGTAGTGCATTGATGGACAGTTTTTGGTATGATTATGGCTATGGATTCTCTTCGGCCAAGGGTGCAAAGATGAATTGTTTTATGACATGATCAGGACCGTTGATGAAAACACGATTATCTTTGGCCCGTAGTGCATGGATAATTTGTGGTTGTGATACTAATGAATATCCTTGGCCTGTAGTGCAGGGATGATTCGATGATGTGGATTAATTATTGAGCTGAGTTTCAGCGATGAAATATTAATTCATGGATGTGATAATAATGAATATCTTTGGCCGTAGTGCATGGATAATTCAGTGATATGGATTGATTATCGAGCTGAGTCTCAGCGATGAAATATAAATTCATGGATGTGATATTAACGAATATCCTTGGCCGTAGTGCAGGGGTGATTCGATGATGTGGATTATTTATTAAGCTGAGTCTCAGCGATAAAATATCTATTATACACTTTTAATGCGTAGAAGATTGTAGATATCATGTTCTACTTGAATCTTCTAAAATACAGTTATATGTCTTTGGCATGTAGTGCAAAGATGATTTGTTAAAGAATATATTTAGCCGTGGTGCAAAGATGAATTTATTATTATGATTATGAGAAGGAATTCTAATTTGGTATAACCATGATTTTTGATATTTCAGGTGAAGATAGGTGATGAGAATTATCTTCGTCCTAGTTGGAAAGAGGAATTTAGAACCATAATTATGATTATGAGTTATTCATATGATTGTGGACACGAACTGTTGATTTATTTTACATGGATAAAACATTATTGGTGGACTTTTAACATTGAGAAGATAATAGACATGATGGTCTATTTGACTCTTCTAATGGATTGCTCGTTACGCTGCAACTATTGTTAAAAAGTTTTATCATCTACCATATGTTCTAAATCACTGATTTATTATTAATGAAAACTATTGATAATTTAATTATCTTTAGTCATGGTATTCTTTACTAGGCTAGTTGTGCTCACCCTTTATGCTTCACAATTCCTTTCTGGTAATAACTAATAAGAGTGTTGTCGTAAGAGTGTTGCCGGGTCGAGTGGGGATAACAGGGGAATAGAACAATGGTCTCTAGCTGTGGAGGTTCTCCTTAAATAGTATAGAAAAGTGTGTTATATTTTATATAACATTTATTAGTTAAATTTGGTGAATCCAATAGGGTGAGGTGAACCCAACTTTGGAAGGGTATTTTGCCACTATCATAGAAGATATCTAATGACATACAACCTCATGTTATCATAAGACAGGGTTGTGCGCATCCACTTGCTGAGTATATCTACGGGCACTACTTATATGATCTTGGAGTTGATTTAAAATATAATATTCACTTGGAGACAGTGGAGATAGTTATATGTCAAGAGAAGACTCACCATTGGAAAGAAGATGATAGTAATCTTCTCGTTTTTTTTGGGGTCTATTGGGTCAACCAAGGATAATTCTGTGGCCATATGATATATATTATAACCTAGAAGCATGGCATCCCATGTACGAAGGTTTCCTTGAGCACTTCCCAAAGATTTATGTTTCTAAAATAGTCTTTGACTATACTTTTATGTAAAGTACCATTGTAAGGTTGTGGTCGAGGCACCATGAGAGTTACATACATTTGTATTAAAACTCACAGTTAACTATGGTCGTATTCTATACGACATTTCAACAGTTGTATAAATGAAGTTGTATTTGAATTTTGTACCATGTATCTGGCGACTCAGAATGGGTGATGTATACCTAATTTTGGGGGCGTCACATTTGGTATCAGAGCTTAGGAATATGGTCGCTGGCGGAGAAAAGAGTCTAGAACTAGGAGGGGAGAGACGAGTTATATACTTCGCTAGTGTGTGACTTACCTAAGCTGAAATTGTTTACTTGATAAGTTGACAAATTGTGATATGTCAATTAACCTTTGTTTTGAAGATATATTCTAAAATGATATCTGAAATACATGAGATGAGCAATGAAAAAATCATGATACAGAGGATATAACTGGGAAGGTACAATCCGAAAAGAAATCAAGGTATTCTCATCTCTTCGAATATCAGGTACGTACGTAAATTTCAAGGGTGAAATTTTATAAGGAGGAATGATTGTGAGACCCCGAATTTTATGAAATAAAAGTATTCAATTTTTTCTATTTTGGTAAATGGTTAAATTGATAAAAGTATAAAGTTAAGGGTGATATTTGAAAATTTTTCAAATTAAGTGATGATGAAGTTTTGTTTTATTAGTATTATTAATGTAATAAAACAGAAAAAAAAAATTATATAAAACAGAATACTTTTATAAAGTTATTCTATAAATAGAATATATTATATTCTATTATGCATAGTGTCTGCATAGTATTTTGCATAGTAAAATCTTTTTTTATAAAACAGAATACTTTTATAAAGTTATTTATTTTATTAGACAATAATTAGAATATATTATATTTTATTATGCATAGTGCCTGCATAGTGTTTGCATAGTAAAATCTTTTATAAAGTTATTCATTTTATTATATTATAAATAGAATATATTATATTTTATTTAAAAGATTTTTCTTTAAATATGGACCGTCAGATTAAAGTAAATCAATCTGGACCGTTCATGAGTTAGTTACTATGCAGTCCATTTTTCTATAAATAGAAGCTCATTCCTTCATTATTTCTTACGAATTCACTGAAACTCTAGAGAGAGAAACTATAGAGAGAGTTCTTCTTCTATAATCTTGAGCGTATTTCTTTAGAGTTTAAGAAAGCTTTGAGCGTAGTGCAATCTTTCTTCAAGTATATTCCCACCCTACCAGTTGGAATACTTTTCTTTTTAAGGTAGGGGATATAATTGTCGTACTCGTAAAGGATATTATTATTATTTATTATTCTGTTGGAATAACTTATATATGCGGACTACCCTATACTTGGTGAAATTCTTCTGTTATTCCATTCTTTATTATTATGTTGGAATAACCTGTTTATGCGAAGTACCGCATACATAGTGAAATTCTTCTAATATTTCGTTCTTTATTATTCTGTCGGAATATCATGTCTGTGCGTTTACGCCGGACCTGGTTCCATTATTTATTATTCTGTCGAAATATCCTGTTTATGCGTTTACGCCGGACCTGGTTCCATTATTTATTATTCTGTTGGGAATAACCTGTCGGTGCAGTCTATCGCACGCATGGTGAATCCTTCTGTTATTCCATTCTTTATTATTCTGTTGGAATAACCTGTCTATGTGGATTACCACATGCATGGTGAATGATCCTTCGTATTCATACGTATAGTATTTTCTTTAAAAAAGGGGTTTCTGCCAGGGGCATATTCATAATTTTTCTGACCCTCAAAAATTCTGGAAAAATTTGAAATGATAATTTGATGAGTTTTCTGAATTGTGTCCAAAAATGGCGATTTTTGGATGTATAGATTAAGAGTTATGGATTTTATGGGAAAATATTATTTTAAAAGTAAACCCTTATAACTCCTTGTGGTTAACTCCAAAATTGATGAAATTTTTATTGGGAGTACAAGTATATAACAGGAGTATAGCATGTAAATTTTGGAATTTTTTGGACAAAAGTATAATGTATGATAAATGTCTAAATAATCGGCAGTTTTAGCCATATAAAAAATAGTAAATGAATTTTAAAAATTCTGAGAAAAATGTATGTTCAAGATGGGACTATATTCTGCTAAACCCCAAAAAAGAAATATTTTTGGAACTGATTTGGTATTTTTCATGAAAATGAACTAGTTATGAGTAAATGAATTAAATATGTTATGTGAAGTAATAAAATTGGAAAATAGGATTTTATAGCTTGAGAATCCTATATAGGGTATATGCAGATTTTGATGAGGGATTTCATCATTAATTATGAAATCTTATGAGTATGACATTTTTGAATGATTAAATGCATTATTTGATAAAGTGTAAACAATTGAAATAAATTGTTTATAAGTTAAAGAAATGATTAAAATATTGTTATAATATTAATGATATTAGATTATGAGATTATTAAGTGATTGATAACATTTGGTTATTATTGAACGATGGATAAATTGTATTATAAATATTTAATATTTATCATTTATCTCATTTGATTGATTCTGATATCATTGTCATCATCCTCGTGCTTATATTGTGTTGAAAGTCATCTGTGGCCTGTAGTGCATAGATGGACTTGGTATGATTATGAACAGGGATTATTCGGTATAATCATGACCGTAAGTTACAAATGGTGTGAAAAAAATCCTCATTGGCCCGTAGTGCATTGATGGACAGTTTTTGGTATGATTATGTCTATGGATTCTCTTCGGCCAAGGGTGAAAAGATGAATTGTTTTATGGCATGATCAGGACCGTTGATGAAAGCACGATTATCTTTGGCCCATAGTGCATGGATAATTCGTGGTCGTGATACTAATGAATATCCTTGGCCTGTAGTGCAGGGATGATTCGATGATGTGGATTAATTATTGAGCTGAGTCTCAGCGATGAAATATTAATTCATGGATGTGATAATAATTAATATCTTTGACCGTAGTGCATGGATAATTCAGTGATATGGATTGATTATCGAGATGAGTCTCAGCGATGAAATATAAATTCTTGGATGTGATATTAACGAATATCATTGGCCGTAGTGCAGGGGTGATTCGATGATGTGGATTATTTATTAAGCTGAGTCTCAGCGATAAAATATTTATTATACACTTTTAATGCGTAGAAGATAGTAGATATCATATTCTACTTGACTCTTCTAAAATATAGTTGTATGTCTTTGGCATGTAGTGCAAAGATGAATTGTTAATGAATATCTTTGGCCGTGGTGCAAAGATGAATTTATTAGTATGATTATGAGTAGGAATTCTGATTTGGTATAACCATGATTTTTGATGTTTCAGGTGAAGATAGGTGATGAGAATTATCTTCGTCCTAGTTGCGAAGAGGAATTTAGAACCACAATTATGATTATGAGTTATTCATATGATTGTGGACACGAATTGTTGATTTATTTTACATGGACAAAACATTATTGGTGGACTTTTAACATGGAGAAGATAATAGACTTGATGGTCTATTTGACTCTTCTAATAGATTGCTCGTTCCGTTGCAACTATGGTTGAAAAGTTTTATCATCTACCATATGTTCTAAATCTCTGATTTATTATTGATGAAAGCTATTGATAATTTAATTATCTTTAGTCATGATATTCTTTACTGGGCTAGTTGTGCTCACCCTTTATGCTTCACAATTCCTTTCAGGTAATAAGAGTGTTGACGTAAGAGTGTTGTCAGGTCGAGTGGGGATAATAGGGGAATAGAACAGTGGTCTCTAGCTGTGGAGGTTCTCCTTAAATAGTATAGAAAAGTGTGTTGTATTTGGTAAATCAAATAGGGTGAGGTGAACCCAACTTTGGAATGGTGTTTTGGCACTATCATACAAGATGTCTAATGACATACAACCTCGTGTTATCATAAGATAGGGTTGTACGCATCCACTTGCTGAGTATATCTATGGGCACTACCTATATGATCTTATAGTTGATTTAAAATATAATATACACTTGGAGACAGTGGAGATAGTTATATGTCAAGAGATGACTCGCCATTGGAAAGAAGATGATCGTAATCTTCTCATTTTTCTTTGGGGTCTATTGGGTCAACCAAGGATAATTCTGTGGCTATATGATATCTATTATAACCTAGACGCATGGCCTTCCATGTATGAAGGTTTCCTTGAGCACTTCCCAAAGATTTTAGTTTCTAAAACAGTCTTTGACTATACTTTTATGTAAAGTACCATTGTAAGGTTGGGGTCGAGGCACCATGAGAGTTACATACTTTTGTATTAAAACTCACAGTTAACTGTGGTCGTATTCTATACGATAGTTCAACAGTTGTATAAATGAAGTTGTATTTGAATTTTGTACCATGTATCTGACGACTCAGAATGTGTGATGTATACCTAATTTTGGGGGCGTCACAATAGAGGTATATCTACCTGAGATATTGCATGTAGTTGGCGGTGGATCTGTTGGCTCGTGTAGAAACCCTTGGGCAGGATATCACATCGGTACCTCCTTCTTTTGAGAGGGAATCCATTTTAGACTTGATAGTCCGCGTATACATTGTCTTGTAGATGGGCTTGTATTTTCCTGCACAGACTAGCTTAGCCATTTTGTCATGTACAGTACATATTGTATATATCAAACAGCATTATATATGGTAGGGAAATATATGTTGACTCACTTCCCTTTTAGTTGTGCCTTGTTACTTACTTGATACTTGCTTGTTTCTCCAAGACATTGTGATCTGGATGTATTCTGAACTCCTCCTTGATGGATGGACAATGAGATGTCTCAGGATTTTCAGAATGGATCATCGATCTGTGTGTATTCCCTACCATCTTTGGTGTCCTGGGATTGATTTATGTATATGGTTATGGATAGGAGTGGTTTTTGTTTTTTCTGTGGTGAGACCGAACCATTTAAGATGAATGTATACGTACTCCCGTGTATTGGAGAGACCAGGTCAGTATAGTTTGGCCTTTGTGTAAGAGGTTTAATGCTGTTTGTGGCAGAAAGGTGTAGGAATGTTTTTTGTTTTTTTTTTGTTTTTTTTTGTGAGAAGAATGGTGTAGGAATGTTTTTGTTGTTTTCGTTTTATTGTGATCGGGCCATATAAAATGGTTACCTACGTACTCCCGTGTATCAAGAAGATCAGGTTGACGTAGTTTGCCCCTGTACAGGGCGGTTTGTAGATGAAAATTTAATCCCATGTACATGATAAATTGAAGGTGTGAAAGGTTTTGAAAACCTACGGGGAGTGAAAGATTTGGTGATCCAAAACCAAGCTGATTGTTGGAAAGTATGATTGTCCCTGATGAGGGCAAATGGGTGTGAAAAAGGTTGTATGTAGTGAAGGGTTTAAGAAAACCTGAATTGACTGGGGATCTTGTGATCCAAAACCAGGATGTTTGCTTGATGGTAACTTCAGACATCGTACCGTTTCACGATGTTCGAATTGATGAGTTGTGGAAATTCATTGTCGTCCATTTCCTGTAATCTGAGAGCGCCTCGTGTAAATACCTCCTTGACAATAAACGGGCCTTCCCAGTTTGGAGCAAATTTTCCTTTAGACTAAGCTTGGTTGTCAATGATCTTCTTCAAAACCAAGTTGTGTTGTTTGAATTGCCATAGTTGGACTTTTCTGTTGTAGGATCTTCTTTACAAGTAGAGGGTTGTTCCTGTGTGGGCCACATACTCCCCCATAGATTTCATCCATGAGCCTCTAAGCTTGGTCCTTGTCCATACATCTGAGGAGACCTAGTCCTGCATCTTTTTTGTAGAGTGCATCTCCGCTCAGGTAGAATTTTATAGCCAGTCGATGGATCTGCCTTCTTTCAATCAGGCTCGCCTCAGCGGGTGTAGATCTATCTTGTAAGTATTCCTTGATATGTTGATACCAATGGTGTTAGATGAGAGGTAGCTCATCCGATACTTCTCCAATGTAATTCCCATAGGCTGGAGCCTTTTGTTGGACAAATGTGAGGGTTGGCATGTCTTCCTTGTCATGTATGTTGATCAAGGAGACCAAGGTTTCTAGCGCATCCGCAAAATCATTCCTATTCTGAGGAATGTGGAGGAAGGATTTTTCTTCAAACTCTGAAGTCATCTGTTGAACCTGCCGATGGTAAGGCAGCAACTGTAGAACATGTTGAAGAGCTTATTTCTTTTTCTTTTTTCTTTTCTTTTTTTTTCTTTTTTCTTTTTCTTTTTTTTCTTTTTTTCTTTTTTTATGCATTAGATCGTGGAAAAGAGCCGTATGGCTCACTGATAGGTAGCTCCAGCATTGATGAGGCTGAATGGCAATCGTCTGTAGAAAAAGGCTCCCCAAGGCGTGATGAATGAAGTTTTCTCACGATCATCTTCAGCAACCATGATTTGATGGTACCCCGCGAAGCAATCAGCACAGGAGTACATGTCGTATTGAGTTGTATTGTCAATGTGTATATAGATGAATGGCACGGAAAAGCTATCTTTGAGGCACGGGGACTATGTTGGATAGCCATTCGGGGTATGTTGACACCATGATGATGACGGCTTGAAATTGTTTCAAAATTTCTTCTTTAACTTTTAACCTCCACTCAGGTTTTAATCGCCTGAGCTTCTGCCGGACTGGCTTGAATCCTCCTTTGATTGGAAGGCGATGAATGACAATGTCAGTGGATAAACAAACCATGTCTTCGTGAGACCATGCAAACACATCCTAGAATAGGGTCGATAGAGTAATCATGTCATTCCTTTGGTTTGGAGTGAGGTCCGTACCAATCTGGATTTATTTGGGGTTTTTTAAGGTTTCGAGGTTTAAAAGAGATGGTTTGATCAAGATTTGGCTTGGGTTTGTCTTCGACCCATTCTTTGATCTCCGGAGGCACCTCAATGTCCTCTTCCATTAAGTTTGCGTCCAACTTTTCATCAAAGTTACAATCCTTGTGGAAAAGAGTCATCTTATTAGCAAGTACAGGCGCATATAAGTTCAGAGTCCTGAAACAAAATATGCTTTCACTTAATATATGACACTGTTCAATCACACAAAGTGTTAGAATGTAATGACAAAAGTAACTGCTAATATTGTATAGAAAAAGTAAGAAGTTATTGCTATCTACAAGGCAGAGAGAGTTTCTCCCCTTTTTACCCTCGTCGGCAAATGCAAGGAGTGTTGCTCCAATTGTCGAGGGCAAAGTCCTGGTGGACTGCAGTGATGGAGGGGTTGTCATCGTCCTCCTTTTCCCGAATGATGACCATTATATCTGGGCAATCATCGTCTGGGGTGTATCTATTTGTGTGTTCATCATGGACAATTATGCGTACGTTGGACATCATTCTAACGATGTCTTGTTTAATTCTTCATTCTTCTTCTTCCATTGTGGGATCTAGAACTAGGATTTCTTTCTCCTTCACCGGTATCAGTTTAGGAAATAGCATAGTCATTACATGGGCAAGCACTTTTACCGGAGATCGTACAGGCTCAGGAACTATAGGTGGAGATAATCGTCGCGTGGCTGAAGCTGAAGGAATCTGTTCGTGCTTATGAGGATTCCTGTGACAGGAACTAGCAGTATCCGGACCTTGGGTTCTTCCTTGTGCGGAGGATTCAGCATGTAAGGGTATCATTTTACCTTGAGTAGATTGGTGTAGCTCTTTAAGCAGAACAACGAAATCTGTGATTTGTTTACTTAATTCGTCGAATTCTTCGCGAGAAACTGGATTAAGATTAGTTTGGTTAGATGAAGACATAATTGGCTGTAGGCTCGTGGCCTTTTTGGATTTTGACCTGATTACTGGACAAATTATTTCCCTATAAAAAAACTTATGTAGTTTAGTCTTAGTGAAGGTAGCAATATTACGTAATGTGTCCGTTTAGGAGTATCGTCCTGCGAAACGGGTGTTAATTGACAAGATAGCATGTCGGGTTTTGATATAAAAGGAAGGCATGTACACATATTCCTTCATATTTTCCATTACATTGAGATTTACATGGAAATGAAATTACAAGTAATTGAATTTACAAGTAATTGGAATGTGAAAGTATGAAGAGACTTTCCCTCGCGTTTGGTTTATCAGAGGCTGACCTATCTTAGGCTACTCTCGCGGATTTTTGGCATGAAGGTTCCCAAATCATCGCAATTTAATTAACGGGAAATTAATCTGGTCTTTCAACTGGAGGGAATTTGGGTGGTGTCTTTCCTGAGCCTCGTTGGAATTAGTCTTCCTACGAGTCCAGTAATCAAACACCGACAGGATAACCTCCTAGTGGAGGGACCACACAACATACATTCATATACATCGCGTTTCACCGTATGAAAATGATGACATGTGCGAAGCACTAATATCATAGGAAGATATGGTGCGAAGCACTAAGTGCATTAAGTAAATGCTTTAGTACACATTCATTCAAATGTAAATGCAACATTCACACGTAGGCATATAACAGTTTTGAAAAGATTGTAATAGCGGCTTAAGTCCTCGTACTGTTATCCCCAGCAGAGTCGCCACCTGTCGACGTCGGGATTTTTTATTTGTCCCTTTTCGTTACTTGTTCTTTGGAGTTCTCATGTTAGGTGAGATTTGTTTGAAAAAATAAGTGAAAAAGGTCCAACATATATCATGTCGACGATTAGGACTGTAAGAGTCTCCAGTTGGTTTTTTAAATGGTTGTACCAACACAACCGAGAAAAGGTTTGCACATTGACCCAGTGATGTGACACTGCTAAACGGGTCGATGAAATCGAGATTCATTAGGGTCCGGGGACTTGCTTATACGGAAGGAAGGTGTTAGGCACCCCCCGACATCTGTGTTACCACGGTGATCGCCACTTTTCAAGAAATTGTTATATGAGAGAGAGAGAGTGTGTGTGTGTGTGTGTGTGTGGATCAATGTGCAATTATTTGGAAGTGGTGTGAGGCCTCGTTCACACCTATATACACAGGGATTGAATTTATGTAAAAAACAATTTTTAGCAAGATATGGCAGTGATGTTTTGTAAAAGAGGTTTTTCAAACCCTGATGCTCAATAGTGTTTGAGACCTTTTACACTTCCATTTTATTAAGTGTTCGGCTTGATTTCTTTTATTTTCGAGATGCGAAGCATCTTCGATAAAATAATAAACAAAATGGAGCCGAACTCCTCGTGGGTATGAAAACCATCTGAGGAAATCTGAACATCGTGAATAAATTTACAAGCTGCTTACAGCTGGAAATGTCTATCACGGGAACCGAATCTAGATCTAGTAGACAGAATCTGTAATCACATGATTCCTAGGCTCACATAATGCCGCAATTGATAATAAAGCAGTAATTAGGTATATATATAAAAGCTGTAAATATATATATGCAGGCATGATCAGCCACCACGAAGCACCTCCATGGGGGATCAGAAATGTAATAAAGCTGTAAAATCCATCAATCGCTACAAAGTAAACTCTAGGTGGGACGAAAAGTAAAGAAAGATGTAAAACGATCAACCGCCACAAAGCACACTCCAGGCGGGACTAAACATAAATATATATATATAAGCGGTAAACGCACCGGATATAAAATCCAAGCTCATCGAACAAATTTCGACCACATTTGATATATATAAATATATAGATTAAAGTAGTAAACGCACCGGATATAAAATCCAGGCTCATCGAACAGAGTTCAACACACAGTTCATATATATAAGTATATATATATATATATATATATATATATACAAAAGCAAATAAACGCTCCAGACATAAGTCTAGGCTCAATCAAGGCATAAGTCGATAATGTTAGTCCATATATATAAATATATAAAATATATATATATATATACATAAGGAAATAAAAGCCACGGACCGAAGTCCGGGCAAACACACACAACGCGACTCTCAACGTGAAGAAAGGTGTGTGCAAAAATGAAGAGAAAGGCTTTAAAGTGTGTAAGAAGGCTTACAGTGGACTGCCAAAGAAGACTTCTATGACTTTAAGTGTGTGAACATTCGACTCTCGCCGGTAGAAAAGTAGCTATATATGAGCTTACAAGTGTTTAAAATGAGAAAGCACTCAATTTATGGTGTGTACAGAGCAAATTGGACAGGGCTTCCTCACCGTTTCTCTTGCAATTATGGCCACCCCAAGCCCTCTATTTATAGAGGGGGGAATTGCAGGTCTACCTGCGGCTACCCAGGATGCCCAGGATGTGGGTCCCGCCGTGTCGAAGTACGTACACTCGAACAACGCGTTGTTCGCTCGGTCGTTCATAACTTTCAATCCGGGAGTCCGATGGAAGCGTGCCATACCATTCCAGAAAGATCTTTTCAAGAGCTACAAAATGACATTAGATTTGCCCTTTTTTGATTCTAGGAAGATGGGTTAATGATAGAAATGGAATTCTCGGGTTTTTGTCAGGTAGTCCGTTGAGCCATTTTGCGTAGTTTGCACTCGAAAGTTAAGATATGGTTCTTGTGGGACATCTATTGAAGTAATTTGACTTTAAATGATTTGATTTGCTGTGAGTTGAAGTTGAGTTAGCAAAATGACCATTTTGCCCCTCCCAGGGTTATCTTCGGTTTTTGCACAGTTATAGCAATATTTTCTCAGGGTTATCTCTGAGGTTGACTTGATGTTGACTTTGACTGTCCTCAGGTTTATCTCTGAGGTTGGCTTGACCTCTTGGGGCTATCTCCAGGATTTGATCTTGATCCCTCGGGGCTATCTCCGAGGTTGGAAATTTTTTTCCCGGGGTTATCTCTGGGGTTGGAAATTGGATCTCATGTGGCTATCTCCGGGGTTAAAATTGATGTTGTGATCCTCCAAGGTTATCTCTGGAGTGTGAAAAAGATACTTTTTTCCTCCTGCATGGTTAGTAAGAGGAAAAGAAAAATTTCGAGTGTCTACATTCATTAAGTAATTACATGTCTCATACTTGTCTTGCAAACCTTTGGGTTCACAATCAACTTGGTCAACAAAATTCCCTTGTCGGCGCCGCGGCACGGCAGCCCTTTGTACTAGTGGCGCTACGAAGCCACTTTCCAGTACCCAACTCTCAGTCTCGACTGCTGCTACGCGACTTATAGAGCTTTGTCTGGCGCTGCGGTGCCAGACCTCAGTACTAGATAACTTTGACAGTTTTCTTACATAAATGAATTTCCTGGACTCCTAAATTGTTCATTTTAAGTCCAAATTGGTTCGTTCAGAAGCCATTAGCTCATAAATCACATACTCTACGTGTTCATGCAAGAATTTTCCATTTTTGAATTCGTTAACTCAAAATTCACCTATTAGTTCATTTTAACGAAGACGATAAACGTTCGTGAACGTTCAACGCTCGTTTCTTCGTTCTAAGTCAGAATTCAGTAATTTTGAGTCCGCAACTCTATAATGCCAAATAAGACTATACTCCATCGAAAACCAACGTTTCCAAGTTCAATGTCAAAATTTGACTTCCATTTCGAGAATTTCACTATTTCGACAATTATCGTCCAACCTCGTGAATTTCGCCATAACTTCGTTACTTGAGATTTTTAAACCGTTTCAAATGGATTCAATCCATCATACTAACATCTTAACCCTAAATATTTCAATAACTTATACATGATAAGTTCTTACAATTTCTTCCTTAGTTCATAGCTTATATAAGTATAAATGACTTATTAAGGCTTAAGTCCTTTGATTAATTATTTCTACTTCTTCTTAGCATACAAGTCCTACCACTACTCACTTCTCTAACAATTGAAAAGAAAGAGAATCATGGTTTAGGATCTTACCCTGGAAGACCACTTGATTAAGCTTTGTTCTTCTTCTTACTTCTTGAATTACAAAGTCTAACTTTTCTAGCTTTTTCTCTCTAACCAATAAGTACTTATGATGTTGGATGAAATAAAACAACCAATAAATGAGCTAGGACATCTTCTATTTATAGGAAATCCTAAATGAGGGCTTAATGGTTAATAAGCCATCCACCTCCTTAATTAAACCTCCTTACTATTCATTATGTGAACACCAAGTTTACTTGGCCTCCACAACTTATATTTTTTGCTTGCTCACCACATAACTTATCCTTTACTTAGCCATTAAGCTTACTTAGTCATCACATAGCTTATCTATTTCTTAGCCACCAAGCATAAGCACTTTACTTAGCCACCAAACATAAGCACTTTACTTGGTCACCACTTGACTTATCCTTTGCTTAACCATTAAGTTTACTTGCTCATCACTTTGGATCACCCATGGGTTACCCCATGGGTTTTAATCATCCGATAACCCATAGGTTCTTACTTTGGGCTTTTAGCTTAATTAACTTAACTTATACTCTGGGCTTGCATTAAACAAACATTTGGGCCGTAACATTAATTCATATTGGACTTATCCATTCCTACCCTTGGGCTTTATCATAATTCCAATTGGACATTATAATTTCCAACACAATCCAATAAGTCCATTACATATGGATTAAGGCCTTATAACGTATAATTTACGTATTAATCTCGTATTCCACTCGTATACTTATTCATATACGACATACCATCATTCATACATACTCGTATAATACTTCGTATCATACTCGTATTCATTACCTCGTACAATTCCTACGTATTATATGATCGTCGCTTTAATTCATTATACGCATTTCAATTCCTTCTCGGAAATCACTTTCCCTAACCGTTAGGTTTTAAGTCCGCAAGCGAAAACTCCGTTTGCCATAACTGAAATATTATTGGATATTCTATCTCATCTTAGAATTCTATCATTATGCATTTCTCGGAATTTCAAACTTAATTCCCAAGCAGAAATCAATGAATAGTGTTTTTCGAAAACTTTCTCGAAAAGCTTTAATTTCGTCTTGACAATTCAAACACTTTAATTCCTTCAAGTAGTCAAAATACTATGATATTTCGATAGGATTAGGTTATAGAACGTCATCCATCTTGTCATCGCATAATTATAACAAATAATATAATTTTATTTATTATTTAATTAAATAAAATTATTTTACAATTAACTCCATTTTCTGGGTCATTACAGCTATCAACGTATCCCACTGGATAAACAATTTATACTGAGCAGTCACTAAAGACTATTGAACATCTGCTAAAATTACCAATATTAAACTGATAACCCAAGAATCAAGTACGATAGATGATTAGTCTACAATACTCTATGTTATGCATAACACCACAGTAATATTCACGCGTGTGTAGGGGCTTCCAACAATAACATTCCCATTACCATAAGGGTTGTTCAACTCAGTTTTCAAGATTTCTGCACCAGTCAATTGGTTTGGAAAAATTTATAAACATGCATATAGTCTAGCCGAAACAAATGGCATAGATACTTTCACAATATCCCAGAACAATACCAAGTTCAACATGAATAATAGCTTTCATTTGACTTAACAAAATAAGAGTTCAAGTATGTTAAGTTAATTTAAATGAGTAAGTAAGGAAACTAACTCGCAATATTCTAGGATAGAATACTTTCACTAGTAAAAGAGTGTAAGTTAGGAAACTTGCACAATAAAAGTAGGGTTCGGATACTCGCCTTAAGCGTAGTTCATCCACGTAATTTAACCAACACTTTTGAATCCTATTATAGTGTATTATATGTATAAGATTCCCATTAGTTAAACATATTCGATAAATTAACTTGATATATAGCTCAAGTGTACACATATGACTCAATCATAAAATCTTATACGTATGTTATTAAATAGCTCAGAACTATCGTTAGACTTCATAATTTAAAAACACCTTGTCAATTAAAGCTAGGATAGGTGTTAACACGCAAGGCTACCTCTATCAGTGTGTCATGGAAAAAATAAGCATAATGAAGTTATACTATCATGCTACACATTTCAGAAACCACAAAAGTCTCTTTCCAAGTCTGCAAAAGAGCGCGGCCGCGCCTGATTTGTATAAGAGAGACGCACGGCCACGCGTCTCTTAGTTCAAACCAGAGCTGAGAAATCACTTTCTTGGCCTATCATGCCCATCCTTACACACATAGCATATATTTACATGTCAAGGGTCCTTTCGTATCTCTCAAGTTCAATCTAGGTCCCTTCTTTCATAATTTGGTTCTAAGTTGAATGTCTCAACAAGTTATGGCCATTTAAGGTTATGAAACCACAAAGTCTAACATTTTTGCTTCTTAAACATATAAGGTAGTCATATAACTCATAGTTAGATATGCTTGTGAGTATTCATATCACATATGTGTAATTAGCATCATTTTGGTTTGAAAATATGCTTCACTTGAATTACGATACCTAAGCATGGTATATATATATATATATATATATATAAATGATACAATAGTGAGTCTAAGAGTATCATCAAACATGTTCACAAATATCAGATTCTAACTCTCAAAGTAGCATGTTAATATTCACGTTCAAAGTTCATATTTGCATTAGTAAAGCTTATCAATAAGTCCAATATGATCATGCTTTATTACGAAATTCATATACGTAAGTTAGTATGTCCAACATGCATTTCAAAATAATACTAGCATGCTTGCGAGCTCAGAATATACATTACCCCAAGTTTATAATTTCTAGTTTTCCAAATCTTAAAGTTTTCTTTGAACGTTTATACTAAAATCAACTAACATAGCTTACTATATACATAACATCCTTATTACATGTGTTAAGGTGGTTTATATGCATATACTAGCTAACATAGCATGCTCAGATAAAGGCAAGATCACAAAATCAGCACACAGGACTGGCTGTCGGCGCGGTCGCGCGGTCATGTACTATAGAAGTGGCGTGACCATGCCACTTCGATCAGAATGAAGAATAAAGAATCTGCTTCTGCAGAGCTCCAACATTACCAACATCTAACCTGAGTTCAATCCCACTATACAACTCCTAGTCATGCAAACAAACCCAGATAACACAATGGCATGCTATTATACATCAATTAATAGGGATTTCATATAATTGAAATTTTTTGACAAAACTCAAGCTCAAGGACACAATAATAGATTTTATACCTCTTGAAGCTTGAATTGGACTCCTCACTACTCTGATTATACCTTCCTCAATACTCACCAATTCACACTCTCGATTCACACTTAGCAGACAATTTCAAGCAACAGAGAATGAGAAGAATGAAGTAACTTATATAGAGAAATGCATACCCAGTCAATTGCTTTACACCTGTAACAATTCAAAATTTTAAATTGTAATTTTAAATATTTATTGAATTATATAAATATTTAATAGATGTGTTTATTATTGAATAAATATTTGTTTAAATTGATTTGATTTGATTTGGTTAATGATTTGTTAAATAAATAATTAAGGAATTAAGGAAATTAATTATTATGCGATAATATTCTAATTTAATTTAATAATTAAGTTAGAGAGTTTATAATGATTAAATAAATTATTATAATGATATTTCAATTTGATTTTTGTAATTAAAATGATGTGTTAATTTATTAAATAAAATTATAATTATAAAGAAAATTATAATTTTGTTGTATTGATTTATGTGGTAAATTTAGTCAATAAATTGTTATTAGAATTAATTAAATTAAGTATAAAAACTTAATTAAATAAAGTGTGACAATAAACTATACTATAAAGGAGTTTAATTTAGTTTTTGCCAAACAAGCCTTAAAGATATTAAGTCTTTAATTTTTAAAGAGTTTTGCCAAACGAAGCCTTATGGCTTTTGGATTTTTGAATTTTGAATTATAATAATATAAATAATATATATATATTAATTTAGGTAACTGATAATTTATTAGTATATTTATTATAACGTCGATTTTTAAACATTTAAAAATCGTGCGTTGGTTTTGTTTTGATTTTACGTATAGTGTATTTGGCCTATATTGATAACTAAGAAAAGAAAAGAGTTTTCAGAGAGTTTGAGAGAGCCTGAGAGAGAATCAAGAGACTTTCAAATAATTATATGTGGTGTTTAACAAGGATTGTCTGAACAAATTGAAGGTATGTTACATAACCTTACCATATATGTTTTTACGCCATTTTTCCTAAGTCTCTGTGTTTCTTAATTTGACTATAGTATAAAGTTCTTTACAAATTTTCTATAATTCAAATGTTTTTATAATTGGCTATGAAATTATGTGTATATGTAATTGTAATGTTATAAATAGCATACATACATATATATATATATATATATATATGATTGTATGTTAATTTACGTTCAAAGAGAAAGGAAATGGTTTTATAGTGAATATATGTATGAACATGGTTGGTAGGAGTACCAAAATTAGTATTTGATTGTGAGTCAATTGTGAAATTGAACCTTGAATATGCTAATTTGTTAAGAAATAAAATGAACGTAGTTCAAAGGAATCAAGTTGGTGTATAATTGTGGTTACAGTGTTCACTGTGTCAAACAAATGTCAAAAATAGAGTTTTGGTTTAAAATATTGCATTCAAGAATTTAATCTTTCTAAAATTGTTGTTTAGTTGTTTTAAATTAGTATATGTATGATGGGTAAGGGTTATGTGTAATTTACATAAGTTATATGTGTGTTAATTTAGCTACTAGAAGCTATTAAAGAGACAGAAGTTAGCTTTGTTCTGTTCTTCGTGCTCGGTACTATAAGTTCAGCGCCTCAGCGCCAAAATCAGTGTCGCAGCCCCAACTTCACGCCGCAACGCTAAAGTCAGTGCCGCATCCCCGACTTTCGCGCCGCAACGCTGACCCATGGCCTGGGCTTCACACTATAGCGCCACTGTCGCGCTGCAGCGCCACCCACAATACAAATTGTGGCGCCGCAACGTCGGTTAGCAGTAGGGCCAAGAATGACTTTTCTTTTACACGAATTCTATAAATGCCGATATAATGCAATATCATAACTGTTAAAAATGTTATTTTGCTATTGTGGTATTATAGTGCTATGAATGAGCATATTATTAACACTTAACGAGTGTTATTGATGTAACTTGGTTATGTGATTAAAAATCAAGACATACATGAAATATGTACTTATTTGTGTATAGAGTATTGATAATGACTAATTGTATCCTAATGATATGTGATTAGGATATTGTGAATCAAACTATTACGGTTTAGTTTACACGCAAGGCAAGTTTCTTACTATGCCTTGTTTACAATTATGCAAGTTCACTTACCCTATCTCGATTATATTGAACAAGTTATTCTTATTTTTAACTTATTTCGTTGAGTAAGTTCCTAAACCTTATTCTTGATATTGAGCAAGTTTCTCTAAACTTTAACTTGTTATTTAGCATGTAAGTTTCTACATTCTGACATATTACTGTTGAACAAGTTTATCGTTCAATTTACTATATGTTATGCATGCTCAGTACTTAATTCTAAATAACCTTAGCTTAATATTTTTCAAGCAAGGTATGTTATGTTATTCAGTGCTTATGCTATTAGAGTATTCCTAAAGCATGACCTTAGTATACAATGTTGATTCACTTATGATTTATTCCATAACATAATGTTATTACTTTTTTTATTAAACTAATCCTTAGTTGATGTTCGTTGAATTCCAACTTACCCTGAAACGTATCCAAACCAAACTTACTTTGGTGCGGACTTGTATTCTAAATGCTAAGATGAACAACCCTATTATTAGGGGATAATTTACGCATAGCGTTGAAATATTTGTGCACAATACATTGTACGAAGGGCTGATCCCCCTAAGTACGAGGAGTCCATATAGTCTTATGACTGTTAAAGTTTAAGTTGAAAGATTACTTATAACTATGGACATAGTTCGTGGTCTTATGACCCTCAGATATGTGATTCATATTTTGATTATCATTGATTGAACCTATTGTTCAGTTCTATTGAGCCTATTATTTGGAAATTGTACTAAAGGTTTATTCATTATTATTTCAAGTGAGAATTGTTTGCTCACTCTTGCTTATATAAATTTTACAGCTATAGTTGAGAAGGTCGATGTACCTAGCACTAGTAAAGGAAAGGGAAAGATGAACAAGTATTGAAGACTTGTAAACATGTTAACATTTTGTTGTCAGCCTTTATTTTAATTATTGTAATGAAGTTATTTAATTTTTCCTCATATGATGTTTGTATTTGAATGTTAGATAACCTGGGAGATTTTTTATTAATGTAATCCTTTAATGGGAAGGTTTATTATTCAATTTTATTATGATTGGGTAGTTAAGACATGAATGTTTTTATCAAGTGAACACCAAATCTTGAGGGAATAAAGTACCCGGATTTGGGGGTGTCACAAGTTGGTATCAAAGCCTTAGGTTATGAACCTTAGGTGGGGGAAAGCCTTAGGAAGTACCTTTGAAAAGATAGTGGTGATAAACACTTATCGAGTTTTAAGGGAAAAGTAATAAAACACTTATGTGCTTATTTGATTACAACTTATGTACTCGTGAGTGTCAAGTAGTAATGATTAATAATTAAAACTTAAAAATTTTGTTTTTAGGATGGCTAATGTAGGAGAATCCAGTCATGCTAGGGTGGATGGACCCCAGATGCCTTGGGAGGAGGAGCCTCGTGACATTCATGTGGTTTGGGAATAACTACTTCCACGAGAGTCAGTTCTATTGGTCACAGTGGTTGAGCAGGAGGGTTTACCTAATGAGGATGATGAGATAAAGATGGACGAGGAAGATCCCATTGAGCTGCCACAGCCGAATGAGGATGACGAGGATGAGGAGGAAGAGATTCCATTGAACTCGATCGCTGCTCGTATGTACGATGAAGTATACCACCGGAATATGGAACTTCAGGATACCGTCGAGGAATTGAAAGAGATAGTAGCTGAACAACTGACCTTGATGGCACAGAAGGACGACGAGATCCAAGATCGAAAGGAACATCTAAATAATGTCGAAGAGAAGCTGGTCCACACTGAAGAAGAGAATGAACAAATGATAACGGAGATAGTAAAGCTGAAGAACAAGTTGAAAGAAGAATCTACTAAGAGGGCAAGAGCCGAAGACGCGTATGAGGAAGCTTATCAACGAGCCGGGATAGCTGAGAGAGACGAACAATCAAAGAGGATGAAGATGGAGGAGATGAATAATGTATTCAACACCGTGATTAACCGAGCTCAAGATCGGGTCATGGGTTATCCGATTCAGTTCGAGACATTTCCACCGTACATATTAGATCGCAAAACAATGTTCCAAATTATGGAAGAAGAGTGTCGTAAGGCTACGCAACATCTTAGTAGGACAGCGTAGGGAATGTACCTGATATGCAATTAATAAAATGTTAAATAATATATAAATCTCTAGTGATATGTAATCGATGGGATATGATGTTGATGTTGTCCTTAAACTTTAGTAGTTCAAGAAAGTAATGTAAATAGTAGTGATGTTATTGTTCTTATGTTTTCAAAAAGATTATGAATGAATAAAAGTTATTATTTTATTTTATTCAAAGTGTTATGTGTTGATTTCTTTTATGGGGTGCAAGTTAAGTAGAAATACTTAAAGGAGTTGAGTAATAATCTAATGAGTATATTTTAACCGAAAATACCTCTAAGACATTAAGCCCAACAAAGAACCACTGAGCGAACTACCAATAACAAAAATATTGAGGCTAACCCTATTCAGCAGCTAGTGACGTTACTGACGGGTGCATTGTAGAATCAACCGCAGAATCAAGCTACAACTTTTAAGGATTTTAAGGCAGTTGGACCACCAGAATTCCGTTGTTCCATGAATCCAGTTGAGGCACAGACCTAGATCATGGAGATAGAGAAAGTGTTTGATGTTGCGAGAGTAGGGGAGAATCAGAAGACTTCTTTTGCAACATTCATGTTGAAAGCAGGGGCTAGATATTGGTGGCAGGCCAATAAATCTCGAGGAGGACAAGGGGTGATGACTTGGGATAGGTTTAAGGAGATATTCTTTGAGACTTATTTCCCAGAGAGTTCAAAGAATCAGATGGAGGTGCAGTTTTTAGAACTAAAGCAGGGATCAATGACGGTATCGGAGTATGCCGCAAAATTTAACGAGTTAGTGAGGTTTGTGCCATATCAAGTCAGCACATATGGATACAAGGCTAAGAGGTTTGAGCAGGGACTGAAACCCTAGTTATACAGTAGGGTCTCCCTGTTCAAGCTGAAGACATTTACAGCAGTAATGGAGAAGGCCATTCTAGCTCAAGGTGGAGGCGAGGTAGTAACAAAGTTTAATCAAGAACATAAAAAGAAAAAGAATGAAGTAGAGGTTAAGAATGGTGGTGATGGTAGTGGAAATGGTAACAAAAACCTGAAGAGAAAATGGAATGGAAATGTGAGTGTTGGAAATCAGCAGGGTTACCAGCAAAATAAGAAGTTTGAAGCATGTGCTACATGCGTGAAGTTTCACAAGGGTATATGCTTAATGGGGAAACATGTGTGCTTTAACTGTGGCCAGGAAGGTCACATTTCCCCAAATTAAAATCAACCCAAGAAGAACGTTTGCTTCACGTGTAGGTCAAATGATCATTTTGCTCGTGAATGCCCTAAGAAGAAAGTTGGGCAGATAACAAGAAACAAGGGAGGTAACAGTGGAGGTACATGGACCATTGTTGGGCCAACTTCATCAAACAAACCCATAGCCAGAACCTTCAACATAACTGTGAAAGATGATGTGCAATCAAAGGATGTTGTGTCAGGTATTATCCCAATCAATGATATAGATGCTTATGTATTATTTGATTCGGGTGCTACTTGCTCGTTTATATCTGATGAATTTGCCAAGAGGTTACACTACACCAAAATTGGGATGTAGCGAAGGAAATTTTGTAAAGGAATTTAGTCCTTCAAATGAGGAGTTGTTTAGCGAAGGAACAGTGAAGGAAAAACATATAGTGACAATATAGTTATTAGCGAAAGAAACATCCTTCACAATTTATATCTTTTTCCTCGCAAAATTGGAGTGATAGAAAGGTTTTTGGAGCCAATTTATGATAAAAATTTGCGAGGAAAAATATCTATTAGTGAAGGGATTATTACTCACTATATATTATTGATCATAGTTTTTTTGCGAGAGATAAAATTGGTCGTTGTTTTATTCTAAATATTTTTTTATAATTAATTGCAGTGAATATAAATTATAATATAAATACATTAAATGTTTTTTACAGAACTCATTTTGAATCTTTTCCCACTTTAAAATTTGAGAAAACATAAGAACGATTGAGATTGATTCTAATTTTAATTCAATGAATTGATTTATCTCAATTCTTCTTAACTTAATCTAATGACTTCTATTTCATCTTTCACAAATATAAATCGCCCCCAAATTAAACCCAGCCCTAGCCCTAGCCCTAGCCCTACCCCCTCCCTCAGCATCAACTCTCTTTACAAACCCACATCCCAATCGGACATCCTATTGAGATTCGATACCCAGCTCAATCCCCTTTCTTTCTCTGTAATGGTAATCCCCTATTGAAGTATTCAATTTCTCTCTCATCAATAATGTCCTTAACCCCAGAAATTCTCTCCAAACTCCTCCAAAACATCCACAATAAGACTGCCAAGGTCGCCGGAGACCGCAAGGGTTTTTGATTTGTGATGCAGTCTGAATGGTGGGAGGTGGTTCTTCTAAGGGGAGCTCGAAAGGCGTTCGTATTGTTGTCGCCAGAGGCCGGGGCACCGGGAAATCCAGTTTGATTGTCACTACCCAAGATGATACTTTTCCGACCAATGTCCCTCATGTGTTGCCGCCGACGAGGTTAATTGACAATATATATCCCAAAATAGTCCCTATTAGTCTATTACCATAATCGATACCTCTTCTAGGTCTAATTCTCTTTCACTTTCTCGTATATATATAATGTAACTGTTTGTATATATCATTTCATATCCTCTTTTTGCTTTTTAAATCTCTACCTGCTGATTGTACTGGTTGGCTAAATTACTGATATTGGCCATCAGCAAACATAAAGTAACTAATTTAATCAAGTAACTGAATCTTAATTTTTCTATTTAGCTTACTTACAAGGACTTGATATTGGTTATTCTATGATAGACTAGCTAATTGAATGAAACTACAATCACATTTTTGGTGTTATATGGGGACCTATAGTACAGGTAAGAGATTAGTTAATTAATTTGAGGCTAGTTAATTACAAGTTTACTATCTTAAGCTACCTAATTAACTAACTGTCTCATTCCAGTTCTTGGAGTTGGTCTCAATACTGTTGGTTTTTACAAGACATTGGCAAGTTTACAATACTGTTGGTTTTTTGCCTTGCCAAGGTAACAATTTATATCCAACCAAAAAAGGTAATCCAATATTAAATGAACCCAAGTCCAAGGTTTGCCTTCATAAGGACAAACTTATGGATATAATCCATTGATAGACATCTAAATATTTAATCAAAATTAGTGTTTTCTTCATGCATGAATGTTTAAATATTGGATCAACTATATATAAATGCTTTGACTACTGTAAAAGACACACCCTATTCTCACAACATCATGTATTAGCAAATTTCAACCACAAACACAATTTGCAAAGGCTGCTAAGGTGAAGGTAAGGTTAGAATAGATGAGAAGATTACACAATCGTAGGAACTATTATGACACAGTGGTAAGGAGGTGAGACCCTAGGAAATTCAAAGGCAATATTATTCTCAAATTAGAATTCCTATGGTAGGGTAAGAATATTAAGAAGAGTACCAAACATGATTGTTCACTCCTATTTACAGGAGAGAAAGCATGAGAAGTAGTTTAAGGACCCGAGAATACTAAATGCTGGCCAGCTTTGTGACAGGGCAGCCAACTGACCAAATAAGGTGTATCCTTTTTACTGCAACAAGATGTCCAATATCTAGAGGTTTTTCTAGCTGAAAAGACCTAGTAGTGACTACATTTCAAATTGCAATATGTGGGATACCGTGGTGAAACATAAAGTGTTAAATTTCCAATGTCTTGTAAAATTATAAAAATATGAACAATGTTGAATTATGCATGAAGAAAAAGCTTATATAATTAGGTTTAAGCAGCATTTGATCAAATCATCACTAGCATAAATTAGTCCTCTAATATCTAAGGTTGTTTCTTCCTCTGAGCCTCTTGGAGTCCCTACTGTTGTTCCAGATTCTACTTTAGCTATGATAATTTACATGTTTAGTTGATCATGGAAGATGCAGGATGCCCTCATATATTGTAGCAGTCAGTGTCTTGTTGTGTATATATGGTTTATCTGCAGATTATTATGATGCAATACAAATTATTATTGCAACTCGGGTTGTGTCTCCATGTAGTCGTGTAATGTGTGGATAAAATTTCTGAAAATCTAATATTACATTTTCGTGATTAAGCGGTCTTCTCATCCTGGGAATGGTATCTAGTTGACATTGGATTGAATTAAATTTATCATTTGAAATTCATCAAACTTATTTTGGAATTTATGCTTTACTTATCTGAAACTTTAAGCTTATTTTGCTCCATTTTTGTTTCCTTATCTGGAATATTAGGCAGCATGGGTTGCAGAACAATATGCCCATATATATATATATATATATATATATATATATATATATATATATATATATATATATATATGAAACTGATCCAGTCCGGGAGTCCGGACTGGATCAAAATCCGGTCCAATTTTTTTTTTTTTTTTTTTTGCTTTTTTTTTTTGAAACAACTAAAAAAAAAAAAAAAAAATTTATGGAACTGAAATTTTTCAATAATACAGTGTTTTGGGTGTGTTTTTAATACCTACACCAACCAATGTATGTACAGTCTGCCCAGACTGTACAGACATGTTTCGTTATAGGCATCCAAATCATGCCCAAAACACTGTATAATGTAAAAATTCCAATTCCATAAATTTTTTTTTTTTTTTTTAGTTGTTTCAAAAAAAAAAAAGCAAAAAAAAAAAAAAAAAAAAGTCCGGATTTTAACAAAATCCGGGAGTCCGGACTGGATCCGGACTCTATATATATATATATATATGAATATATGAATATTTCTTATTTTGAAGTCAAAATTGATGTTTAATTCATAGTATAATGTATACATTGGCTATTGATTGTGAAAATACATGAAGAAACGAAAATAAAGTAATTGAAACTAATTTCTTTTGTTTTTGTTTTAAAATGAATTCACAATGAGGAATTTCGCTATGAATGTTAAAAGAAGAAGAAATAATAGAAATAGTGAAATTAAAGGTTGTAATTTTGGATGTTTATATTGTTTATGTGGTTAGAAACGTGCTAGAAATATTAGTTTATGTTTCTGTAAACATATTACAACTTGGGTAAGTTGGTATGGTCGTTAGAAAGGAGTTTTAAGGCCTAATTTGGCTTTCTGCAGTGTTCGCTCGTGAACTGCAGAAGGTACCCCCACCCTGGCGGGCTATTATAGTGTAAAAACCCCGCCCCAGCGGGGGGTAGTCTGACTTACAAATGTTGAGAAAATTTGACCGGACATGTTTTACTAAAATGGGCATAACATTTTCGTACAAATTCCGATTGATGCGATTCAAGATTATCCAGAACGAGGACGAGTAGACCTATAACTTTTTTTCTTTACGTTTTTCAATTTGATGTCGTTATTAGGGGTCAAATGGCCATCTTTAGGACTATTATGCACTTGAAGGCAATCGGAGGGCATCGGGATACACGAATGCAAGTGCAGTCCTTTGTGTGTTTGCATAACCTAATCTAAAGAGAATGATAACATGTTGGACATGTAATAGGATGTTGTATCAAGTTGCTAATGTGTATATGGTGCAATGACATGATAATTTAATTTGTTATAATAGAGCTAAAATGTTATGCTCGTGAAAAGATGTGATGTTGTTTAAACTTAAACTTAGTTAGTGAGCTATACTAAAAGTGGGAAATAAACTCATGAAGCTAATATTATTATAATTAATGAGTATTGTCAATACATATGGTATGTGTAGGACTTGTGGTGAACGTGAGTAGTGATTATTTAACCTACGCACAAGGCAAGTTCTCTAACTCTACTTTTACGATTGTGAAAGTGCTTAAACCTTATTGATACATTGAGCAAGTTCTTAACATTTCTTATATATATTTGTTCTAAATTGATTATGTTCATACAAACTCTTCAACCTAACTCTTACTTTGAGAAGGGTTCCTATCTTTATTTTGTTTCTTATTACGCAAGTTCCTAAATTATGTTATACTTATATTAAACAAGTTTTATTCCTCAACTTGTTATTAATCAGGCACGTTAATTAACTCACTTCTTTTATTGAGTAAGATTATAGCCTTAGGTTATTGTTGTTCAAGCAAGGTTGTTATAATATTCAATGCATACGCTTTCTAGTTCATTTCTAAAATATGGTTGCGATGTATAATGTTGAATTCTCTTATAACTCATGATTATTCCATAGCATATTGTTATCACACTTTTGATTCAACTAATCCTTAGTTAATGTTCGTTGAACTCTAAATTTCCCTTGAAGCTTGCCCAAACCAAACTTACTTTGGTGCGGATTTGTATTCTAAAACTGAGAAGAACAACCCAATTATAGGGGATTATTACGCGAAGCGTTTAGATGTTTGTGCACAATACATGATACGAAGAGTTGATCACTCTAAGTACGAGGAGTCCCTATAGTCTTATGATTGTTTAGGTTTAAGTTGAAAGAATACTTATAACCTTAGACATAGTTCATGGTCTTGTGACCCTCAAATACATTTCAAATTCTATTTTCAGTTCTTGATTATCATTTAAAGAGAATATTATTCAGTTTTATTAAGTTTGTTCATTAACGGTTATTATGTTGATATTATTCATTGTCTTTTCAAGTGAGCATTTGTTTTGATCACTCTTGCATATAAAATCATTGCATCTGAGAAGGTTGATGAACCTACTACTAGCAAAGGGAAAGGAAAATGAACAAGTGTTGAAGACTTGTAAATTTGTTGACTTTTATGATGTCAGACTTTGTTTTAATTATTATGATGTAATTATTTAATTTTCCACACTTGATGTATGTTTTAAAGGTTAGATAACCTAGGAGATTTATTGATTAAGTTATGTAACCCTTTAATGGGAAGATTTATTGTTTAATTTTATTATATTTGGGTAGTTAGAATTAAATGAATGGAAAGTGAACACCAAATATTGTGGGAATGAAGTACCTAGATTTGGGGGTGTCACAACCCCTGAAAAGAAAGAATTGTCTGGAAGTGTTATCTACCCATAACTTGTCCTAATAAGGGTATAAAGTTGGGGTTTTTCATACTTGATACGTGTTAAGAAAACTTTTACCATAACTTCATTATGGTGTATTTTTCCCCCGTTCCACTTGGAACACCTTCTTAACCTGCATAGCTATGATTCCATCTTTTAGGAATCAAACAACAACACACAGACAAATGATTATCTAAGTTCGTTTAGAGTCCACTATTAACTTGTTTTCCATCCTCATGCATAGCCGTACTTTTTACTTATTTAGTTTACTTGTCATGCATCATTAAAGTGTTTTACAAGGAGTTACTCCTTCCTTTCCACCTTATAATTTCAAAATCCATCACTGATATTCAATTAACTAACTATCAACAACTAATTCTTTCAAAGAAGAAAAATAAAAAGATGAAAAGGTGATGCTTTGAAAACTTACCCTTCATGGTTCTTCTTCTTCCTTAGCTTTGATCAATCTTGATCCTTGCTCTCCTTGATCTCCCTTTTCCTCTCTTCTAGCCCTGACCTCTCTCTCTCTCCCTCTTTTGCTTTCTCTCTTGCTCTCAATTTCTTTCTCTAACACTTAGAATATTTTTGCAAAGTGATGAGATGATACTTTGGGTTTTGATTATATAAAAGCTAGTTTCCATTTCTTATAAGTTGGTCATCCAACTTAAGTCACACAAGGTCTTCCCCCTCATGTTTAAACGCTTACTAATCATCCCCTTGAGTTAGCCTAATCAAACCACAATTAAAACTAACTCAAGGCACTTACTAGCTAAGAAAACTTAATGGGGGGAGACAACCATTTAATGGTTTGTCTAGATAAGGTGAGTAATGCTAGATCACTCACCATTTGGTTATCCACGTTTATCCCACATGGGATAAATTCCAACTAACTTTCTTTGGCTCCAAGTTCTTAAGGTTTAACTCTAAGGATTGGACCATGATGATAAGTGGATTTTATATCCACGAATCATTGTCCATTTCATGCTTAATCGTTGCTATTTTCTTGTTTTCATGTTCGTTTTCATTTGTTTTATGTTCTTTTATGTGTAGGGTGGTTGTTGTGGCAAGTCGTGAAGAAAGGAGGATTTTGGATCAAAATTGGAAGCAAACTTGGAAAGTGGCACAGTCAACTAATAGAAGCTACCCCCGCCGGGGCGCGGGGTAATGAATTTTGGGCACTCCTGTTGTGTTTTGAACTCTGATGGGATACAACTTTGAGCATTTGAATAGCATATGGACTCTAATAAGCAGAGGATTTCGATTGGGACTTGTGTGTGAGATGCTTATTACTCAATTAATAACGAATTAAACAAGACAGAAGGCAAAATACGAAGAAAATTACAGTTTTCGATAACAAGCTTTGGAGGAGTATTTTGAAGAGATTTTCATGACGATTACAGATTAAGGCTACGTGAAGGGTGGTTTTGCATTATTCTTCATCTTAATTCTATATTTGTAATTAAAAGAATGTTTCCTTTAGATTATTCAGTTTTTATTTCATTCATTATGAACTAATTAACTTTTTAGGCTTATGATGGATCCTTAAGTGAAACGATGATTGTGTAACTTTTATTTCCAGTTCAATAAATTATTTCTCGGTTTATCTAAATTAATTTAAGAGTGAATTTATGAATTTCCTGATCAACAATTCGTTGTGGATTTGTATGGAATCGAGAGAGGATATTAGAATCTAGACTTAGTTAATATAGCATATGTTCATGAATTTTGTGAATAGCAGAATCTTGATTAATGTTAAGGTAGAGATATGCTTGACATCGCATGTAATAGGATAGAGAACTTAATCTTAAACCTTCTTTAATTTCAGTTCACATAGAGATATAGTGAGTTGGTTGATTAAGGTGTTTAACTTGTTTTTATCTAAATTGTGGATTTAAGTTAATACGGTATTAGTGCATCGAGAGGTGGCTAATACTACATTCGTGTTCTTGATTAATAAACTGGGATAGTGAGTTGAATTGGAATAAAGGTGTGAAAATCAGAGTGAAGCTTAGGGTGAAATCATAAGTCTAATTCTCCATTATTTGATTGAAATTCCGGATTTTGATATTTGTGATTGTTTTGTGATAGTTTATTTATTTATTAATTTAGTATCTATAATTTTAAATCATTTAATTGAATAGTTTAATAGAATTAGGATTAATAGGAAATTGGTAATTATGAAGTTAAATTTCTTACTAATTTGTCTCTGTGGGAACGATACTCTATTCATTACTATATTAATTGTTGACCACATATACTTGCGTGTTTTGTGTATATAGATTTTACACAACAAGTTTTTGGCGCCGTTAGTCGGGGACAATTTAATCTAGATTTTAACATTTGTACAATATCAGTTTAATTAGTCCAGTTTTACTTAAACACTTTTTATTTTTGATTTTCTTATTTCAGGTTTTTGACATTGGTTTATGCAAACACGATCCAAAAATCCAGACTTGCTTCCTTTTGAGGACGACATTGAAAGAAGATTTCAGAGGTTAAGTAAGTGGATCAAGGAAAAAAGGAACGAATTCAAAAACTTTGACATAGAAGAAGCAATGGCAACAGAAGATCAGAAAGTGTTAAGGGACTTCGCCACACCCACGGTGACTGAACTGCAGTCGAGCATCACCAGGCCCGCAATTGCTGCAAATACATTCGAAATCAAGCCTGGACGATTCAGATGATCCAGAATTCAGTTCAGTTTAGGGGATTGGCTAATGACGATCCGAATGAACATCTAGTCATCTTTCTGGAGATTTGCGACACCTTCAGGTATAATGGGGTGTCGGATGAGGCAGTAAGACTTTGCGTGTTCCCATTCACCTTACGGGACAAGGCAAAGATTTGGTTACACTCTCTACCTCCGGGATCGATAACTACGTGGGAAGACTTAGCTCAGAAATTCCTTGCTAAATTTTTCCCCCCAACGAAAAACTGCCAAAATGAGGAATGACATAACAATGTTTAAGCAGCAACATGGGGAGTCGCTATATGAGGCATGGGAGAGATACAAGGAGTTACTCAGAAAGTGCCTGCATCATGGATTGCCTAAGTGGCTGTAAATGAACACTTTTTATAATGGACTACATGGGAATCTCAGGACTAGTAATAATGTTGCGTCGGGTGGAGCGTTTATGGCAAAGAGGTATGAGGAAGCCTATAATTTGATTGAGACCATGGCGGCTAACAACTACCAGTGGCCCACAGCAAGAATGACACAGGCAAAGGCAGTTGGGGTGTTAAAAGTAGATGGGGAGACAGCAATACAAGCACAAATTTTTGCGATGTCCAAGAAGTTAGATGCCATAACAGGTGCTCAGGTACAGCAGGTTGCAGTAGTATATGAATTGTGCGTGGGTGACCATCCTACAGATCAGTGTGCAATCAATCCAGCGTCCGTGCAGTTCGTAGGTAGCTACAATAGGGGTCCATAAAATATGTACCAAAACACTTATAAACAGGGGAATATGAATCACCCAAATTTCTCATGGAGTAATAATCAGCAACATCAAGCTCCACGACCGTCATATCCCCCAGGTTTTCAGAATCATCAACAACCGGCTCAACATCAGCAAAGAAAATCAGATTTAGAGGAGTTGTTGTCGAAGTACATAACTAACAATGAGGCAGCGGTGAAAAATCAAGCAAATGCCATAAAGAACTTGGAAACTCAGATGGGGAAAATTGCCTTAGCATTAAATAATAGGCCACAAGGGACCCTACCGAGTGATACAGAGAGAAATCTAAAGGGGAACCACGAACAGTGTAAGGCAATTACGTTGAGGAGTAGAAAACATCTCTATGGAAAAGATGCAGAAAATTCGGCGATATCGGATGAAAAAGTTGACGACAGTAAAGTGGTTGAAGCAGACAAAGGTGAGGATAAGCAAGGTGATAAAACAAAGTTAGACGGCAAACCAGTTGTATATCCTCCACCACCATTTCAGAAGAGGGTCCAAAAATAGAAATTAGATAAGCAGTTCGCGAAGTTTTTGGAAGTGTTTAAGAAACTCCATATTAACATCCCGTTTATAGAAGCCCTAGAGAAGATGCCGAGTTATGAGAAGTTCATGAAAGGGATTTTGTCAAGGAAGAAGAATTGGGAAGACTTTGAAACAGTGGCACTAACAGAGGAGTGTAGTGCGGTGTTACAGCAGAAGTTGCCACCAAAGCTGAAAGATCCAGGGAGTTTCACTATTCCATACACGATCGGGAACATGTCTTTTAATAAGTGCTTATCTGATTTGGGGGTGAGTATGAACCTTATGCCATTGTCAGTATACACAGAATTGGGTTTGCCCACGTCAAAGCCTACGAATATTTCATTGCAGTTGGCGAATAGGTCAGTCACATATCCGAGAGGCATAGTAGAGGATATATTGGTTAAAGTTGATAAGTTTATATTCCCAGCGGACTTTATTATTCTTGATTTTGAGGAGGACAAGAACATTCCGATTATCCTAGGGAGACCTTTCTTGGCTACGGGTAGGACACTCATCGACGTACAAAAAAGAGAACTTACCATGAGGGTCCAAGATCAAGAAATCAAATTTAACGTGTTCAAGGCCATGAAATTCCCCACGGATGAGGAAGAATGTTTTCGGATGGATATAATTGAGCAGATTATAAGTGAAGACATGGGCAATAATCTGGTAAATGATCCATTAGAAACAACATTATTCGGGGATGAAGAAGTCGATGACCCGAAATTTGTGGACTACTTACAGATGTTGGATTTATTGCCACGAGTTAGCCGATTCAGAGCACCATTTGAACTATTACACACGGAGGAGATAGCAACAGAAAAATTGAAACCATCATTAGAGGAGCCGCCAACTCTGGAACTCAAGCCACTCCCTAAATACCTCAGGTATGTGTATTTAGGCAATTCAAATTCTTTACCTGTTATTATTTCTGTTGCACTTAACGATTTACAGGAAGAAAAGGTGATGAGGGTGCTTAGGGAACATAAAGTAGCGATAGGGTGGACGATTGCGGATATCAAGAGAATCAGCCCTTCATTTTGCATGCACAAGATTCTGATGGAAGATGATGCAAAACTGACGGTGGAGCAACAACGACGACTTAACCCAATTATGAAGGAAGTGGTAAAGAAGGAAATTCTGAAATTGTTGGATGTCGGTATCATCTGCCCGATTTTCGATAGTAAGTGGGTTAGTCCGGTTCATTGTGTGGCGAAAAAAGGGGGGAATGACTGTGGTACAGAATGAGGATAATGAGTTAATTCTGACTAGAACAGTGACAGGTTGGAGGGTGTACATCAATTATAGGAAGTTGAATAAGGCAATCCAAAAAGATCATTTTCCGCTACCCTTTATCGATCAAATGTTGGACAGATTGGCGAGACATGAATACTACTATTTATTAGATGGATACTCGGGCAATAACCAGATCGCCATCGCTCCTGAGTATTAAGAGAAGACTACATTTACGTGTCCTTACGGCACATTCGCGTTTAGGAGAATGTCATTTGGTTTGTGTAATGCACCTGCTACCTTTCAACGGTGTATAATGGCCATCTTCTCAGACATGGTGGACAAAAACATGGAAGTCTTCATGGATGACTTTTCTGTCTATGGAGACAATTTTGATACTTGCCTAGGGAATTTGGTAATGGTGTTACAACGATGTGAAGATACGAACCTTGTACTTAACTGGGAAAATGCCACTTCATGGTTGAGGAGGGCATAATTTTGGGCCACAAGGTATCGGCTCAAGGACTGGAGGTCGACAAGGCTAAGCTGGAAACAATCGAGAAACTGCCTCCACCAAGCTCAATAAAAGGAATTAGAAGTTTTCTGGGATATGCTGGGTTCTACAGAAGATTTATAAAGGACTTCTCTAAAATGGCAAACCCTTTGTGTAGCCTTTTAAAGAAGGACTCTGTGTTTAATTTTGATGAGGAATGTAAGTCGGCGTTTGAGTTATTGAAGAAGAGGTTAACTACAGCCCCCGTGATCGTCGCATCGGATTGGAATATGCCTTTTGAGCTGATGTGTGATGCAAGCGACTACGCGGTTGGGGCTGTTTTGGGACAACGCAGAGAAAAGGTATTTCACACTATATATTATGCAAGCAAAACGCTCACGGAGACTCAAATGAACTATACAACTACGGAAAAGGAATTGTTTGCAGTGGTGTATGTGTTTGACATGTTTCGGGCATACTTGATCGGGACTAAGGTGATAGTCTACATAGACCATTCGGCTATTTGGTACAAAAACGATGTTAAGCCATGCCTTATTCGATGGATTCTACTGCTTCAAGAGTTTGATCTAGAAATAAAGGATAGAAAGGGGACCGAGAATCAAATCGTCGATCACTTGTCTAGGCTGGAAAATCAAGGGAAATTGATAGAGGACAAGTGTGAAATCAATGAATCATTCCCGGATGAGCAATTATTTGGAATAAATACGGAATTTCCTTCGTACGCAGATTATGCAAATTATTTAGTGAGCATCATTCTTCCACCTGATCTCACAAGACAACAGAAAAAGAAGTTTTTTCATGACGTAAAATGGTACATGTGGATGAACCCTATTTGTTCAAGTAGTGCGCCGACAAAATGATAAGATGGTACGTGCCCTACAGTGAAGTGAAGAACATTCTACATGAGTGCCACTCATCTGCGTATGGCGGACATTATGGTAGTGAAAGGACGGCATCAAAGGTATTGCAATCTGGGTTTTATTGGCCTACACTATTCAAGGACGCCCACCATTTTGTCAAAACATGTGATAGATGTCAAAGGATGGGCAACATTTTGAAAAGGAATGAGATGCCTCTACAAACGATTCTCGAAGTTAAAATTTTGATGTATGGGGTGATGAGTGAGTTTTATACACATGAATTGGATACATTCAAGCTTAATTTATTGTTGTTTTCAAGTCTTTTAGGATGTTTTTATGTGTTTGTGTCTATTCATGCATGTTTTATATTGTTTTGTAGGAATTGGGACAAAAGTTACTTGGATCGATGTTTGGGGTGGCTAGATTCGCGTTTTCGGCTTGCCATTTACACAGCAGTCACTTCAGAGCCAATTTGACTATAGCTCCGGATATTATTTCGCGAAACTTCAAGAATGAAAGCTGTAGATCTACTTTTCCTCTTTCCAGAACATCTTGAATCATCTAAATCGGAGTTCGGACGAAGAAGTTATGGCCATTTTCCCAAAGGACGTCGGAGCAGAAAATGTCAGAAAAAGGGGCAAGCGCCTAGGCGCTCCAGCCAAGGCTAAATCAAGCGCCTAGGTGCTCCAAGTCAGTAACCATTCATCTACCAAGCGCCTAGGCGGTCCAGACAGCACAAAATCAAGCGCCTAGGCGCTAGGAAGCAGAGTTTGGACGCGTTTTGGGCGAATTTTGACACCTTTTTGACTCCAAATTGGATTGAGTTTGTTCCTAAGCTAAAAATTAGACTTGTAACCTATAAATACAGAATGTAAGGCATAGAATAAGAGGAGATTACATAGCTTAGCTTAGAGATTACATAGCTTAGCTTAGAGATTACATAGATTAGACTAGATTAAACACTCCTTTAGATTAGAACATAACCCTAGTTCTAATTAGATTTGGAGATTGAAGCAACTTGGAGACCATTAAAGATTCAAAGTAGGAGCAAAGAGGGAGCGTCAAGTCTACTGACAATAGATTATTTCTTCTCATCTTCTTCTATCTTTATCTTTTAATGATTATTCAATTGTGGATTCTTAGTTTAAATTCAATAATCATGAACTAATTCTTTGTTTGAGATTACAATGGATCTTATTGTGTAGTTTATTTTAATATGCTTCGTTATCAATTAGTATTTTCTATTGTGAGGATTGTCTATTATGATTTGGAATTAATTGTTTAATTGCTTGGCCATCAATTACCGTGATAATCTATATGAACTCGAGAGATGAAGTATAGATTTAGATCTAATCATGATAGCATGTGTTCAGGATTTTGTTAGTAGCTTAAACTTGATGTGTGTTAAGGTAGAGATATGCTTGACATCGCATGTAATCTTATAGAGAACTTATTCTTCAACTTTCTTCAATTGTAATTCACATAGAGATATAGTGGGTTAGTTGGTTAAGGTGTTTAACGGATTTCTATCTTAATTGTGGATTGACGTTAATACGGTATTAGTGCATCGAGAGGTGGTTAATACTACTTTCGTGTTCTTGATTAACAATTCGGGATAGAGAATAATTGATGAGAAGTGTGTTAACCTAAATGAAGCAATAAGTGAAGTTGTGATCTTAATTCTCCATAATCTGATTTTTAATTAGTGGTAATTAGAATTAGTTTAGTTAAATATTTTAATTTATAACATTAAATTCATTTGTTTAAATAAGATTGAGTTGTTTACGGGTTAGTAC
This sequence comes from Panax japonicus, assembly GCA_020205505.1. NCBI lineage: Eukaryota > Viridiplantae > Streptophyta > Magnoliopsida > Apiales > Araliaceae > Panax > Panax japonicus. The sequence continues at coordinate 14,576,188 of CM035111.1, forward strand.
TTGGTGATTTTTATTAAATAATTCTCTGTGGGAACGATACTCAACTTATCACTTTATTACTTGTTGACCACGTATACTTGCGTGTTGTGCGTATATAGATTTTACCCAACAAGTTTTTGGCGCCGTTGCCGGGGAATTAGTTTAATACAGTTTTACCAATATTAGCTTCAATCAAATTAGTCTTAATTTAAACATTTTTATTTTTATTTTTAATTCTCTTCCTATATTTCTCTCTTTTCAGGTACCATGGATGCCTTTGCGTATCAATGGCCATACACAAACATGACTCAACCAAAAGAAAAGGAGATTGACAGACTCGCGACACTTTCCGCAATGTCAGCACAAATTAAAGAACTTTCGAGGGAGTTGGACGTTATCGCAGCCCAACAGAGTCAAAGGATGGCAATCATGTGTGACTATTGTGCTGGCAACCATCCGAGTCATCAATGCACCGTTAGTTTTGGGCGGGGAAAAAAAGGTGGTATATACCTCAACCAGTATGCTTATGATAATTACCATCAAATTTGGGGGTATCACCCGGATTCTTCATGGAGCTATAACTATCAGAACCAATACTCTGCTCCAAATCCAACATATCCATCAAATTTCTCAAATCCACCTCCAATGCAACAAGAAGACAATTCAGATTTCAAGGAATTCATGTTAAGGATTATAGCAGAACAAGAAGAGATGATAATGAGTCAGGAGTTATCAAGCCAAAATTTTAATAATCGAATGGAACAACTCCTCACTGCCTCAACCAATGGTCCTCAATACATGGCTTTTGAGACTGAAACAGAAAATTCAAGGTTGGAGGAATTGGTGTCCAAGTTCATAGCATCAAATGAGGAGAGAATGAGTAATCAAGCGAGGTCAATTCAAAATCTTGCGGATCAGATAGAGCAAATGACCGAAGCCGTAAGCAACCTTCCTCCAAACACTTGGATTTATGACATGGATGACGAAATTGACGGAGAACCCGAACCAAATCTGCAACTGGATGAGCCACAAGGTATAGGAAGTGTGGAGACAATTGGGGATAATGAAATAGAGGTCCACAAAGATCTAAATGGGTCTCCACCAAAGTTCAACGATCTGGTTAGATTTGCAAAACCGTGCCCGCTTGGTAGTCATGTCGTCGGCGAAGATCTTATTGACATAAGAGTGAGTACAATTTTGAATCCATGGTGGGACGAGAAAGAGAAGATAGACGAAGAGCACATTGTGTGTGACAAGCTTCCATGCCCCAAAGTGATCACATACACAATGAAGAAAACACCTAGCTATGGGACGTTCTTGATTGAGATCTTACCAAATCAAAGCATGCTAGGTGACTTTGATGCATTGGCCATCGTAAATGGGAACCTACCAAAAGCTATATTATTTCCGATGGATGGAGGGTTCCTCAACTTTCGAAGAGGAATTGGATAGCATTGACCAGAAAAAGTCAGGCTGAAAGACTATAAAACAAGCGCTTATTGGGAGGCAACCCAAGTTTAATTTTTATTTTTAGTTTTTATTAAGTTTTATATTAGTAGTTTTGAATTTGCATTTATTTAGGATTTAATAAAATTGCTTCTATCATGGTTTTACAGGTTATTCAAGTCAAATTCAAGTGTGGTGCCCAATTTGTTCCATGTGCTTAGCCTATTCTCCAAACTTAGCGGGCAAGGAGGACGATTGCTATATTTTCAGGGAAGTCCTCTGCTTTAATTTTTTCTATTTCAGTCATTGAGGACAATGTCTAGTTTAAGTTTGGGGGTGTAATTGTCCAGCTCTAGTTCATGCATGTAGTATTCATCTAGTGCATTCATATAGTATTTAGTTGATAGTTTTTCATGTAGTTTGCATTCACTAAAAAAAAAATTTAGTATTTGCATGTTTCCAGCCGTTAGATAGTTTAAGTCTGTTTTGGCCAGTGATGAGATTGGAATTGAGTAGACAAGTATAGTATTGTCTGTTAAGACTTTGATGTGATTTCTTGTCATGATTTGAATCTTTACCTGTTTGAAACTGATATAATAAGGATAGCACAGTAAAAATAACTATGTTGACTGATTGACTTTAAATTGACACATAATGGACTTCTAGAGGATAATGCTAGTTTGAATGAATGAAAGACATGAATAGGCGAAGATGACTGAATTTAGATAAAAACTTAAGTTTGGGGGAAAAATTTGGGATATATAAGCTAAAAAAAAAAAGAAAAGAAAAAAGAATAATACCTTGGCTAGTTTTGTTTCGGGGCCTTTGTTACTTGAGCAAGTACGCCCGAAGGGGTATCTTAAAACCTAGCGCCCTAAGGTCTTATATGGTCTGGGAGTCGTTGGTCGAAAGCTCGCTAAGGGGTGACACTGTTAGCCTAATGGAATGAGACATTGCACAGTCATGGTTAAAAAAAAAAGGAAAAAAAAAATAAAAAAAAAGAAATATAATAAAACGGGAAAAGAGCAAAAAGCCCCCGTGATGAAAAGTAAAGCATAAGTATCCCGGATTGGACTCTTGAACTTGGTGGATGTTTGACTTTAGTTGGATCTAGCTTGTTCGTGAATTTTGTGAATTTGCACTGTATGATGTCTTCGAAGATATCTATTATGTCTTAAATTTATCTTTATATCAGTTAACATTGTTGTGGAGCACACACGCACTATATCAGTGATAACAGTCTAAGATTTGATGATTGATTGAGAAATTACTGATTTGTTTAAATATGATGTATTATCATGTTTACTTGATTTCTCTTAAGGCCGGTTAAATAGACTTGTTTCTGTAATTACTGTTGGATTCGTAGGCATATAGATTAGTTTCATTACATTGCATTGCATAACATTTTTGTGTTTTTGCTTGAGGACAAGCAAAGGTTTAAGTTTGGGGGTATTTGATGAGTGAGTTTTATACACATGAATTGGATACATTCAAGCTTAATTTATTGTTGTTTTCAAGTCTTTTAGGATGTTTTTATGTGTTTGTGTCTATTCATGCATGTTTTATATTGTTTTGTAGGAATTGGGACAAAAGTTACTTGGATCGATGTTTGGGGTGGCTAGATTCGCGTTTTCGGCTTGCCATTTACACAGCAGTCACTTCAGAGCCAATTTGACTATAGCTCCGGATATTATTTCGCGAAACTTCAAGAATGAAAGTTGTAGATCTACTTTTCTTCTTTCCAGAACATCTTGAATCATCTAAATCGGAGTTCGGACGAAGAAGTTATGGCCATTTTCCCAAAGGACGTCGGAGCAGAAAATGTCAGAAAAAGGGGCAAGCGCCTAGGCGCTCCAGCCAAGGCTAAATCAAGCGCCTAGGCGCTCCAAGTCAGTAACCATTCATCTACCAAGCGCCTAGGCGGTCCAGACAGCACAAAATCAAGCGCCTAGGCGCTAGGAAGCAGAGTTTGGACGCGTTTTGGGCGAATTTTGACACCTTTTTGACTCCAAATTGGATTGGGTTTGTTCCTAAGCTAAAAATTAGACTTGTAACCTATAAATACAGGATGTAAGGCATAGAATAAGAGGAGATTACATAGCTTAGCTTAGAGATTACATAGCTTAGCTTAGAGATTACATAGATTAGACTAGATTAAACACTCCTTTAGATTAGAACATAACCCTAGTTCTAATTAGATTTGGAGATTGAAGCAACTTGGAGACCATTAAAGATTCAAAGTAGGAGCAAGGAGGGAGCGTCAAGTCTACTTGACAATAGATTATTTCTTCTCATCTTCTTCTATCTTTATCTTTTAATGATTATTCAATTGTGGATTCTTAGTTTAAATTCAATAATCATGAACTAATTCTTTGTTTGAGATTACAATGGATCTTATTGTGTAGTTTATTTTAATATGCTTCGTTATCAATTAGTATTTTCTATTGTGAGGATTGTCTATTATGATTTGGAATTAATTGTTTAATTGCTTGGCCATCAATTACCGTGATAATCTATATGAACTCGAGAGATGAAGTATAGATTTAGATCTAATCATGATAGCATGTGTTCAGGATTTTGTTAGTAGCTTAAACTTGATGTGTGTTAAGGTAGAGATATGCTTGACATCGCATGTAATCTTATAGAGAACTTATTCTTCAACTTTCTTCAATTGTAATTCACATAGAGATATAGTGGGTTAGTTGGTTAAGGTGTTTAACGGATTTCTATCTTAATTGTGGATTGACGTTAATACGGTATTAGTGCATCGAGAGGTGGTTAATACTACTTTTCGTGTTCTTGATTAACAATTCGGGATAGAGAATAATTGATGAGAAGTGTGTTAACCTAAATGAAGCAATAAGTGAAGTTGTGATCTTAATTCTCCATAATCTGATTTTTAATTAGTGGTAATTAGAATTAGTTTAGTTAAATATTTTAATTTATAACATTAAATTCATTTGTTTAAATAAGATTGAGTTGTTTACGGGTTAGTACTTGGTGATTTTTATTAAATAATTCTCTGTGGGAACGATACTCAACTTATCACTTTATTACTTGTTGACCACGTATACTTGCGTGTTGTGCGTATATAGATTTTACCCAACATGGGGCATCGACTTCATGGGGCCATTACCGTCATCACTTAACAATCAATATATTCTACTCGCGGTGGATTACGTATCAAAGTGGGTTGAAGCTACAACACTCCCATCTAACGATGCTAAGGTGGTCCTTAAATTTTTACAGAAAAACATCTTTATGAGGTTTGGCATGCCAAGAGCAATTATAATTGACGAAGGTAGTAACTTTTACAATAAATCATTCATAGCTCTATTGGCAAGATATGGGGTCAACCACAAGGTAGCGATGGCGTATTACCCCCAAACCAGTGGACAGGTTGAGGTGTCGAACAGGGAAGTCAAGAAAATATTGGAGAAAGTGGTGAATCTGAATCGTAAGGATTGGTCGCTCTGGTTAGATGATGCATTATGGGCATACCGAACTGCGTACAAGACACCGATCGGGATGTCACCATATCAATTATTATACGGAAAGACTTGTCCCTTACCAGTCGAGCTACAGCATAAGGCTTATTGGGCAATTTAGAAACTCAATTTTGATCAAGAAGCTGTAGGGGAAAATAGATTACTTTAAATAAATGAGCTCGATGAATTTCGCCTTCAAGCCTACGAGAACTCCAGGTTATACAAGGAAAAGGTCAAGAGATGGCACGACCAGAAAATTATGCGAAGAACATTCAAGCCGGGACAGTCAGTCCTTTTGTTCAACTCACGCCTGAGATTGTTCCCAGGAAAGATCAAGTCGAGATGATCGGGACCATTCACTATAAAGCGGATGTTCTCTCACGGAGTCGTTGAACTTTACAGTCGAAATCCGTTAGAAACTTTCAAAGTCAATGGTCAACGATTAAAGAACTATTGGGGTGGCAAGTCCAACACCGATGTCATCACCATCACATTGTCTGACGCACCATGAACAGGAAGTAGTCAGGCTGAACGACTTAAAATCAAGCACTAATTGGGAGGCAACCCAATTTTTCGTTTATTTTTTGTATTTTCATTCATAATTGTTAGTATATAGTTTTTATTAAGTTATTAGGTAGGTATTATATAGTAAAAGTTTTGTTAATCTCTCAATCATACTCCAAGTGATCAATAATCTATTATCTTGCATGTTTTATGGCTGCAGGAGGTGTCAAAAGTGAGTAATAGTAACAACAGGCAAAAAAAGAAGAGAAAAGAGCCCAGTTTGCATCCACAAAAGTGAAGTCACAAAGTTGAAGTCAAGGGACTAGCCCGTCGGGGTGGGCTATTTTGGCCTTGCACCCCCCGCCGGAGCAGGGGTCCTAGAACCTGGACAGTCATGTTCGGCACATACATAACACGAGTCTCACTACTCTCTTCTCCTACACTACAACATTACCACTTCCCCAATACTTCATAAATTACTCTTATTCCACATCCATTACAACTTCAACTTCTACCCACGATTACTCCATCATCTCACCCCATTACTACACACAAACCCATTAAATCCATCAATCACTCATAACCTTCTCCCTCACATCATCCGCTGTTATAAATTCACTCACTCAATCCCCAAATTCACCACATACTCTCCACTCCTTCTACAAAAGGCTACGAATTCAGCAAGTTATTGGGGTAAATTTAGAGCACAATTCTATTTCATCTTCATCTTCTTTCACCAGAATTTCCATAAAAATCACCTAGTTTGGGGGGGAATACTGTGCCCGCCAAGTGTTCGGTATTTTGTGTGAACCAAGTTTGGGGGGAAGTATTGTGTCTAAAGCATCTGGAATTCAAGGGCTTCTCAACCGACTTCCAAACGACAACGCGGAGAGAGTTCAAGGCCCACACAATCGACATGAACATTCGACCGCCGCAAGTTCAAAAGTGTCATCGCCGTCTACCGGTACGATTACATGGTCACAAAGGCTCTTAAACCGGAGCGGGGGTTGGCACCGGAGGCTCACGACGGTGAGATGATGCAACAAATTTATCAGCAAGGGTGGGTCAAGTTCACTAAGGAGCCCAAGCCCGCCGATGTGAATGTGGTCAAGGATTTCTATAGCGAACGCCGAGGACAAGGCACCGTTCAATGCCTTCGTGTGGGGTCGAATGGTCCCGTTCAGTGCTGATGCCATCAACACATATTATCAGTTGTGGGTGCCTCGACAGTGTCAGTATGCTCATTTTAGGGATTTTAACCCTAACTTTGAGGAGGTTATCAAGAACATGACCAAGCCGGGTACAACGTGGATCAAGGGTCGGAAGGGAGGCACGTTGTTTCATAGAAAAGATCTCAGTCGATATGGGAAAATTTGGTATGCCTTCTTATGTGCAAAATTATTGCCTATCCACGCACACCTCGGACGTGACCAAGGAGAAGGCACTACTATTTTATGCTATTGTGCAAGACTTCATCATAGACGTAGGGGCCATAATCATTTTTTCTATTCACCGATGTCTACGGGACAACTTTTCGGGCGGCTTGCCACACCCATCTCTCATTTGTGGGTTATATCGTAAAGCCAGAGTTCGATGGTCCGATGATGAGCCCACTCAGATGTCACTACAACTACTAGACAACAGAATGATAGCGCGGTATTCAGTGTGGGTCGGGGGAAAATCTCATCCTAGAGGTTTAGGATTTGTATTTCCATCAGCTTCGGAAGATGAAGCTGACGCTGAAGACACCTCGGATGATGAGGATGCTACTATGGGAGATGAAGGAATTGAGGTACACCCAACATCCGACACTATATCTAACCCTCAGTTCCTTACATTTCAACATCACATGGAGGATCACAACAGAGCAGCACGACGGGAGTTGAGGCGGCTTGCACTGCGACAAGATCATATGTTTGAGGCCATGAATATGTTGTTCATTTCACTTAACACAACACTTCAGAGTTTCAATCCAGATACGCAATTTCCATATCAGCAGTCGATGTCACTACCGAGGTTTCCACTAAGTGATTCAAAAGAAGAAGATCAACCACCACCTCCCCAGACTTAGGCGATTGTAGGGAAGTCCTCACGCACTTAATTTTGATTATTCATCCAATGAGGGCATTGTATTACTTAAGTTTGAGGGATTTAAATTCTTGTTTGCATGCATATATAGTAGTTAGGTTTAAATTTGTCATTACATTACAGTTTTGCATCTTAATTAGGAATTATGATGTTGCATATAGGTTATTTTTGTTAACGTATATTTTTGTTATTGCATTATTTTTAATCCTGTTATTATTGCATTTTGTTATGTTATAAAAATTAAAAAAAAATGAAAAGGAAAAAAAATAGTTCAATATTGTGTTTGCATATGTCCAACAGTGTTGTATTTCATGTTATTTGTGGGCATTGATGAGATTTGTAATAAGTTAACCAATAGAACATTGATTATTAGAACTGTGATATAATTTCTGTTATGAATCGAATCTTGTGCTTGTTTGAAACTGTTATAAAAAGGTTAGCACGCTAATAACATCTTTGTTGACTGGTCAGTTCAAATTGATACATAAATAATTTCTAAAAGATAATGCTAGTGTAGATATAAGAATGACAAAAATAGGCAGTGAAGACAATAAATTAGGCAATAACCTAAGTTTGGGGGGGAACGTAAGGTGTATAAGCTACAAGAAGAAAAAAAATGAAACAAGTTGAGTCTTGTGGTGGGTTGAGGAGAAATACTCCCCATAAACACAAGCGTGAGATGGAGCATAAAATGCACTCACCAACCATCTATCTAAAAAATGAAAAGAAAAAATAAAGAAAAGACTGGAAATAAGGGCAAAGTGTGAGGTCCCCGAATCCGAGGTCCCGAATCACCACGGATTCGATTCGATCATTCTATCACTATTACTATATTTGCAGAAGATATAAACATAAATTATTTATACATAATCCCCAAGGTCGAGTAACCTTAACTTATACACAATACATAACTTAATCCCCAAGGTCGAGTAACCTTAACTTATATATAATACATAATTTATTCAACTTATAATAACATTAATATCATACAATACTATTACAAATCTAATCGCACACATTAACTTTACGCTAGAACTGTCTTTAACCTTTCCTTGTATTCGACGTATTCGTCTTAATCTGCAATGTTTATCATGATATAGCAAGGGTGAGCATAAGATTGCCAAGCAAGTTTAAGTTCAATAATTTAACGATATATCATGATTGAAAGAATCTAAATAATAAGCTGGCTATAATTCAATAATATAATTGTGAACTAGTAGGAACAAACTTTTGACTGAACAAGTATATAACATGAACAAATATATCTGGACCGAAGGGTAATGAAGGTGATCAGGCTTTTATACCTGACTTATACATACAATATGTACAGAGTACAATTCTACAATGGCAATCAGCAATGATTATCCATAAGCATATCTGAATAAAATAACTCTTAGTAGAGTTAAGTAAAAACAAACTTGTCTGAACCGTTGATTACTGCTACGCAATTTATAATGCTTAATCCGAAGACCTAATATTAGTAATATAGATCTCCAATATTAGAATAATATCATCACAATATAATAATATTATATATATAGGTATACATAGAATAACCTAAACACATAACACATAACCCTATCAGTCTATAACACATATCAGACTCGGTATAAAGTCAAACTATTGCAATCTGAGTTGAACCCGACATAAATTTGACATCTCGACGGTCTAGTCGGACAAAATTTCGAGTTTAAGTTCAATTAAACTCTGTATTAACGCTTAAAAATTATCTTAAATAATTTTAGTATCATTCAAAATAATTTTCATAAGCTCATAATAATTTTTAAATAATTATTATCATTTATCATGAATTTTCAATCATTAATATCGTATTTAAATGAATTAAATATCACTTAATTCTTTTATCATTAATATTTATTTCATATCAAATATTAATGAAATACATGTCATAATATTATCATATACTTATAATATATCAAAGTATTTTTAATACCTTAAAATCATATTTATATGATTCTTAAACACTTAAATTCTTTATCCGATAATTGCTATTAATATTAAAATATTAATATTTTCATAACAAAATATCAAAAGTTATATTTTATAACCTAAAATATTTTTATAACACTTAAATCATTTTTATATGATTTTTAAATCATTAATTCTATTTTTCCATAATTTATTTAATATAGTTATTAAATAAGTTAACTATCATTAATATTTATTAATTAATTAAATTTATCTCAAAATATTAAAAGTTACTGAAAATATCTTTAAATATTTTCTTATACCATAATATTATTTTTCATGTATTAAAATCATTTTTAAATAATTTATTTAATATTATAATTAAATAAATTAAATACCATTTATATTCCAAAAATATTAAATATGTATGAAATATACTCTAAATAATTAAAAACTATTTTTCAGACTTTAAAATAATTTTTTAGAATTTATTTTGTATTTTTAATAATTAAAAACCATTTAATTTGATTTATTTAATTAGAATAATCATTTTCAGAAATTAAATAATTAAAAACGGCCCTATAGCGACAGACCCGTCGCTATAGGTGTTCTTGAGCTTGCCCGGACCTTCATCGCCACTTAACAAGATAGGAGGGTTGACCGACTTTAAATTATTTGTTATTAAGATTTCTGGGCAGGTATAGTATCAAGATCGTAGTATCCATGTAATACTACAACTGAAATCAAGTTTCAAGGTCATTACACAACATCACAGCAAGATCTAAGCTAGAAAAATGTCTAACAACGATGTTCTTCATTTTCTGGGTTTTTCTAGAAAATGAAGAACAGACGTAGGTGCTACTTTGGTCCTTTTAATCTCCACATCTCCGGCTTGGTTAGGGTGTTTTATTGATTCAGTCATGTATTATGGATGTCAGTGTAAAATTTCATAACACTAAATCATAACAACAACATCACACCAGACAGATAAAGGCTAGTCAACCCTTGTCAGAAAATTCGGTCTTTGAAGATTTTGGGTTTCCCAGAACTTCAACAAAGCAGGCGATCAACCAAGGTTTGACCAAGATTAATTCTTATTCTAGTCATGATCTAAGTAATATAAAAGTATTATTGTGTAGCATACATGTCATACAACAACCTTAAAATAACAACATGGCTAAAACACGTAACAGCGACAAGATCAATGACCTTAAAAATCTTGTCAGACCGGTTCTGGGTTTCTGGGCTGCCCAGAACCCATTTTTTCGTGAACGGTCAACGTAGTTTAACTGGCTATAACAATCGATCTAGAAATGATATGTCCATGATTCCAGTTCCAGATGGTAGTCCACATGGCATAGAATAGATTCAAAACATAAAACACAGAAAACATTTAACACACATGGATCTAGAGGCACTGACATATGACTGTCAGGTCTTAAAATTAGGGTTCTTGGTCAGTTTTGAAAACATGATTTTCGTGCCTCTAGATGTTATGAATCCATGATCCAACAACCCAGATCACTTATAGACACCCTAATACGCAACTTTAATCAATCACTAACAACATTTAACATCAAATCACTGATTTCAAAAATTTTTAGGGTTTATACCTCTTAGGCTTTGATTCATGAATCTGATCCTTTGCTGCTGATCATGGAGAGTTAGGGTTTGATATTGTTTCATCTCCTTACTCCATATCACACTAAATCCTGAATTTTTTAGAGAGAGAAGGGTTAGGAGAAAAATGAAATTAAAGTGAGCATGTCTCTCTCTAATCTATTTATTTTATATCAATGCAATGAAATGGGCTGGCAGGTGGGACTGATTTCAGTCACATGGGTAACTATGGATAGTCAACAACCCCAAAATATGGCAAGATACACAAGTAATGTCCAATAATACAGCAAAGGGCAAAAATGTTATTTTGCATTTAATTTTAATGGTATTTTTGTCAATTAGCCTAACCCTTAGGGTTTAGGGTTTGGAAATCTTAGTGTTTTAGAAAAAAAAAATTAGAATTTCTAAATTAGGTTTCCAAAATAGAAAATTAATATTTCTAAATTATAATTAGAATTTTCTAATTATATTAAAATTTCTTAATCATAATTTAAATCTTGCTAATTAGGATTAGTATTTCCTAATTAAAATTGCTAATTAAGCAATTAGGGTCAAATTGGTCATTAGGGTTTATAACCCAGAATTAGGGTTACTAAATAAAAAATAATAATTTTCTAATTTAGAAATTAGATTTCGTAATTAGATTTGAGTTTTCTAATTACTATAACTTTAAAAATTAGGATTAATATTTCCTAATTAAGAATTAAAATTACCTAATTACAAATTAGGGTTTCAAATTTACAAATTAGGGTTCCTAATAATTAGGGTTTCTAATTATTAGAATTTCTAATTAATGAATTAGGGTTATCCCTAATTAAGTGTGTGATTAAAAACAAAAACCATATACGTTGTACTTAAATCCCCAATTTAGGGTTTCATTATACTAAATTAGGGTTTTAAAATTTTCGGAACTGAACTTAGGGTTTCAAAACCAGTTTCTAGGGTTTCTTATCCATTGCTAGGGTTTTCTAACAGAACGTTGACGTTCTTGATCATATTAGGGCTTGACACTGATAAAATTTATCTGGTCAACCCTTGACCCTTAACCACATACTGAACACATTAATGACTATATACATAGAACATATTAACGTATATACTTAATCCTGAATAATTCACTTAAATCCTTCACAGAATTTTGAAATCCTCAAAATTCCTTCTCAAAAATATCAAATGCATACACTTATTTTCTGTCTAGGTTCTAATATTGAACCTTAAACCTAATTAATTAAAATCTTAAAAATTTTCTAAATTCTCTAGTTGTCACACAAAGAGCCCCCGTCAATGAAAAAAAAAGAGAAGCGAGCATGAATACCCTATTCGGACCCTGAATTTTGGTAATTGTTTGATTTGATTTGGAACTTGTTTGTTTTTGAAATTTTCGAGTTTATTCTGTATGATTCCTTCTAAGAAATTGATTATGTATTGAATTTGAGTCTGTAACAGTTATCATGGATGTTGAACACACACGCACACTATACCAGTGATGATAGTTTAAGATTTGAGAATTAATACGGAATTGTGGATTGGTTTTGGTGATTCATATTGTAGAGTTGATTGTTTTCTATGAGGCTAATGGGATAATTTTGATTCTGCGATACTGTTGGATTCGAAAGCATATAGATTTTATTCATTCCATCTCATTGCATTGCATTGCATGTAGTTTGTTTTGTGCTCAAGGACTAGCACGGTTTAAGTTTGGGGGATTTTGATAAGTGGATCTCATATCCATGAATCGTTGTCTATTTCATGCTTAATCGTTGCTATTTTCTTATTTTCATGTTCGTTTTTATTTGTTTTGTGTTCTTTTATGTGTAGGGTGGTTGTTGTGGCAAGTCGTGAAGAAAGGAGGCTTTTGGACCAAAATTGGAAGACAACTTGGAAAGTGGCACAGTCAACTAACAGAAGTGATAAGTGGATTTCATATCCACGAATCGATGTTCATTTCAAGCTTAAATTCGTTGTTATTTTCTTGTTTTGTGTTCGTTTTCACTCGTTTTGTGTTCTTTTATGTGTAGGGTGTTCATTGTAGCATTTAACAAGATTTGGAGTCAATTAGGATCATTTCGGGACGAATTCGTGAAGGAAAGGAAAAATTCACTCGACAACTTTTTGGAAAAATTAGCAGAAGGCACCCCCACCGGGGCGGGTCCTTTTTGCTTGTGCACCCCCGCCGGGGCGGGGGATCTCGACCTGCTGACTCTCCTGTATGCTTTAGGACTGTGCTGCTACATGGTTTTTAGTGATGTAATCACATATGGAATCTAGAATATAAGGGATTTTAACTGGGAGACACCAGAGAAGACGTCTAATTACTCGACTAACAACAGATTCGGCAACACACAGGAGCACATTACGAAGATTATTTCCAGATTTTCACAGAAAGTTTTGGAGGAGTATTTTGAAGAGATTTTTGTGACGATTGCAATTCTAGGCTACGTGAAGGTTGTTCATCACTATTATTCTCTTTAATCTTTTATTTGTAATTGCAAGGATGTTTTCTTTAGATTATTCAATTCTTATTTCATTCGTTATGAACTAATTCACTTATTAGGCTTATGATGGATCCTTGGGTGAAACGATGATTTCAATATTTTGATTTCCAGTTCAATAAAATATTTTCAGTTTATCTATGTTAATTTAAGCGTGAATTTATGAATTGCTTGATCAACAATTCGTTGTGGATTTGTATGGAATCGAGAGATGATATTCAAATCTAGACTTAGTTAATATAGCATGTGTCATAAATTTTGTGAATAGCAGATTCTTGATTATTGTTAAGGTAGAGATATGCTTGACATCGCATGTAATCGGATGGAGAACTTATTCTTAAACCTTCTTTAATTTCAGTTCACATAGAGATATAGTGAGTTGGTTGATTTAGGTGTTTAACTTGGTTCTATCTAATTTGTGGATTTGAGTTAAAACGGTATTAGTGCATCGAGAGGTGGCTAGTAATACATTCGTGTTCTTGATTAATAAACTGAGATATTGAGTTGAATTGGAATAAAGGTTTGAAAATCAGAGTGAAGCTTAGGGTGAAATCATAAGTCTAATTCTCCATCAATTGTTTGAAATTCCGGATTTTGATATTTGTGATTGTTTTGTGATAGTTTATTTATTTATTAATTTAGTTTCTATAATTTTAAACCATTGAATTGAATAGTTTAATAAAATTAGGATTAACAAAAAATTGATAATTGTGAAGTTAAATTTCTTGCTAATTTGTCTTCGTGGGAACGATACTTTATTCACTACTATATTACTTGTAGACCACGTATACTTGCGTGTTTTACGTATATAGATTTTACCCAACAAGAAGCCACCCCCCACAGGGGCAATCCCTTTTTGCCAATGTACCCCCGCAGAGGCGGGGGGTAGCGAATTCTAAGCACTCCTGTTGTGTTTTGAACTCTGCTTAGATACAACTTTGAGCATTTGAGTAGCATATGGACTCTAATAATCAGATGATTTTGATTGGGACTTGTGTGTGGGATGTTTATTACTCAATTAACAATGAATTAAACAGTACATAAGGCAAAATACGAAGAAAAATTCCAGTTTTCGATAGCAAGCTTTGGAGGAGTTTTTTGAAGATATTTTCGTGACGATTGCAGTTTAAGGCTACGTGAAGGGTGGTTTTGCATTATTCTTCATCTTAGTTCTATATTTGTAATTGAAAGAATGTTCTTTTAGATTATTCAGTTTTTATTACATTCATTATGAAGTAATTCACTTTTTAGACTTACGATGGATCCTTAAGTGAGACGATGATTGTGTAACTTTGATTTCCAGTTCAATAAATTATTTCTCAGTTTATCTATATTAATTTGAGCGTGAATTTATGAATTGCCTTATCAACAATTCGTTGTGGATTTGTATGGAATCGAGAGAGGATATTCGAATCTAGACTTAGTTAATATAGTATGTGTTCATGAATTTTGTGAATAGTAGAATCTTGATTATTGTTAAGGTAGAGATATGCTTGACATCGCATGTAATCGGATAGAGAACTTAATCTTAAATCTTCTTTAATTTCAGTTCACATAGAGATATAGTGAGTTGGTTGATTAAGGTGTTTAACTTGTTTCTATCTAAATTGTGGATTTAAGTTAATACGGTATTAGTGCATCGAGAGGTGGCTAGTACTACATTCATGTTATTGATTAATAAACTGGGATAGTAAGTTAAAATGGAATAAAGGTGTGAAAATCAGAGTGAAGCTTAGGGTGAAATCATAAGTCTAAATTCTCCATTATTTGATTGAAATTCCGGATTTTGATATTTGTGATTGTTTTGTGATAGTTTATTTATTTATTAATTTAGTCTCTATAATTTTAAATCATTGTGTTAGTTCCCAGTAGGCACAATAGATATATAAGGGGGGGTTGAATAGATCCTTTTAATTTCAATTACTTTTCTGGTTTATTTTGTATTGCTCATAATTTAGCATATGACAAACATAAGAATCTTTTCAAGCACAGTGGAATAAGTAAAAGATCCCCTTTATTGATATATTCATAATCATACATACATTGTTCGTAGAGTTAGTTCAATGGTAAGCAGGTAAAACATACATAGCAGTTATAGCAGTTAATAGACATAATGTAAATGACAGTAGGTAAAAGACACAAGGGGTTTTAAGTGGTTCAGTGACTCAAGCTCCTAATCCATGCTTCTGCTTTCAACTAGCAGGATTTCCACTAAGGAAGGGCAGCACGCTGAATCACTAAGATTCCTTCAAGGACAGCAGCCTTGGGACTTCAGTTTACTAAGAACTCTTCAAGGCCAGCAGCCTTGGAACTCCTCTAGTTCCCTAGGAACTCTTCAAGCCCAGCAGGCTTGGAACTTCATTTACTCCCTCCGGACAAGGACCCCTTAGGCTCTGGCTTCTTATAAGTTGATTATTTGTTTGTTGGAGTTGGTGTTGAGCTGCTAAGATGTCTTTTTGCTTTGAACATCTTCTGTACTTAGCAGCTTAGCGTGATCATCCTTGAAGTGCAGTTGAGTGTTGCTTGATGCTCAGCTTCTTCAGTTACTCAACCTCCTCTGATGATCCCTTGATGAACTGCCTTGAAGATAATTCCTCTTGATACGTGATGGCTACAAATGATGGGTTTCTAAGATGACTGGAAGTTCTTCTTCTAGGTACTTAGAAACTTTCTCATGCTTGCCACCATGATGACGTTTGTGATCTCCCTTCTTGATACTTGATGCCTTTTGATGATGGACTTACTAAGATGACTGTGAGCTCTTCTCTATGATACTTAGAGTCTTCCCATGATGGACATCAAGATGTCATTAATGCTCTTCTTTCTCTCGGAAGTTCAGAACACTCTTCATGAAGTAAAACTCTTACTTCTACATTGTAGAACTCTCACTTCTACTTCTTTCTTTGTATGTCTCTGAGTGTTCTTGGTGGATCGTAGAGTGAGCCTTCGGACTCACTATCTCACATGGTTTAGAATAGTCTACCGTTACTCAAAATTTGGCAACTCCAGCACCCTTTGATCTTTGAAGCTCTAGCAGATTTATATTCCTTCCCAATCTTCCCGTTGGAGAGTTGCCGTTGAAAGCTCTTTGAAATGCTTCACAGATCTCGAGTTGCTTGGTGCAGACTGCAGGTGTGACATGACAACTTTTTCTGACTTTCTGATATTGCAGTCTACTGTTTCATCTACCCTATTAGATATATCACTTTAATGTATTGGGCAGGTTGAAGACTTTATTTCCTCCTTCTGATTTCTTGATCAGAGTGTGTCCTTTTTGCATCGATGCTCTCAATAAGCACTTGTTCGAATATTACCCTTCAGATAGAACAGTTGTCAATTCTTCAGTCTTCAGTTATTCGAACTCTACGATTCTGATGCATGTCTTCAAGGACCTGATCGTAGTGTCTTGTTAACTGGTAGAGACAACACTACGATCTTGAAGAGTGTTGATTGGATCTTCAATGTAGAACACCTCTTCCTTCTTTTGTGCAGTGCTTCAACACTTCTGTTTGCCTTAACAATTCTCAGATACTGATGACTTGACTTCCTTGTTCTGGCCCCTTCTGAATAGCAAGACACTTCAGATTCGTGGCGTTTCCAGTTCACTTTCTCCTTGTGATCTCCCGTTTATTTATCATCAATGGAATGACTCAATGATTAATCACTTTAGCCTTGTTCTTCAGAAGCTGTCCAGTATCTCTGTATGCACTTCATCAGTTCTTTATTTATTTGGTAAACACTACGATCCTGGTTGCTTCCAAGATCGTTGTCTTCTGTCTGCTTGACAGCTACTGCACTTGCTGACTTTTCTTCGTTAGTTACTGAAGTCTTCTTCTGATCTTGTGGAAGACTTCATCTCGAATGGCTTCACAACTCAATCTTGATGCTAATTAGGTTGGTGCTTAGATCTTCTGTTAGCTTGCATGCCATTTGTTGAGTGCTCTCTGGTTTCTTTCAAGTTGGATGTAACATTGCAGCTTGAACCAGAGGCTTGGTTCCTTTGGATATTCTAGGAGTGCTCATTTGTTGATAATCGTATTTTCTCTACGACTCTGCCTTATCGTTGTGAGCACAACTGTTGAGGTCGTAGTTTTGCACTCTACGATTTAGCTTTGGCTGTGCAAACCCTACGACTTCGGGATCAGATCTTGACACTCTATGATTTCTGTCTTTGTGCTCGATGTCTTTATCTGATCTTGCCCGACTAAGATCTCTGCATGTAATCAATAGACTCTACGACTCAGAGTGTAGTCTACGATCCTTGACTTGGTTTCGGCATCAGTAGACTCTACGACTCTGAGTGTAGTCTACGTTTCTGACTCGGCTTCGGCAGATGTTCGGTCGGCTCGTAGGCAGGCTGTCTCTATGATTCTGAACATGACTTCCTCAGCAGACTTCGGCTATGAGGAATTTTTACTCGATACACTACGATCCTTCCTCGTCTCTCCTGGCAGTCTACAAAATCCGAGATCTACTATCTTGCAGAGTACGATTCTGCCTCGACAGCTCTCGAGTTCTCCTTAACTCTCCTGGCAGACTAAGATTTCTGGTGCAGTGCTCGACGATCAGACAAGCCTATCTATTACATCATAAGATCAACCTAACATGCTTGATCTTTCTATATTCATAGTCCTTGTACATCATTTCTTTTTAAGGACTTTACAGAGTTATTTTACTTATGTAGGATCAACCTAACATATTTGATCAAATCATTCTAAGTCCTTGTGCACATATTTCTATTATCTATCAAGGGACTTTACATCTTTTCTTAATGCAAGCATACTTGCATATTCATTCATATATATCATAATCAAATCATATGTAAATAGGAATAACATTCACATGCTTATTCCTGACACATTGAATTGAATAGTTTAATAGAATTAGAATTAATAGAAAATTGGTAATTGTGAAGTTAAATTTCTTAATAATTTGTCTCCATGGGAACGATACTCTATTCATTACTATATTACTTGTTGATCACGTATACTTGTTTGTTTTGTGTATATAGACTTTACCCAACACATGACTAACCCTAAGATAAGCCACCTTAAACCCTAAGCTTTACCCTTAACTAAACACATAGGCAAGCTTCTCAAACCCTTGGTTCAAACCCTAAGCTTAACCCTTGGCTCAAACCTAGCCAATTCTTAATTTATTAGTCAAGACTTAATATTCTTAGGCTTAGTTAGTCCAACTAATTCTAATTAGACATTTTCTTATTTGGTTAGGTTTTCTAACTTTTTTGGTTACGTTTTCATAATCTGTTCGATTAGCCGAAAAATTGACTTTAGATTTTCGAAAATCCAATTTCGCCACCGATCCCCCTTTTCCAAATAAACATTGTCGTATTCAAAAATTCGAAAAAACGAGATTGTGTTTTTAGCTTGAATAGTGTTTTTACATGTTTTTCTCTTAAAAAATTTATTTTCCACATTTACCCTTCAAACACTCAAAAACGCTTACATAACACATTTATTGGTCATATAACGATCATAAGTCACAAAAAAATCAAATTATCCATGAAAATTTCATTTTATTAGATAATTTCTTTTAAATCCTATTTACAAGAATATTCGATCTTTGCGATCATTACAGCTCTGACACCATTTTTAGGGGAAAATTCTTCGAAAATAGTTTTTTTTAAAAAAAATACTTGGATCATCTTTATGGTATTATATGAAACAATAAATATATATACCATGTATCTAAAGCGATAATTTGTTACCTAGTGTTTGGTTGGATTAACACGTTTTTGAAAAATCGTACAGTCTCTTATATCCTCTAAATATTTTCTCCTATAACCCTAGACTAAACCTGGAGTATGGACTCCAAAGCACCATTCTGGAAAAAAAAACGTAAGTTCTGTTTTTCCTAGGCTGAAAGAGAGAATACAAAATTTGGTATTTTATTTAGATAAGAAAAAGTACTTCATACGTTTCAACTCAATGATATATATAATAACATTGATATTATTATTAAAAATAAATATTAATTCCATTAAATAATTGTAATTGCACTTAAGTCCAAGAATTAATTAAATAAACCCTTTACTAATAAACTCTAAATATTTCCTCTATAAATGTACATAAATATTTTAGAATTAATTAATATAATTCTGATATATTTAAACTAATTTCATAATTCTATAATTTATCTCTATTTGATCATAAATTATTTAACAATTAAATCAATACTTTTAACAATAAATATTAAAAGACTCGGTCAAGATTCTATGATCAAAGATAAATTATCCTATGAAAAATCTTATAGATTTTTTGAAAATAATAATATTCATAATATTAATTAAATATATTAATCGATATTCCGAGGTATTAATTAACACGATGTAATCTCACTCATTAGAACATCAAATTAATATATATATGAAAATGATCCATAACAAGTATTTGCTATGAATGAAAAATAGACAAATAACATCATAACCATCCATTGCAATAATCAAAGGTGGAGATTAAACGGAGAATAGCACCGTCCGCTACTTCAACTAGCGGACGATCCCTTCAAAACCACGTCTTTATATCTCTCTTGTTCCTTTATCTCTCTCGTGTTCCTTCTTTTTTTTTTGCTACAGGAAAAATGCTATGAAGCTCCGTATGCAGATCTCCAATAACCTTCATCATCCCTCATCCTCTGCTTCATGAAAATTTGTTACCTCAAGGAGTGGTTGTACGATTTAAATTTTTTTTCCTTAAAAAAACAGATTTAAAGGGTTATAGGATGTGGGAGTTGTAGATCATCCTCTGCTATTCCACAATTTATTGGAAAATTAGGGGATTGAAATATGAGGGGATAAACTTTAAATACCCCCTTTATATCTCTCTCCTCTAATTTTATCTGTCCTCCCATTTTTCAATTCCCATTAGCCATTAGGGGGAGACAATTTCCTGTGGAGACGGGGAGAGTGAGAAACCACCAAAACGGCTACTATTAGCGCCTTCCAAATTATCACCGAGAAAGAAACTCAAATTTCCCCTCATGTTGGGTTGTTTTTAGGCTGTTTGCATTACTCTAATCTCTGGGTTCTCTGTGTTATTGGAGACCTGCATACGGAGCTTCATAGCATTTTTCCTGTAGAAGAAAAAAGGAACAAGTGAGAGATAAAGACGTGATTTTGAAGGGGATTTAACTGAATTATCTGGGTCCTCATGACGCCTGAAAGTTATTACAGTTCCAAAAAGACCAAATTATTTTCTGAATTATTCTCTGCACCAATCACTTCAGTCGTATTTAACGTGATAAAATTCTTCTTCCGGATGGATTTATGGGATCCTGTTGAATAATGTTGAGAGGACTGCCATGGATTTGGAACACGTGAATATATATGTTTGGGATTTTTTTTTACCGTCCGCTACTTTAACTAGCGGACGGGGCAATTTCCTTTTTAAATCTCCGCCCTTGGTTATTAGAATGGATGGCTATGATGCTATTTGTCTATTTTTCATCCATAGCAAATATTTATTATGAATCATTTCCCATATATATATATATATATATAAACAAAATCAGGTGCGGGAGTCCGCATTTTGCTAAAATGCAGATTTTTTTCTTTTCTTTTCTTTTTTTAAAATCAACTAAAAAAAATTTAATGTTTTATGGAACTGGAATTTTTTTTATAATACAATATTTTGGGCGTGATTTAGATACATATAACAAAACAGCTTTGTAAAGTCTGTACAAACTGTTTTGTTATATGTATCCAAATTACGCCAAAAATACTGTATTATGGAAAAATTTCAGTTCCATAAAATATTAAATTTTTTTAGTTGTTTTAAAGAAAAAACAAAAAAAAATATGGTCCGCATTTTTAGAACGTCCGGGATCTCGTATAAGATCCGGACTCTATATATATATATGTGTGTGTGTGTGTGAAAATATTTTATAAATAAAACATTATCACATGATCTGTTTAATGCACACTTTTAATGCACTAGTATTTTAATTATAAGTTTTACTTACATAATCAAGATAAATCATCTTTGTTAAAGTACTATAACCTACATAATAATATCTCCAAATCATCCTAGGTGGTTATAAACTATTACTTCTTTATTTATATACTCCATTACTTATGATTTATATCTTCTGTGTATAATATTTATTTATACACAAACCACAACATATATAATATGAAGATAATATGTAAACAAACTAAACGATCATTTAATAAATAATGAATGATGTACTTTTATTAATAAATAAATATCCAACATAAATAAATAAAAATTAAATGAATAGATAAATAGGATTTTTATAGCAAAAATTCAACAATATCAACATCATTTTTATGTCATTTGTACAATTTAAGAAAATGTTAATGAATATAATCCTTGAATATTAAATTCTAATTTGTTTATCTTTTATTTTTTCAATAAATTTTAGGTGGATAATATTAAGATTTTATACTTAATTTAATCTATTAGATAAATTATTTTCTTAATATAAGGACTTTCTTACGTGGATAAAAAAGAACAGAGTATGTTTTAAGCAACTTATGAAAGGACAACATTCTTTTTCTTTAATCTTGCTCCAAAAATAAAAGATAAAAATATTTAACAAAAATAACAATCTTTTTTATATGGTCTCAATATTCGTTTAGTGCATACCCCTTTATTTTATATATTCTGCTCACCATCTTTAACGACGGACCGGACGACAGTTTAGTTTGTCACTATAGAACAGATAAACAGTTTATATGTTATGATGACGGTTCGATGTGTCGCTAAAAACAAAGACGATGGTTCTCTGATATACATGACGGACCGAACTGTCGCCCGACCCGTCGTTAAAAGTGATGAGCAAGATATGTTAAATAAAATGATATACACTCTCCGTATACATACATACATACATACATATATATATATATATATATATAATATTTTATTTTTTCTTGTTTTTAACTGCAGCAACTCTTTTGAGGATGGAGTAATTGTTACTTTAAGTAGTGAATTAATGTTCATTCTTTCATTGTTAAAAATTTGAGAGCCAACTATATTTATTCTACACTCAGTTGTAAAGGGTTATGCCATATGACTCCATTCATATTGTTCCATCACCGAGTCAGAGAAATGTAAACAGAAGGATCAAATTACAGCACCTAAAGAAGTAAGAAATAAACCAGAAGATACAAGTTATTATGTCATCTCTTATTTCCACCGCCCATCAGTTGAATTTGTATGGGAGGTACCTAAAAGGACATCACTAGAAAACCAGAAACCTGTAGGGGGAAAACAAACTTTTATGACCTCTAAAGACGATTCAGGATGACAATTGAGTGTTTGCTAGCTTCCAGAGCTTGACCCACTCCACCATAGCTTCTGCGACACGAGCGAAAACCGAATGCACCGGCCCCAGGCGCTCCTGCACCGCTGCAGCCATCTCAATCATACAATCCTCTGCTGTAACCGCGGCTTGAGACAACCTCACCGACTGAAAGAAAGGGACAACTTCCTCCATCAGCTTCACCCCTTCCCACTCTTTCTTCAAACTCTCAATGGCGTCGCCTCTTTCGTTTCTCCACACGTAAGGAATCCCGGTTTTCACACCAATCCCCAAGTGATCACACACCACCTTAACACACATTCCACACCATAAATCTTCCACGGTTTCCCACCTCACTTTTCCTTCCCTTTCCAACCTTAAACCCGGCAACAGAGCGGGTCCCACCACCTCGCGGTTAAATGCTATATTGATTCCACTAACAGGCATCAAGGACCTCGCTGGTACAGTAAGAACAGCATCAACATATCGAGAATTCCTCTCAGCTGGCTTGAGGGCTTGTGTGGGTGCATCATAGTCGGCCAAGTTAAGCCACAGTCCACATGATAGAGCACAAGCGACCCCACTCCGCAGGCTAAATGGGTACCCGCGAACAAAGTCTGCTCCTTTACGGTAAGGGTCGTAAAGTGTGTTAAAGAAGAAAGGAGTGGCTGGAGTTGAAAGATTGTTGACGTGTTGGGTGACAACATCTACTAATTGACCCTTATCGTCCTTAGCAGGGACACAATCATCATCAATTGAGATTATATATTTTTTCTTGGAAACAAGATACCCAAAGTAACGACATGAGTAACCAGAAAAGAGAATGGAAGAAGACCCAACTACTTTGTCTATATCGGACTTCGTATAGACTTGCACATCAAAGCCTGCTGGAATTTTAAGTTCCTCTTTGAGATCAGGATCTTTGACAATGATCAGGTGGAAGCGGGAGAAGACCGATTTCCACTCATCCATGAAGGATGTAAGGTCATGGTTCAGTGCACCAATCACAATATCCACCTCATTGTCGTTGATGCTTACTTGAGACATATTGTGAGATTTTTCTGGAAAATAATGATAAAAAAAAGAGGGAGAATACCTTCACAGTCCTAATTACAGCAGCAGTTTGAATTCTAAAATCTTGCAAGTGCTCAAATAAAATCAAACAGCATCAAAACTTTTCGGAGCATCCTGTCAAAAGAACTACGAATCAACTCTTTCAAATTCAAATAGGAGAATTGTTTAAATAATAAAGCATGTCTTACTAGTGGGAAGGACAGGAATCAGAATATGCTTGATATTTAGTGCCTGGATGAGCGAATGGATTTCTTCTTTGCCAGTCGCAATGAAAAGCTTCAAAATCTTCTCAGTCAATTTTCCAGCTCTTAAAGTTCTCTGCCAATCAGAAAAGAAACTAATTAAACTTTCAAAAACATGCTTATAATACTGAAAGGAAAAGGGAAAGCGATGCCTATACAACTGAAAAATGCCAATTTAAATTTAGCACACTGAAAGTAACTTTTTGTTTTTATTTTTAACTACAATAGTACAAATTCAATATTATGACTTAGTTCGGATGCTAAAATATCACATTCGTACTAATTACTTATAGAACAATCAATTTGTTGATGCAACTAAAAATTTCTATAAAACTTAGTTTTATTATATTTAGATTCTATGAGAATTCCCAATTATAAGCACTATAAAGCTACTCTAACATATCATGTGTTTAGTAGCGTACCGCGCTCCCTACTGGTTCCATGAACCAAAATGAACTGTGTTTGAGGTAACATTGGTTTATCATATAGCCCACAGAACCAGCTGGCCAGCACATAACTATTTACATTAACATTCTGTTTACGCTCAAGTGTAGCAAGTATTAATATTATAATAAAGCTATATTGAAAGAGTAACAGCAATATATAATTTCACAGCAGAAGATACTATAGCACGCACATGTACAAGAGCATGAACTAACGAGATCAAACCGGACACAATCAAAATTAAAATTAAAGAAAAAACACATCAAAAGCATGGAGGAGACATTTGATGATTTCTGCAATCAAAATTAGAATAGCGAAAATATCATCAACTTCAGAACTAGTCATTAAGGAAATGACATGGTCGCACCACCTAAAGTTGATGCTAGGAACAATGACGACTTAAAAGATATCAGTAGTGCACACGCACACACATATGGATAGATATGGTATCCAGATAACCATGGGTAATGGTAATGACCAAACTGCCACAAAATAACACACTAAGCCCACCACTCAACCAACAAGGCCTTTTTATCTCAAGATACTTGGAGTAGGCTGAAAATGAATCCCATATACACATAGGAATAGCAAACCAAGTGTATTTAAAAATATATTTTTTTTAAAACCTTGATAGTACAAACCTAACTTCATTACAATGTGCCACTACCTTCTCGCTAGAGGCCTGTGACTAGGACTGATCATTCGGTTATAACCGAACCGAATAGTCTATTCGGTTATAACCGAAAACCGAAATTTATTTATTTTTGGTATCCGAACAAGTAACCGAATTATCCATTAACCGAATAACCGAATTACCGAATAACCGAATTTACAATTCGGTTGTTCGGGTAATAACCGAAATTAAGAAATATATTTACAAGTTGATTTTATTTACCTGCCAAAATTAGAAAACAAAAAATAGAAAAAGGCTCATCCATTCAGAATTTACTGAAATACAGTGTGCCAAAACGAAACACACAATCAAATAATACGTCAAACGAAATGACAAAACGTCAAAACACAAACACAAATCAAAACGAAATTCGTCACAATCAAACCAAACCAAACTGAGATCAAACGAAATGGCCTCAAATGCAAAATGAAAGTGAGATCTGAAGTCGCAGGGATTTCGTGAAATACAAATCAGAACAAATTAGAACTAGACCCGAATGGGATTTCGTCGCTGGGATCTGAAGTCGCCGGTGGTCTCCGCCATGCGTCTCTGTCGCACAAGAAAAAAAGATGAGAGATCAGAGTTGCCTCTCTAACGACGGCACCGACGACATGGACGGCTCCCTCTCCATGGTCCGTCTGAAGAAATATAATTCAGTCGAGAGTTTAGAGTCGAGAGATCTGAGAGATTGAGAGTGAGAGAGTTGGAGACTTTGAGTAATGGTTGTCGGCTGATGACTTTGAGTTGGAGACTTTGAGTAAAGGCTGCTGACTTTGAGTCTTTGAGTTGAAGAAATGACTAGTGACCGTTGGCTGGGCTGGGCTGGGCTGAGTGCTAATGATTAATGGCTGGGCTGGGCTGAGTGCTAATGATCAGAAATAACTAATGGTTGGGCTAGTGGCTGAGTTTTGTTCGGTTATTCGGTTTAACCGAATAACTCAAAAATGATACCCGTACAAACTAACCGAAAACCGTATAATAATTCGGATATAACCGAAATAGTGAACATAACCGAATTTTCAGAAAAATTAGGTTAAATTATTTCGGTTCGGTTCGGTAATTCGGTTATACCCGTTTTTTGCTCAGTCCTACCTGTGACCTTGACGCTAGAGTTCAGGAACAAGAGCTTTGACCTTTCCTAAATTAAAGAAAGATGTAGAACCCAAGTGACCGCATCGACATGGTTTCTATCGTGACAATGACCTAGACCTAGACCTAGACCTAGACCTAGACTAGACACATAACAAAGCTCGAAACACTTGATCCTCTTATATGTATATCTCATCAGATTAATGAAGGCCTGCCTAACAAACCTAAATTCCTTGATTGCACTAAAAAAAAAAGTACAAACGCATTTAGCAACCGGAACCGCACACAAAAGTCAAAACCACAAAAAACGCACCAAAGAAACTGCACCAATGGTTCTAGTAACATATTGTGGTTTTTTCAGTAGGAACCGCACCCCTTACAGTTGCGGTTTTGGTATAGAAATTGCACCCCTTAAAGAACCGCATCCATTTAAAGTTTTAAGGCTTTAATATTTCTCATATTTTTGTGCATGATTTAGAGTTTTTAAGTTCTATTTAAGTATGATTGTAAATTTAATTTTGGAATATGCATGTAATTTTGCACGGTTTAAGACTTTTAAGTTTGAACCAATGGTTGTATTGTAATAATGTATGCATCATTCAATTTGAGGAATTAGAAGTTTTGAATTAATTTGTTATTGGTTTCAAGAATGTAACTTTTTGTAGTTGAGTATTATCTGTTGTATCAAGCTAGCAATGTTTGAGATTTATTTTAAATTTGAAAAGTATTATATGTTTATTATTATTTTTTCAATTGGTTATCGACTCGAAACAACACCATTTGAAACCGCATCGCATTCTTAAAAACCACACCACACCAATCCAAACGATTTCATGTTGCGATTTTTGATTTAAGCAACCGCACCAAAGTGGTTTCATGTACGATTTTTGCTCGGAACCGTACCAAACCACGCCTCACCCTAATGATGGCCAACATCATATCTTACCCAATGAATCCAGTAAAGTACCATAGAGCTCTAACAAGAAACCCTCTTTCTATATCTCTAGATTGCTTGGTTCTCACAGGTCTTATTATGTGTATCAACTCATCTTCTAACCCTATAGCATGTGTATTGTAATCCATATCCCCTATAAGATATGACAAAAACAAAAGGAATTCAAGTCAATGTAGGACAAATTGAACAGTTTAAACTCTAGAATTAATGCACATGTCACAAGACTCGTGGTCATAAGATTCTTAGCTGAAAATGGAACTCACAGTAAGTAAACTCATCTACAACTACCATGAATATAACAAAACCAAAAAAAAGTTATCTCACTACCATGAAGCTAGTTCAAGTGATAAACTGTCTCCAATGTTGGGGTGGAATCTTGCTATGGAAAGCTACTCATGGATAAATAACAAGAAACATGGAGAGGGAAAAGAAAAAGGATTACTAATAATTTTCCGTATTTCTCTCTGAAAACTCTACATTCAGCATAGGCACTACAACAACTTTGAAAAAAAAACAATACTGGCAGTGGAGGAAAGCCAAAACACATAACGAGGAGTTCGAAGGTATGCACTAAAAGGAGCTCCTGAATATTTCAATTAAGAGACGGGTGTCGGACATGGGCACTTTAGGAAAAAGTGAAGAGTAGTAGAGTACATGTGACACAGAATAAATATAAGTTAAGGCCATTGGTGGTAGTTAATTCATAGCTTCTAACAGATAGTAGAGTAACAAGGCTAGTACTATTTTCTCTGTACACAAGTTAGGTTCATGTTAGCTTGAGTCATATTTTATTATAAATAGTGATCATGTATTTGTGAACACACTATGAATGGATTGAACTGAAGAATGGCTTAGCCATACTCTGTCTCTCTTAATTATTCTCTCTAAGTTTCCATCTCTCTATAATATATATATATATATAATATATATATATATATATATATCTTCTTCTTTTTCCCCAACCTCTATCAATTTCTCTCTAGGTTTCCTCCTATTTTCAAGTATTTCTTCATTGTTCTTCACTGATACTGTGATACACTTCATTTTTCTGCTACTGTTACTGTTCATCAATCATCAATTTAGTTGAATCCTGATTCCCTGATTTAAATTCGTTAAGCTCACTAAAGTTGAGCTCACTTTTCAGGACCATTTATCTCTTTAATCAAGTTTCTATGCTCGGTTTCTGCGAGTGATCAAGTCTGGTGGTTGAACAAGGTAAATTCCATTCTTTATCAAGTCAATGTTCTCACTCTCGTTCTCATAATCTTCTTCACTTTTTAAATCTCCTACCCGAGTCTCATTTTCTATCCAGTTATTCTCTTGCAACGAGTGTTAATGAAATGTCTGGGTGAATTTTTTCTTCATCTTTTTTATCACTTTCTTCTTTTCTCTCACATCTAGATTTAGGTATTGTACTGAAACAGCAACTCTAGCTCACTTACTCCATAAATCAGAAAAGTATACTTATTTGATTGATTTGTTCAAATTTGAGGTTTACTTGTACCAAATCTCACATTCTCTCATCCAAAGTCACTATCACAACCTGTTAATTACCCTCAAAATATCGCTGGACAGAAACCAGTCCATACAGTATGTTTCAACATAACATTATGAGTTTTAGAAAGTTTACAATGAAAACTTCAAGAAAATGGATCTATTCGTGACTGAGGTACAAGGCTAATTAATAAGAAGAAAGAGGAGACCGAAATTGCCTTCCAAAATTCCTTTGCAAATGAAAATGAAGAAGACGAAACAACAAGGAGAAGAAATGTGAAAATGAGAATGACGAAAATTAGCAGAAATGACTTAGGGATGGCAGAAGGAAGAGAAGCCACAATGTGATGGTCCAATTACCTATGATGAAGCATGCATTTATGAAGGGCGTACGAACTTTGATGAGTTTCTCATCAATATAGAAGATTATGGTCTCAACTACATGAGGAGTCAATTCATCATAAGGAAATACTAAGGATGCAGCAATTTTCCCTACCCCATATGCATTGACTAAAAAAGAACTTATCTAAAAATATACGTGTCTATCTGGTTTTACAATTCCAGAATCTTTTATATTAAATCATTTTTAATATCTTATAAATCATTTTTAATATTTTATATCAGTTTCAAACACTTTGTCAGGTTTAAATT
Organism: Panax japonicus; assembly: GCA_020205505.1. Taxonomy (NCBI): domain Eukaryota; kingdom Viridiplantae; phylum Streptophyta; class Magnoliopsida; order Apiales; family Araliaceae; genus Panax; species Panax japonicus. The sequence continues at coordinate 14,605,641 of CM035111.1, forward strand.
TCTGCCACCCCCATACTCCAAGGAAAGCATCAATTTTCACCACTAAACTCTCTATTTCTATGGCCAAAATATTTAAGCCTTTTTGCATATAAGACTGTATAAATGCTAACCTCTGTAGACCTCTTTTAGGGGGCAGAAAGAAGAACAATGACAAGAAGGCCAACAAAACTACAAAAATATACTAATCAGTCCAGACAGAAATCACAGAAGTAGCATTATCAATCATAGAAAAATTGAGAGAAACTCAATCTTATATCGCATATTCTAACATGCCCTATTTATACACCAATCAAATTTCAATGATCAACATGATTAACAAAGAATTCAAACATATATCAAAGAAAGAATTCAAAGATTTCAGTGACACCCATTAATTATCTAGCAAATTCTAACATGCCCTTTTTATACAACAATCAAATTTCAACGATCAACATGATTTACAAAGAATTCAAGCATATATCAAAGAAAGAATTCAAGGATTTAAGTGAAACCAATTAATTATCTTACAAATTCTAACAAGCCCTTTTAACACAACAATAAAATGTCAATGAACAACATGATTAACTCAGAATTAAAATATATATCTAGAAAGAAAAAGAAGATTTACCAGAAAGAGGTCGATGAGGATGTGTTCAGGTAGGAAAGAGAGATCTGAGATATTGGAGAGGTTAAGGACAGCAGAGTCAACTGCGAGCGAAAGAAGGGAAGGCGGGGTTCTCATTCATTCGCAGATGCTACTTTCTCTCTCTCGCTCTTAAAAAGCTGTAATTTTACATAGACGAGAATCGGTCTAACCGGCGAGTAAAATTAGTGTTAGTAGAGCCGGAAATGGTCACCGTAAAATTAGTATTAGTAAGCATCAGTATTTGAAAAAAAAATATTTATTTGCATTCGAATTTTTTTTTCTATATTGGTATCAATACATAAATGGTAAATATATTTGGTGGATAGGGAATATCTAGAATCTGTTATTCGGATTTAGATCTGTATCTGAATAATTATATATATATACTAGCTGGGTCCCGTGTCTCCGGCACTGTATGGGCAGTGAGATTTATCTCAAATTTAGAACGACCCAGATGATTTATTAAGTGAGCGGGAAATTCAAAATCATTATTAGATAGATTAGATAGATAGATAGATAGATGTATTTTATTAGATAGATGTATGGACGGTGGAATTTATCTCAAACTTTAGACGGCCCAGATGATTTATTGAGTGAGCGGGAAATTCAAAATCATTTGTATTTTATTAGATAGATATAGGGAATATATCTTAAGCTCACCCCTTATTCAACTCACCCGAGCTCACCTCCCTTTAACGACGGACACAGCGACGGTTCGATCATACAACCATCGTCTATACTTTTAGTGACGCTATATGTTGTCCGTCACTAAAAGTATAGACGACGGTTGTATGACCGAACCGTCGTCGGATCCGTCGCTAAATGGGGGGTGAGCTCGGGTGAGTTGGATAAAGGGTGAGCTTAAGATCTGGACCGTATATATATATATATATATATATATATATATATATATATATATATATATAACCAGGATCCTATCAGGGATTCCGGATTTTACTAAAAGACGGACTTTTTTTTTGTTTTTTTTTTGCTTTTTTTTAAAACAACTAAAAAAAATTCAATATTTTATGGAACTGAAATTTTTCCATAATATAATGTTTTGGGCGTGATTTAGATACCTATACCAAAAAATGTATGTACTGTCTGCACAGACTGTACAGACATATTTTATTATACGTATCCAAATCACACTCAAAACACTGTATTATGTAAAAATTCAAGTTCCATAATTTTTTTTTATTTTTTTTAGTTGTTTTAAAAAAAAGCAAAAAAAAATATCCGAATTTTGTTAAAATGCGGGAGTCCGGACCTGATCCGGACTCTATATATATATTAATCTATCTATACAAAACACAAGTAATTTTTAAAAAAATCAATCTCCCGCTTAACCCATTAAAAGATCAGGACCGTACAAAACTTTGGATAAATCTAACCATTCGTTACTAAGGTTAACAAAACACCAACACTTCATTATTAATGTTAACAAAACACGAATACAACACAGAAGCAATTCAAATTCCTCTTCATCTTCTTCCTCGACCCAGATCAGAAGCAATTCAAAGTTCCTCTTCCTCTTGTTCCTCGACCCAGATGCAATATAAACCCTTTTCAATCTAAACCTCAACCCATAGGTTTCGACGACGACAACAGCGACCCTTTTTAATCTAAACCTCAACACATAGGTTTCAATCTAAATCTAAACCCTTTTCAATCTCGACCCACTGTCATCGGCGATGAATCTCAACGTACGCAGCGTCGGCGAAGAAACCCCCACGGTCCCGAAGAAACGGGCGAAAACATGGATACAAGAAGAGACCCAAACTCTCATCAGCCTCCGCCAGGAAATCGACACTCTCTTCAACACTTCAAAATCCAACAAGCACCTGTGGGACCAAATTTCAGCCAAAATGAGGGAAAAAGGGTTCAATCGCTCGCCGACTATGTGCACTGACAAGTGGAGGCATTTGTTGAAGGAGTTCAAAAAGTCTAAGCAGCAGTCTAGCATTGATCCCAAGAGTTCGTCTCCTGCCTTGCAATTCTCTAATAAAGGTATAACCTGTGGGTCTTTCTTTTTGTTCAGATATTGTGTTTGCATTTGTATTCTAGGCTCTCTGAGTGATTTGTGGTGATTGTTTCAAATTGTGAATTTCTTAAGATTATAAAGGTTTAATGGTCTCCTGCGTTGCAATTTGTGAATTTCTTAAAATATATACTACTTTTCTAATTAATCTATTTTAAAATAAAGAAAACAATTTTATTGGTTGACATGATAATTTTGCAACCTTGATTTTGATGAGGTCATTAGTAATAAGGAATGCCCAAATATGTAGTTGAACACTGAAGTAGGGGAATATGAAATATTACGCTGTTGTGTGTAATATTACGCTGTTGGGCGAAAGCATTGATTAATAATATAGATGTTGTAGCAACAATTTCAATTTCTCAAAGCATGTCAAAACATCGAAATCCAGTTTCAGGATGTAGAAGTAACATGTGTATATCATCTTCATAGATTACGCATTTTACTAAAATAAGTATGTATAATAAACATGTTTACTAACTTAGCTATGTTGGTAACATACCCTCTCTTTTTTATTTCAAGCCTTCAGCTATGTTGAAGTTTAGATAGTTTTCTACTCCACTTAATTTGTTCTGCAATACAAAATGACAGGCAAACATGTAGGCATGCTAAGATTTTATTGTACATACATGTCCTTTTATTATAATCAGGGGTGGGACACACAACTTTGTGCTAATAGATAGTTTATTATGCCTATGACCTCCAGAAGTGATGTTTATATCGTATGCAGTGTTCAACTAATTCCCTCACTCACTCTGTTAAGAAAAAGAAAACAGGCTTATCATTCATTCCCTCACTCACTCTGTTAAGCGTAACAGAGGAGCCAAGTCCTCTTAAAAATAATATATGTGATATGTATAGAATCAAAAAAAGAATAAGAAAATAACTATTTATCCCCCCTCCCCCAAAAAAAAAAAAAATAATAATAATAATAATAATAATAATAATAATAATAATAATAGTGCTGAAGGACATGAAAGTCACACAACAATGGTCAGCTTCCAAGGTTGAACAACTGAACCAAGATAAATCTCATTCTGCCAAACAAAACTATACTGAAAAGTAAAAATTCAATATGCACAACGGAACCTCTCCTGCTCCTCAATATATTGACAATTTCGCTCCCTCAGTAAAACTCACCAAACACAATGAGCAATCATGTTCCATTTAGAACTCTAACCAAAAAACCTCACGATGAAGTTATAAGCTAAAGTTATAACTGACTCAACCTCACGATGAAGTTATAAGCTAAAGTTCCAGGATTTCTATGAGCTTATAAGCTACAGTCTGGGGATTTCTACACCAGCCATCACTCTCTAGAGTCCTAGAAACTATGAATGTGAATGTTGATTCACTATTCTGAGCCGAGTGCAAAAGTGCTTTATGCATATCAGATGTCTATATGCTTAAGATTCTAAAATGTAATTCTAGGTGGATTTCTTATTTGATAGAAGATTTTATTGACTTTTTATGCCAAGGCATTAAATAAGGTGAAAAAGATATTTCTGTCAGTATTGGAACTACTGTCGAACACTATAGACCAAGCTTGGTCAAGTAGAGAAACAGTTTCGTTGGTGAAACTTTTTGTTGTTACCAAGCTTGGTGAATTTCTCCGAATGAAATTGTAGAGATTTATGCTTGAATTCTTCTTAATGAGTCTTCTTAATTCCGGCATTTGTGCTTGGATTCTTCTTTACCCATACTTGCCAACCAAGACTGTCAATACTCTGTTTGTATTTTGCAGAACTCAACTGAAACTGGGTATGTTGAATGTTTTCATCTCTCTTAAAATGGGACATGATTTGTGAAGTCAATTTGTTCACTCTTAAAACATTAACAAAAAATAGAGTATGCAGATTATATGTATACTAAGCAAGTGTTTTGACAAAAATTATGATATTGGGTTATTTTGCAATCAGTAGCAATCTTTGTTTTATGTTGTGGTTATTAAGATTTCAAAAAAAAAATGTTGTAGATGCCATTCGAACCCGTGATTTTAGCTCTTCTCGGGGGTTTCATTTCTTTTCTATTGGCTGATGAATTTATTGAATGATGCTTAAAATGGTTTAAATGCTTTTTGTGAGAAATTAAGTGTAGAACTAATTATGGATTTGAAGATGTTTTCTGCGGTAAATGACAACACTGAAATAGTAGGAAAAAGGGAAAAGATTGGAAAAACTAAGTACTCTTACTTTCCAAAACTTTGGGATAGATCTGGCCATCCAATAGATAACTTAGCTTCACTAATACTCTTATTTTCCAAAACCGAAGCATACTAAGCGAGAAAGAGAACCCGGTGGGAACCGTAGCATACTAAGTGAAATATATAGATAGATTTGTTATTCTTGATATAAGGTAGTTCGTATGAAGTATGAGACAAAAGTATTGGGCCCTTGAGGTATAAAGCATAAACTTAGGAAATAAACATATGACTTTATGATATAATGTACTTTAGGGGTTGATCATAGCCTCATAAAAGAAAATACATAATGATAAAATAAATTGATTGGGCATAGCCTCATGGAGTTGATAGTCTATGTGTGTGTTGTGTGATTATACTTGCAGGTGACTTATTTAACACATTATTCTTAATGGTATACGTGTAGTTGCACGTAACTGGTGATTTTTAACAAATTGTATACGTGTAGCTCAACTTTGGACTAATTAAGGTAAATACATATCCATAGACAAAGGCAAATACAATGCTCCCCTTTCTTTCTCAACTGAAAAATCTAATACAAAAAATTGTATTTCAAATCAGTTTTAGTTATGAGCATAGGTGTTTATCCAATAAATTTAGTTATATATCAATCCAAATGTCCAAAGAAAATAAAAAAAGAAAGAAACTAAACACAACTTAAACAGAACGAAGAATGAATAATTTAGTATGGGAATGCAAACAGTGGCATGATGAATAAATATCTGGTAATCTTGGGTTCTTCTGTAGGCCTACGGATGAATAATGAAGGGTAAAAAATGATTTACACTGTAAAAAATGAAGATTATATGTATACTAAGCAAGTATTTTGACAAAAAATATGATATTGGGTTATTTTGCAATCAGTAGCAATCTTTGTTTTTTTGACCATTTTTGAGATGGGTGTTGCTTTTCTCTGTATGGTTTTGTTTTATGTTGTGGTTATTAAGATTTCAAAAAAATGTTGTGGATTCCATTCAAGCCCATGATTTTAGCTCTTCTTGGGGGTTTCATTTCTTTTCTTTTGGTTGATGACGGCGACCGTGAGAAAAGGGTAATAAAATTTCATGAGCTCAAATGTTGTACTTATTGGCTTTTTTCCTTTATATGTTTTCTTGGCTTTTTTCCCTTCTCTATATTTACGTGTGTTTGTGTGTATATATGTATATAATTTTATTGTACGAATTAAATTATGAAAATGGTAGTTTCTCAAAAAAATATTGGTGCCCCCTTTTTTGATTTCTTTTTCTGTTTGATATGTTTCTCTAATTTGGTTGATTGACTGTATATTGGTTGATTGACTGTATATTTTAGCTCCTCTTGGGGGTTTCATTTCTTTTCTTTTGATTGATGACGGCGGCCGTGAGAAAAGGGTAATAAAATTTCATGAGCTCAAATGTTGTACTTATTGGCATTTTCCTCTATATGTTTTCTTGGCTTTTTTCCCTTCTCTGTATTTACGTTTGTTTGTGTGTATATATGTATATAATTTTATTGTACGAATTAAATTATGAAAATGGTAGTTTTTCAAAAAAATATTGGTGCCCCCTTTTTTGATTTCTTTTTCTGTTTGATATGTTTCTCTAATTTGGTTGATTGACTGTATATTTCTTGAACATTTATGGGAAATCAAAATGGAGTAGTATGAGTCTCTTATAAGCAGTTTGATTAGGGTTCGTTTCTTTACCTGCGCAGTGTTTATTAGAACGAATTGGATGGGGATATTATTCCCTTTTTTTGGTGAATAGGATTCCTGTGATATGCTGTATTCTTTTTGTGTCTACCCTATATACATGTATAGATTTCTTCCTCCCTCTATCCAAATACAGTTAATTGTTAGTCCCATGTTCCACCCACCCACCCACCCACCCACCCACCCAGCCACAAATGTCAAGTGTTTTACACAGTTAGGCTTTATGTAAATTTTTGGCGTTATATATTGGTACTTGGTTGCTTCAATACTTGATACATAATTTGTTTATTGTAGTACTTTTGTCAGTGGTATCATCTGAATTTTGTTTCTTAAGAAGTTAGCATTGATTAATGTGTTTGGAGAAATATATATGCTTAATGAACATGACTTCACCCCAGATATGAAGTAAACTTAAAGAGTTGGCTGTAGAACTTTGTAGACATAGAGGTGCTTGGATATTCATTTGGGTTCTCTGTCAACTAATTTATTATAGTATGTTTTATTTTGTATATTGGATACATTCTGAGGAATAGAATTTGATGATTCTAGATGAAGCCAAGCTCCTTATTGGAAATTACATAATGGGTCTTTGGATTTGTTTGCTTGCAAAAAATTGTGATAACAAATACTACAAAAGTTTAGTGAATGCGCATGCTACAATGTTTGGGAGAATTACTTATCTCTAGCTTACTAGGGCATATAATGAATTGTCAAAATTTTGGTCTTCAGAAAATTTCCATTCCTCTTTTGTGAAAGTTTTTTATGTTTTTTAATGAATAGATAAAGTAGTCATGCTGTCTATTATTGTTTTTGTATTTATAGTAGGATCATGTTTATTTTTTTCCCCATTGAGTATTAGTGTTGCCGTTAATACGACTATATTGGGTTCAATTCAAGATGGTCATACTGATATTTGGAAACAATATGTTGAGACTATTACTTCCTTGATTCAAACTATTTTTACAATGATCTTGAAGTTGGAAACTATTTGACACCAGTAAAAAGGCTATGATCTTGAAGTTGAGTTATTTTTGCAATGATTTGGGTTAATTGTGATTTTGCAATGTATCAACAGGTAAAATAGCGGGAGGTTTTGTTTAATCTATTTGGTTACTGAGAAACACAAATATTTTAACTAAGCATAAAAAATCTTTTCTGCATCTATGGGCATGTACTGCCGATTAGGCATGTGTGTGTTGTGTGATTATACTTGCAGGTGGCTCAGTTAACACATTATTCTTTTATAATTAGCCATATTATGATTTCGGTCTAATAGCCTAGAAGTAAACCTAGCTTTTATTAACCACACTTTTGATTGGAGATGATTGAACTCTAATGAGGTTTTTGTGGTTAATTAACAATCTCAGGGAGGATATTTCTACCTACTAGCAATATAAAACCCTTATTACGTAAAATGGCATTATAGTCGATGTCAGTGATAGCCATTAGGTACAACAGAGGAGGTTTTCTTTTTAAAGGTGGGTTTTCCATATCATCTTCTATTTTCTTTTTAAAGTTGGGTTTTCCATATAATTTAATTTTATAGTTTAGACATTTTAAGTGCAAGATAAAACATCCACTCTGGTAGAATCCTTATTGTAACTAAAACTATAAGCACATAGGTATTCGTATATACTAGAACTTTAAAGTTTCACCATCTTTTCTAAAAGTCAAGCCGCTTACTATTTGGTCAAACAAAAGACCAACAAGTTATTGAGACTTTGTAATCAAAATTTACCCATACAAACCACATAAATTATGAGGTAAAATCTTCTGCAGGAAACTATAGAACTAATTGAAGTGGCTAAAGTAAAAAGTGCAAGGTGCTTAATTTGAATGGACACCCAATAAAACTAACCTCCAGTTGGTCACGTAGCCTTCACTAAACTTCCATTTGAACTTGCAAATCGTCATTAACGTGGTACCCACTCAAAATATGTAAAGTAGATAAAATTATTACTCAAGAAAGCTAGATGACCCTTTCTGATAGAAAGTTTAAAAGATATTTGAATGTGTCTTTCTTTTTGTTCAGATATTGTGTTTGCATTTATATTCTAGGGTCTCTGAGTGATTTGTGGTTATTGATTTGACTAGCTCATCAATAAAAATCCTAACATGTACCAAGTGGACTGTACCGACACCACATGTTTGTTAAAAGTCCCAAGTGAACTGTTTTAGCTAAAAAGAGAATTCTAGAGGGAATTAAAGTTAGGGGTTATATATGTACATCCTATATAATATGAGGAGAGGTGTTTTGACATATTAAATGGAAACGAAAACAATTTTTTTAAGCTAAAACCAAAAGAGGGATTTTGATATGTCAAGCAATCTTTGGCCACTGTTTTGAGTAGCCTAGAGAATATGAAATAGAGTGGTTATACCTTTTAATTACAGTCTTACATATGATATACAACATATATAAAGTTTGATGCAATTTGGTATACGAACTAAATTAAACAAGACCTCAAAGTGACCACGCGGGAGGGGGGAAAGAGCTGCTGCCCTGTGGCAGCAGCGTGTACCAGCAGCAACAATAGCAGTGGGATGAATGAGGCTGGGGGCTCTTTTAAGCTCTCAGTCGGAAGGGTTAAAACTATCCCAAATAAGGCAACACATGGAATGCCCCCTCAAATATTCCACATTAGGTTAATGTGTCCTTTATTCAATATTCAAAATTTAATAACACATGGATCAAAGATGTGGGAAATAAAATTACTTAAGGCAAGGGGCAGGGAAAAAGAGACTGCTGCCTTTCAATATTGCTTTTAAATTGTTGGTATCTGGGGTTTACAGAGAACATAATTGTTGCAGAGTTTTTGAGTTTAATATGGGGTTTAATATGGGTGTATTTAGAGTGACTTTTAATTTATTTACTATATCCTGACTTTAAAATTATTATAATATTTAGTTGTTTGGACGTTTTTTTATTGTCTATAGACTATAGTGAATTAGTGATACATGCATATGAAATATATTCTTGATACATGCATTCAATTGGCTTTAGTTCTGATTGATCCAAAACTTTTTTGCTGGAATATATCCTTTAATATCAAAGATAATCATGTACACATTTTAAATTATATTCTTGATCTTTTTCCCCCTTTCTATACTGACTATTTATCAGGTTTAATCAAAGACATGAAAGAGTCCATATATTCAGTTGGTTGTCTTGCACTAATGTGTTTGATTAACACACAGTACACACATAATATGTCCATTCCATTAACTACTAATAGCATATGAATTTTGTCAAAAAACAACTAATAATGAGTAGTAGAATTATTAACTATTTTACATGGAAAGAGGAAAATTTTAGTTCATTTGACACCAATTATTGTTGCATTAGTAGATTGACTGTATTTAAGTCTTCTTAATTTTTTTGCTTGAAAATATTGAATATTCTGGTCCAGTAAACATATCCATGTAGAAGGACTGGCTTTAGATTGTTTGTGCGTCAATGTTGGGTTGTTGTTTGAGCTCTGTAATTCATGATTATACTATTATTTATCTGCTAACAAGATTATCTGGTAATTAGTTCACCTTAAATTCTCAATTTGATATGTTCTCTTTCAGTTGCATATGAATTGTATACACACACACACGTGTTCGTATTCAGTTGTGATTGTGTACATGCTTTCTTTCCTAGAGTTTTCCCCCCCGTTTTTAAGCTGTTATGTATCATATCTTTGTTTCCCCCGATTATGGTAATGTTTGGTTAAAAATTATTATGCAGATAATGATAATATGAAAATTGGGACCAAATTTTGTAGTGTGTAATATCCTTTTAAATTAATGTCTCTCATTTGCATATGTACTTGATAAGTTTAATATCTAATACTCCCACATATTAAGTAACCGTACTTATTAGTTGTTATTAACTTCTTCTTTTCATGACACATTTATTCTATTTTAAACAATCATTTAACCTTCTTTTTAAAACAATCAATTCGTAGTTAAATATTGTGAATTATTATTATTTTGAATGTGAAATATTGTTTTAGTTGTGATAGATTTAATTATTAATAAGAATATTATTTCATCACTTAATTTGATTCGTTTCACACTAATTCATTTTTTCAATAGCGAATCTGAATCATGAGGTCACCCTGCCCACGGGACCACCTTCTTATACTGTGTTTGGATATGTAAGTTCCTTTTTCAGACTTAATGAAAATTGAACAATTAATATTCCTTTTTGAAATTTTTAACGTGTCTTTCAATTTGGGACAGGAGGATTATAATTTGCAATGCACGGTAAAATTATTTTCTTCTTTTATAGCAAACTTGCAATTTAATAGCTTTTTTTTTGTACTTTCTATATTTAACCTTCTTTTTTCCTTTCTTTAATAGAGAGAGCATTATCGAAAAAAGAATATTGGCATTATCATTCGAGAAGAATCTGAATTGAATATGATGCGTAAGGCAAGATAAGATTACATTTTCTTTTCTTAAGCTCATACTTTATTTTCCAAGACAAAACATCTTATATTTATACGCTGTCAGGAAAATCTAAGAAAACATCGAGCAAAGGAAAAAGGGAAAGAGTTTCAAAAAGGAAAAGAAAAAGAAAATCAACCCCCCAATTTGAATGTGGTAAGTATACAATATTCCAGACATTTACGTTAGTAGGTACAAATATTTGTTACACAAAGTCATTTAAACAAAATATTTGAACCTAATTTATTAACGACACTGGTACTAGACTTATCATAGTCAAGTGTGGTGCTTTAGTACTTGAAGCAAAGATGATGAAGCAAAGATGATAATTTATTAACAAAACTATGCCTTTTTAGGTTTATAATTATACATCTTTTTAGGGTTTCAATAATAATATCCTTTACGAAAAGGCAATAAACATATTGCATAGTGCTTTCGTGTGAAATACAAAACCAAGCAAACTGAATATATGCACCCTAATCCGAATAAATAGAAGACATTATTTTTTGCTCAAAAAAACACTACGACTTCATCTCTTTACACTTAGATATCTATTGTTATTTGTAGGGATCCAATAAAAATATCCTTGGCGAAGCTCCAATTCCTCGACGTAAAAAATGAGAAAGGGATAATGGTGATGTGCGTCCAATACATATTGCTTAGCGCTTGCGTCGTGAAAGAGAGAAACAAGCAAAAATAATACAATCTCAATCATATCCATTTCAACCAAGATTTTTCCCTGGTTTGATCCCCAGGCCATCCCAACGCGCAGCTTATGAACGGGATTGTATTGCGATCAATAATCATTTTTATCAGGATCTGTCGTTGTTAAAACCTGCGCCATCGGATTCTAATCGAATTCCTCCCGTTCCGATTTTACCACCTCAAGGGTTACATTCAACCAACTCAAATTCAATGGGTGCAGAAATCCTCCTTCCACCAAATAATATAGAGCATGTACATGACTCCCGTAACATTATATCATCTTCCATGCCTATATCACCAACTTTGGGGTTAGTTCAATGCACATTATTTATAACTATATACCATAAGGAGTGTTACGATATATGTGAACTATTTGAAACATGTTCATTTATTTTCTAGGTTATTACCAATTATTCAGTCAGTCATTGATGAAGCTTGCGTACAAGAGGAGGCATTGCCTACAAATATAGCCCCTCTGCCGCATCCTATTTTAGGAAGACACTACCTTGATAAAATGAATATACAGTGTCCTCACTGCTCAGCATTGCATTGGAAAGCCGAAAAGTTATCAAATTCATCTGTTGACCGCCCTTTCTTCGGAACATGTTGTTTGCAAGGAAAGATTCGACTTCCACAACTATTAACGCCTCTTCCAGAAATTCAATCACTATATGATGGCAATGATGATCAGTCAAAGTCCTTTCAAAGTTATACCCGACTGTACAATGCGTCTAATGCTTTTACGAGCTTAGGTGTACATATGGATGATAGAGTGGTTCCTGGTAGGGATCCTAACGCATTTACAATCCATGGGGAATTGCGACATCGGACAGGGTTACTACAACCTCCAGCCGGTCAAGATCCAGTATATGCACAGTTGTACATTCACGATGCCGCAGTTTCTTTAGAATATTGTTCTCGGAGAAACCCGAAGCTGCGAGAGGTTGTCCTACGAACAATCCAGGATAGTCTTTATAGATACAACTCATTTTCGGGTAAGTTTAGACATGCAACTGCAATTTTAAGCATGGAACATTTGAACAATCGCGACATCCCAGCATACCTTCATTATAGTGCAGCAAAAGACCGTCGAACTCATAATTTACCCACGTCAGAGGAGGTTGCTGTCATATTACCTGGAGATGGTGCTGAATTCTCTGCGATGAGGGATATTATTGTACGGTTAAGAGGGAGTGACCAGTTGATGCAGATAAATGAATGCCATCCTGCTTATTTACCATTACATTACGTATTGTTGTTTCCGTATGGTGACCTTGGATGGGAACCAGATTTTAAGCAATGGGATGTCAATCAAGGTAAAGCTTCATCAAAAAGACTTACACAATTGCAATATTGTGGTTATCGTTTGTTTGAAAGACCTACTGAGTATTCAACTATCTTGAGGGGTGGAAGATTATTTTAAGAGTTTGTTGTAGATGCATGGGCGGCAACAGAGCAGAATCGATTAACATGGTATAGGCTCAACCAACAAAAATTACGATCTGACCTATACCAAGATCTGGTCGAGGTAGTTCCTGATGGGTTAGAGGCTAATCAAGTTGGTAAACGAGTAGTTTTGCCTTCTTCTTTTTCTGGGAGTCCAAGGCAAATGTTTGAAATCTTCTAAGATTCTATGGCCATAACTCGGTATAACCAACACCCTGATATTTTCTTAACTATGACTGCAAATCCGAATTGGCCCGAGATAAAAGATGCACTGTTACCAGATCAAACGTCAATTGACCGCCCAGACTTGGTGGCCCGCGTATTTGAATTGAAACGGCGAGCTTTGATGATGGAAATTGATAAGAAGAAAGTATTTGGTGCAAAGGTGGCACATGTTTTCACGATTGAATTCCAAAAGCGTGGGTTGCCGCACATGCATTTGCTAATATTTCTTCAAGGGTCTGATAAAATACGAACACGTGAACAGGTAAATTGAGTTGTTTATGCCGAATTCCCCGATCCAATTTCTGATCCACTTCTATATGAAACAATTAAAACTTGCATGGTACATGGACCATGTGGTGTTTGAAATCTTAAATCACCATGTATGGAAGATGGTAAATGCACCAAGAGATATCCTAAATGCTGGGCAGAAGAAACTACAATGGGCGAAGATGGGTATCCGATATATCAAAGGCACAATGACGGTCGAAAACATTCTTTAAGGTCTGGACATGAAGTTGATAATAGAGATGTTGTACCATATAATTCATACCTCTCTAGATTGTTTAGTTGCCATATAAATGTGGAAGTTTGTGCAGGAGTAAGGTACGTAAAGTATATCAATAAATACATCTACAAGGGTTACAATCACACAACTTTGGTATTGGGGACCGTAGATGAGATTAAGCAGTATATTGATTCAAGGTACATTGGGCCTACAGAGGCGGTATGGCGGATATTTGGATATCCTATGCATCAAGAGTTGCCTCCAGTTATACGTCTGGTAGTTCACCTAGAGGGAAAACATCACGTTTTCTATAACCCTTCTGAACCAATAGCTGCAATATCAAACAGAGCAGAGGATCAACAGACAACTCTAACAGGATTTTTTGCATGTTGCTCTACTAATGATTTAGCTCGAACTCTCACATACCAACAATTTCCAAAGCATTTCGTTTGGCAAAAGAGAGAACAGCTCTGGACAGAGAGACAAAGGGGATTTGCAATCGGAAGAATGTATTTTGCCTGTCCGAATGAAGGTGAAAGGTTTTATCTATGTCTTCTGTTGACGGTTGTAGAGGGACCTCAATCTTTTCAATGTTTAAGAACAGTTGATAATGTTGTACACCCCACATATAAGGCTGCATGTATTGCAAAAGGCCTTTTGGAAGACGATGAAGAGTGGATTCAATGTCTTAGAGAAGCATCAATAATGAGAACATGCTCTCAATTAAGAAGGTTATTTTCTATTATCTTGACACAATGCTCTCCTTTAAATCCAGAAGCGTTGTGGAACCAATTTTCTATACATATTTGTGATGATTTAGCACACAAAATAAGTACATGTTATGGCATTGATGTTCCTACTAATGCTCAAATTTGTGATTATGGTTTATACCTTATTAATCTTTTGCTTCAAGAGTCGGGGAAGAGCTTATCAGATTACCCACCAATGCCACTGCCATATGCTAATTGGAGAATTATCGTTGGCAATCGACTTATATGGGAACATAGGCAGTTACAACTTGAAGTTGATCAAATAAATGTCCAACAAAACTACTAAATGAGGGTCAGCGTATGGCTTATAATGCAATCATTTCATCTGTTTATGAAAATAGAGGAACAACCTTCTTTCTGAGTGGGGGTGCAGGAACTGGAAAGACTTTTCTCTACAATGCAATTGCCAAAAAATGTCGTTCCTTATGCGATATAGTAATTACAGTAGCATCCTTTGGAATTGCTTCTGGGTTGTTACATGGGGGACGTACTGCACATTCAACATTCTGCATTCCACTTAACGTATTAGAAAATTCAGTTTGTGGATTCACGAAGCAATCATCACACTCGGAATTATTTCAGAAGGCTAGACTAATTATATGGGATGAGGTTCCAATGCAGCATCGTCATTGTGTTGAAGCAGTTAATCGGACCTAACAAGACATTCGTGATAACTCGCAACCATTTGGAGGTGTTACTGTTGTTCTTGGGGGAGATTTTAGGCAGATTCTTCCTGTTATACCTAGAGGTCTTCGTGAGCATATAGTGGCAGCATCACTACGACGTTCTTTGCTTTGGAAAGATATACAAGTCTTGACATTACAAGTTAACATGCGCTTGCATGATGACCAATCGTTATTATTTGATTTCTCAGCTTTTCTTAATGAGGTTTGAGTATTTGTATCTTTATTCATATTGACATATATATATCGTCCGAAATATTTGATAAATTACTAATACTTCATTATTGTGTAGATTGGGTCTAACCCTCAAGAATCTATACAACTTCCAGATTCAATAAAAATAACTCAAAGTGTAGATAATCTTATCTCGACCATCTACCCAGAACTAGAAGTGCCATGTAAGGTCACTCCCGAATTCTTAAAAGAGCGCACAATTCTATCTGCTAGAAATGATGATGTCAATGATATCAACCTAGCTGCGTTGGCGGTTTTTCCGGGAGAAGTACATACATACTTTGCTGCTGACAAAATGGTTGAAGATGATGATGTGGATCGGACTATTATGCATCGGTACCCGAATGAATATTTGAACACACTCAATCCCCCTGGACTACCACCGTTCAAATTAGATTTAAAAGAGGGTTGCCCAATAATGCTTCTAAGGAACATTGCACCGAAAGATGGCCTTTGTAATGGTACTAGACTTATCATAGTCAAGTGTGGTGCTTTAGTACTTGAAGCAAAGATTTTAACTGGTGATAAGCATGGTGACTTGCTATTCATTCCACGAATTTCTTTGACTCCTTCTTCGTCTGAGTTGAGTATTAAAATGACAAGAAGACAATTCCCAGTGAGGTTAGCGTATGCAATGACAATGAATAAATCACAGGGCCAGTCTGTCAAATTTGTTGGGGTAGATTTACGTACACCAGTATTTAGTCACGGTCAACTATATGTAGCTCTGTCAAGATGCACAAGTTCTTCCCGCTTATGCACACTTCTTCATGAATTAACTGACAAGTCCACAATAAATATCGTCTATCCTGAAGTTTTGTTATAATTTTATATGTTTGAGGTATCATTTCTTATCTCCGTGCATTCTTGATCTTCTTACGATAAAATTCTTGATATGTTTTGAATTGGCTGATAAAAGTTTTGAATTAACTGACAAATCCACAACAAAAATTGTCTTTATATATGTGTTAATTGTTGAATAGTTGAATATTTGCATATTGTTATAAATGAGACTGATGCTTGAATAAGTTGTGGCATCGTTGTAGTTGTGGCATATGCTAGCAAGACTCCTGATGGCTATATGTGAGTCCTATAGTCATGTGAAATGGAAGTGGCTGGGACTAACAAGTTTCCCTATAGAAATAGCAAACCCCATAAATTATTGTAGGGTGTAATACAATATTTTTAGTTGATCAAGCCGAAGCTTAAAAAACATGAAGTACAATTACTCAAATTACAATACCGTATATTACACATACACCCTCATGTTTTTGAATCCACGTGATACATTCGTTCACTTATTTTACAGATGATGCCTTCGTAGAAGTTACTCATTCTCTAATTTGCAGAAAATTGGTTTACATTTCCTTGCTCTTTTCTGTGTAAGCAAATCTGATAATGTTTCAAGAGTATGATGCCTCCACTGAATAACAATTCCTGCTTTGGCCAACTGAATACATGATTTAGTAATGTATGAACATCAGATAACATATCTTACAGAAAACCATTCAGATAACATATGAGTAAATTTATATATGTGTGTGTATGTGTGAATAACAAATTTGAGAAGCTTGATCATCGCTATATATATAACTTATGCTTTAGTTTTACTTGCACATGAATCGATCAATTTGTACATATATCCTGCTCATTACATTTTGTTATCAAGTTCCAATTAGTTGATTTAATTTGTTGATAGACCTATACGATTCATTTCAATTTTTGTAGTCTTGGGATGATATTGCTATTGAATGGAAACGTGTCCATTCAACAACAAGTCGAGGGTGGAGAAAAGTTAACAGGGTTATGTGTATTTTATAATTCTTAAATCGTATTCAAGTAATCACGTGTCAATTGTTTCGTTCTTGCGATACTGCTAACATTTTGCTTTCTTTTATAAATAACAGATTTTTGTTACAAATAATATTTGTTGGCCATGGACGTTGCCGATGGATAGCTTTTCTTTTCAAAGATTTATGTACCGAAGACATGGTAGAGCTTGACAGATCTACAAGGTAAATGTTATTATATGTATTTTCGTGTATATATTCTACGGATACTTGGTGTAAGCTGTAAATAATATATTTGGTGTAAGATGTAAAGTAAAGGGTGGTGCTCAACATGTTGTTTCTTTATTTTTTGCATATATGTATTTTTGTTCTTCGTCTTTTGTAAAGTTGGGTAATTATACATGGTTATGATGATTTTGAGTATGGAATGATGTTGTTTTTGGTGGTTTGGATATGTATGGATGATTGTAAGTTTTTTAAACAGGTTTAGAATTTGCTGAATATCTATTTTTAAAGAAAACTCTGCCGAAATTTCTTGAAATTAGTATCTATTAGCTTGATATTTTGGTGGTTGGATATGTGTTGATTATTGAGTATGTATTAATTTCTGCATGGTATGATGATTTTGGGTCTTAAATGATGGTTTTTTTTGGTGGTTTGGATATGTATGGATGATTGCAAGTTTTTTAAACAGGTTTAGATTTTTCTGGATATCAATTTTTAAAGGAAACTCTGCCGAAATTTCTTAAAATCAGTAGCGACTAGCTTGCCCAAATTTGCGATGGCCCAAATTTAGTTTTTTTTTGCGGTTGGGTCAATTATTTTTGAAGTTCTTATTTTATTTTAATTTTTATTTAATCAGGCAAATGAGCTCCAAACCAATTTGGTGCACATGAACCTTTTAAGCAAGTTGGTATTATTACGCTATTTCAAAACTACAATGCTTTTACTTGTTAATGTATCAGCGACTGGTATTCAATGGACACATTTGTATGATATATTGTGCTTAAAATAGTTTTACTAATTAATCCATGTTCCATCTAAAATTGCAAATTAAATGAAGAGAATCAATAGCATATAGGTGAAGAGAAGTGCTTTTAAATGTGTTTGAAGAAAATATGAAAGTCATTGACATTGGGATTGTTTCGAATTTAATAAATTCAGTTAACTAGACCAGGTCAATTTTATTGTTGAGTGAATGTGGATGTTGGCTTTAGTTGTTTTCTTAACAAATTTATTTTTTCTTGCCAGTCTCGATTTGTAAATAATGAGCATGTAGATACAATTTATGGCAAAATTGTTGACTTCTTTATTTTTTGGGTGGGATGTCTATCTTGATTAGAAATTTTTCTATTTATAATAAATAATTACGAAATTATCTAATTTTTATCAAATATACTTTTTTGCCACATGTTAACTCACATTTTTCATTTAAATTCATCTTTAAGTATTAAATAATTACACGAGTATTCGTAGTGCCGTAGGCACGGGTTCACCTTAGTTATTATATAATAAGCAAAGTACATTTTTGTAAGTGGTATTCCTTATATAATAATTAATTTTCATTATTATACGAAAATTATTTTGAAAAATATGTCATTTCACTTTTAAAAAAAAAATAAGAAATAACATTTTTATTATAATATTAATAAGAGTAAAATACACTAAGACCCTCAGTAAAATAATCATAATAACATTCACCACTCTTCTAGTTTTTCAAGTAACAATATAATGTCCACTACTTCTAGTTTACAATATATAACATTCACTACTTCTAGTGTGGTTGACCAACTAATATCCACAAATATTTTTAATATAATGTTCAATACACCCTTCAATTATAATGTTTAATATATCCACTAAATATAAATATGTATATTATTATTTTCACTTAACTTGATCTAATTAATTAAATTATGAACTTGTGAAATAAATATCAATAATGTCAAAAAATAACAAATATTTATTTTATCAAGAAAATAAATTCATACACTTTTTATCAATTAAATTCCTCAAATATTAAAATTTACGTAATATACATTCAAGCATAATTTTTTTATAAATAAAAAATAAAATTTTAATACCCATAAAAAGTAAAAATTAACAAAAAAAAATTATAATTATTTTTTCAAATATTAAAATTTACGTAAAACAAACTTGGACAAAATTTGTTACAGAACGAATCTTATAATTCATATAAAAAAGTATTAAAAATTATGCTAATTATTTTTTTTCAAATATTAAACTAAACATAAGTCACACTTAGACATAATTATTTATAATAGAAATGACAAATGTTGTTACTCAAAAAATATATATATTAAAAGAAAATTCTTTTTACAAGATAGATGTAGTAATAAATATTATTACATTTTTTTTATTCAACATTACCACAAAACAACACCAACTATATGCTACAAAATTTAATCGAAATCATAAACATACCAAATTTTGACATATACTCAAGAAAATTTAACATATGAAAATCATAATGAAACTAAGAATTCAAATAATAAATTTTGTTATTAGACACCAAAAACTAAACTATCAACATACCCAATTAATTCACCCTAATTAGAACAACTCCATATATAATTTAATTTAAAATTCTTAATATTTGTATTATTTATCCAAAAAAAAATTTAATTAAACTAAATTAATTTTTTTTATAAGTTATCAACAATTTGAATGAGACAATCTTAATTATAAATAAAACTATAATTAAAATGAATATTATTAAATTATAAAAAAATGTATTGTATTAAAATAACATAATTTTGTCATTAAAATATATATATTATCCATGAATTAAAAGTTGATAAAATACAAGGGTAAACATGTAACTTTATTTATTTAGTCAACCTTAAAAATTTGCAGGGGTACTAACTGTTACATAAAAATCTAGAAGGGAAGTGAGTGTTATTATGATTGTCTAGAGAGGGTGTCAATGTATTTTACTCTATTAATAAATTAATTTAAGTATTGTTAATGGATTTTAAATATTATAAAATGTATCATTTATTAAGAAAATTATATACTCACAAAACAAAACTATAGCTATTAGCTTGTTACAAGTTTCTTAATTTTTAAACTTACTTGCGATGCCGGGAGGCGAGAGCAATGAAAAATATAAATTTATTGTTAAAATGTGTTAGGTCCGAATTAATTTAGAATTAATCAAGAAGGGAGGGTTAAATAGATTAATTCACGTTTATGATTTTTCGAGTGGAGGGAGTATTTATCACTTTCATTTGCCCAATTCTTTAGAAATTGTTGGTAGAAATCTAATTACGCTCACACGCAAGTGCAAGTGGTCAACAAATAATACAGTAATAAGTCGAGTATCGTTCCCACAGAGATTTAGTATGAAATTAATCCTAACAATTACCAGCTTTATATTAATCCAAATATTATTAAACTATCCAATTCAATGATTATAACTATTAAAAACTAAAAATATTAAAATATTAAAAATACTAAACAATCAACTAATCTAAAAACTGTAATTTTAAGCAAATATTGGAGAATTAGGCTTACAACTTCACTTTAAGTCTCACTCTCATTATTACAACGTATTCCAGTTCAATTCATTATCCCGGTTTATTAATCAAGAACACTTAAGTAGAACTAGCCATCTCTCGATGCACGAATACCATATTAACTTAAATTCACAAATTAGATAGAATTAAGCTAAACACCTTAATCAACTAATTCACTATATCTCTACGTGAATTACAATCAAATAAGGTTTAAATTCAAGTTCTCTATCCGATTACATGTGATGCTAGGCATATCTCTACCCTAACATTCATCAAGATTCCATTCAATCACAGAATTCAAGAACACATGCTATAGTGACTAAGTCTAGATTCATACATCATCTCTCGAGTTCATACAAATCCACATAGAATTGGTGATTAAGCAATTCATAAATTAAAGCACAAATCACAATAGATAAACTGAAGGATAAATTATTAAACTGAAATTCAAAGCTACATAGTCATCGTTCAACAGTAAAGATCCATCATAAGCCTAACAAGTAAATTAGTTCATCACAAATGAAATAAAAACTAAAATTATCAAAGAAATCATCATCCCAATTATAATTATTGAATTAAAGAAGTAGACTGAATCCAAAACCACCCTTCTCCTTAGCTCCTACTTGCAATTATCGTGACTCTGACCTTCAATCCTTCCTCCAATACTTCTTTTTCAAAATTAGGGCTTCAAATCATTAATTGATTGTGTGTTGTTAATATCCTTAGTTGTCTCTTGTTATCCCCAACATAAGACACGTATTCTGACCATAACTCGATGCTAAATACAGTTCCAGACCATGCCAACCTTCTTCCTTCACGCCCCTGCAGCAT
Source organism: Panax japonicus (assembly GCA_020205505.1). Classification (NCBI taxonomy): domain Eukaryota; kingdom Viridiplantae; phylum Streptophyta; class Magnoliopsida; order Apiales; family Araliaceae; genus Panax; species Panax japonicus. Next base: position 14,627,362 of record CM035111.1, read on the forward strand.
TACAACTGAAACAAGAGTCTTAAACTTTTTCTGTACCCCCGCCCCGGCGGGGGTCCATTCTGCAGCAATCCAACTTTTGCTTATTTTCTTGCCAAGTTTCGCCAAGAAACCACCTTTTAAGCCACACACGCTGCGCCACCATACCTAAACATAAAATAACACTAAACAAGTAAAATGAATCACAAAAACAATGAATTAGCACAGTTTAAGCTTGAATTAGAGGTCGATTCGTAGGTATAAAACCCACTAATCAAATTCCCCCAAACTTAAACTTGTGCTAGTCCTCGAGCACAAAACAAAAAAAATGCTATGCAATGCAATGCAATGCAATGCAATGGAATGTAATGAAACTAGTCTATATGCCTACGAATCCAGCAGTAGTGATAGAAACAAGTCTGTTCAACCGGCCTCAGAGAAATCAAGCAAACATGACATTACTTCATATCAAAACCAATCAATAATTCCTATCAATCATCACATCTTAAACCGTTATTACCAGTATAGTGTGTGCTCAACACATGTGCTAACTGATACCAAACTCAAATTTAATACATAACAGGTCTCTTGGAAGGCATCATATAGTGTAAACTCAAGAATTTCAAAAACAGTCAAGATCCAACTAAATCAAACAATTACTAATATCAAGGGTCCAAATAGGGTACTTATGCTTTTATTTTTTTCCTTTACCCCGCTTTTTGCTCTTATTTCCCGTTTTATTAATTTTTTTCTCTTTTTTTTATTTTTATACACATGGCTATGCAATGTCCTTAGGCTTTTCAATGCTACCTTAACGAGCTTTCGACCAACGACTCTCAGACCATTAAGACCTTAGGGCGCTAGGTGTAAAGACAATCCCCTCGGGCTTACTTACTCAAGTAAAGGCCACAAAACTAGACAAGCATGCCACAATGTTTATTCTTTTTTTATGAAGCTTATATACCCCAAATTTTCCCCAAAACTTAGGTTACTTGCCTAATTTACGCCTTCAATGCCTATCATTGTCATTCTTTAAATATAACTAGCATTATCCTTTAGAGGTCCATTATGTATCAATTTGAACTAAATCAATCAACATAGTTGTTATTACTGTGCTATCCTTATTATACCAGTTTCAAACAGGAAAAGATCCAATTCATAGCAGAAAATCACGTCAAAATTCTAATAGTCAGTACTATACTTGTCTACTCAATCTCAATCTCATCATTGGCCAAAATAGACTTTACTATCTAACAGCTGGACTTATGCAAGATAACAAAATACTTAACCAATTTTTTTAGCATATGGAATAAACATAACATAATTAAAAACTAATAAAAACTATTTGCATTACTATTTTACTATGCAAACTATTACGCCATTACACTACATGAATGCAAACATATAATAAACCTAACTTATGCAAAACTAAATAACTAAATTAAACATGCAAAAACTCTAAATTAAACTAACTCTCCCAAACTAGACAATTACAATGTCCTCATTGTAAAAATAAAGCACTAAGAGTACGAGGACTTCCCTGTAACTGTCTAAGCTTGAGGTGGTGGTGGTGGTGGTTATTGCTCTTCATTGTCAGAACGGAAGGTGGGAATTATTGCATTGGGGCAGACTGCTGGTATGAAAACTAAGCATTTGGGTTAAAACTTTGGAGGGTCACGTTCAAGGAGGCAAAGGACATATTCATGGCCTCAAACATGTGGTCCTGCCTGGCCGTAAGTCTCTTCATTTGTCTGTTGTCTTCTTTGTTGTGCCCATCAACTTGTCTCTAGAGGCTGCGAAACCGAAAGCTAAACATATATCTTCCCGTCCGCTGCATCTCCTCAGTCTCCTTCTCTCCCGTAATCTCGTCCGCCTGGAACTCGTCATCGTCAGAGGTGTCCTCAGCTTCAGCCTCCTCTTCAGAGGCTGGTGGAAATATAAACCCTACTTCTCTTGGATGCGACTCCCCCCGGGCCACACTATGTAACGTGCAAACATCTTTGTGTCCAAAGTCTGAAGCGACTAGACCACCTAAGTCCAGCCTGCCTGCACAGCCTACATATGAGGGATGGGTGTGGCAGACCGCCAGAAAATGGTCGTCGCAGGCATCTTCGTATAGAGAAATTGATGATGGCACCCACGTCAATGAGAAAGTCTTGCACAATTGCATACAAAAGAAGTATCTTCTCCTTTGTCACGTCTGTCGTATGTGTGGACGAGAATATCTTGGCGCACATAAACACATACCATATCTTTCCATAACGACTTAGGTCCTTACTGTGGAAGATTTTGCCCCCTTTTCGTCCTTTGACCCATGTGGTGCCCGACTTTGTTATTTTTATTAAAATCCCCTCGTAGTCGGGATCATGGTCACACAAATAGGCATACTCGTTAATAGCTTCGAAACTAAAAGGCACTTATTTACCCCTTATGAATGCAATGAATGGGGACTTATCCTCTGCATTTGCATAAAATTCCTTCACCACATTGACGATCGCTGGCTCTGGCTCGTCAGTAAACCTATCCCATCCTTTTTCATAAATTTGTCTCTTAATTTAGCCATCTACGTTGTCGGGTGCCAAGCTTCGCTCTGGAGTTAGAGCCTTAGTCACTAGATAATCATATCGATCGACGGCGTTGGAACTCATGAATTTTCTCCTGTCAAAGGCCTGAGTTGGTGGTGTAGACCCTAAGCTCTCACCTCGCTGTCTCTTTGATGTTGGTTTTGTTGCCATGGAAATTAAATGGATATACTCAAGCTAAACTTCCCCCCAAACTTCACTTGAATAATTCGTCGAACACGTGGGGTACACGACTCACAATTCCCCCAAAATTGGTAATTGAAGTTCTAATGTGCTGATATATGATGAGGAATTGCAAGAAATAATCGCTTACCCTTAATATATTGACAAATTGGTTGATTCTCCCCTTCGTTGTTGCTGCCCAAAATCTCACTTGAAGAACCCTACGTACTTTTGTATGACTAAAATTATATGAACTTAGATAGAGGTGTAGTGTAGTTAGGGGTTGAATTTATAGGGAAGAGATAGTGTAGAGATGTGGTGGGTTAAGGTAGTGGGTAAGTGGGAATTATTGCAGCTAATTCGTGGGTTAATGTGTTAGGTTTGTAATATTCAAGAACGCAATCAAATTGCAAAAATTAGCGGAAACGTGTAAAATCAGAGTTTTAAAATTTTACAAACCATAAACCCGGATCACCCTTTATGCATAATTATTAATTAAACGAAAAAGAAAGAACAAGAATCATACCCTTGAAGATCCAAGCTTCCTCAGGTACAAGTTCACCTCCAATCCTTTTCGCGTTCAACTTGAATCCACTGGGTTGGGTTCCTTCCTTTGATCAACGTTAGCCACCCAAGTGTTTGGCCTCTAGAGGTGATCCACCAAGGAAGAAGAAGAATTCAAGAAGATGGGTATTTGGCTCAAACCCTAGTTTTCTATCTCTATAGAAAAAGGGGCGTACTCTCCAATAATTGGAATTACGTATGTTTGATATCTGATATAAGACTCCTCTTATAAAGATATCAAGTAACCCTATTAAAAATAAGGTATTATTTATTTAATTAAACTCTTTTAATTAAATGGGCTCCCTAATCTTATTAGGGATAATTAATAAACGCCTTTAACTAATTTTCCCTCCTAATCCTATTAGGAATAAATGAGAGTACTTATATTAATTAATTCCCAAACTCCTTTAGGAATTAAATAATAATAATAGTAATAATAATAATAAGACTCCTCTTATTAATTTATATTTAATATTTCCAAAATATTAAATAATAAATATTAAGCTATTTAATTTATTCTATCACCATAGATTAAATTAAATATACTTAACTTATTATTACGATTATGCCATTAACTTCTTAAATAATTATTCTTCCTTTTATGGTGTGACCCTTTAGGTTCTCCATATTAAACCGGTTGTGAATAAATCAATTAGAACAATTCTAATCTTATTTAAATAAATAAATTAAACTATTAATTTATTTAAATAAATAATATTTATTCTACAATAGGGATAAGCCTCCCTAGCGATCAACGACTTTCCAGATAATATAGATTTCAACATTAATCATAAAAGAACCTTTGAGTAAATAGTTACCGTACAATTCAATCCTTCCACCATACAATGTCCCAATTAAATATAAGACATGGAATTTCTGTCAAGTCTTATTTTATTTAATTATATGTATTTCGACTCTTAAATGCACAACCCCAAATAATGCAAATTAGAAACTCCTTTCTAATTTCATTCTGCCTTGGCCAAGGACTACTGGGTTGTCATTTATCGAATCACATAGGACATTTCTCTTCTTTTACTAGAAGTGGTAGATTCTTTATTGATCATACATTATCTCCATGTATAACTTATTATACCCAAGCATACCCTTTGATATACCCTAAGGGTCTTAAGGAATAAGTCAAAGTATAACTCATCGTACACAAGATACTATGATGATCTCAAGTCCAAGGATCACTTGTACTACTATCACTATAGGAATTCCTATTGACATGCAAGTAAAACTCCATTAGGTATTCCTTAGCGAGTCACGTTCAGTGAACTTATTCTCTAATAAGCACCTACATACTTGCTTTAGTGTCTCCACACAAATGATCATGAGATCAATCATCCTCATCCAATGAGCAAGCAACGTATGTACCAATCTATCCGGATTCACTAATCCCCAATTTAGTAATCCAACGATTGGGAACTATTTTAGTTTTAAGCTTTCTAAGAATTTAGATCTCATTAGAATGATCATCATCATTATTCTAAAAGCATTGCTTAAAACTATGGGTTTATCACATATTATAAAACAGCATCATGTAGATAATTTAAAAGCCTTTAATAAATTAATACTTTTTATTAATAAATGAATAAGATTGTTTACAAAGTATATGCTTTATCATCAAACATGATTGGCTTGTGTGCATACTACTTTCAATCTCCCACTTGCACTAAAGCCAATCGTCATGGTATCTCATACTCTTCTTCTCTAAGTGACGATCATCCTGCTGTTGGATAAGCTTTAGTTAATGGATATGTAATGTTGTTCTTGAGAGTCCACTATCTCTATAGTGATTTTCCATCTTTCAATGATTCTTATAATCAAATGAAAGTGCCACAACACATGTTTAGATCCAAGATGAGACTTAGGAACTATTCTTAGTTCTGTAATGAACTTTTAATCCAAACAATCAACTTGTAGCTTCATTTACAGCAATATACTTTGTCTTTATCACTAAACCAGCAACTCTTTGCTGTTTGGAACCTTTCAAATTCACTGCACCACTGTTCAAGGTAACCCTTTACCTTAAAGTGGATTTTCTGTCATCTTGGTCTGTCTGAAAAACTTGAGTCTGTTAAGCCCTCTAGTTTTAATTCAGACCCACCATATATTATGGTCACATCCTTAGTGCCGGTTAAGTACTTTAAGATGTTTTTCACTGACTCATAGTGAACTTCTCCAGAATATGACTGATCAACATCAGGTCTCGTATATTTCATTGCATGCATGATTGTCACTCATGCGATCTCTCTTTTCAAGAGTCTGTGGGGACTATTAAGAGAGATACACTCCATGTCTCATCAACATGAGATATCTCTTGGAATTTGCCATGCTAAACGACTTTAGCATCAAATGAATATACGTTTCTTGGGTTAAGTCGAGCATTCTATTAAATCTATTTATATAGATTTGAATCCCCAATTAAGATACTCTTCCCAAATCATTCATGGAGGAATGTTTAGACAACTTTATCTTTACTGATTGTAGCATTGGTATGTCATTCCTTATCCGTAGTATATCAACATATAATACTATGAATGTCACAACGCTCCCACTGACCCTTTTGTACACACTAGGTTCATTCTTGTTTTTGATAAAATCAAACTCTTTTGATTATCATATCAAAATGAATGTTCCATTTTTTGAGAAGATTGCTTCAATCCATTTCTCTGAGTGTCTACAACTCTTACCTCATCGTATGTAACTGGATCATCATCTTCTATGATACGTACCTCATCATCATCATCCATGATGAATCCATATCTCCTAGGTATCTTCGGTACTATTCCAGATTTACGATTCGGTTGTGGTACAATAGGTCTATCTATAGGTTCCTCTTATTTAACTTGTAGTGTTTTGTGGTTCTTGAACTTTTCAAGATGTATTATCCTCCCACTAGCCCTTTCAATGATAAACACCTTTATCTTAGAAGGCAACATGTTTCGCAATAAACACCTTTTGCTAAGTAGGATTATAGAACATATGCCCTAAACTTACTTTAGGATGTCCCACAAATCTGTACTTGTCAAATTTTGTCCCAAGCTTATCCTTTGAAACCTTTTCACATAAGTTGGACAACCCCTTATCTTAACATACTTAATGTTAGGAATCCTCCCTGTCCATAACTTTTATGGAGTCTTGAGGCCGGATTTTGAGGTTACCATTTCCGTAGATATGAAGCCATTTCTAGGACATGATCCTAGAAGGATACTGGAATGTCGGTAAAATCATTATGGACCATACCATGTCCAACAAGGTACGATTTTTCCATTCAGATACATCAATCAATTATTGCGTATCAGGATGTGTCCATTATGAGAAAACCATTTAAGATGACCTAGAAACTTATTGCACAAGTATTTATTCCTTGATCTAATCAAAGAATCTTAATACTTTGCCAATTTGTTTCACTTCTGAATTCTTTGAACCTTTCAAATAATTCACACTTGTATTTCAACAAATACATACATTCAACTCTTTGAATGATCATCTCCTTTTCTTATATTAGTTTGTTCAATTTGTAAAATAATTTTTTTTTACGTAAGTCAAGTATACAAAATCTATTAAGTAATATTCCAGTTCTATACAAAACATTATTATTATAAATAGAACAACAATTGTTCTTAAATATAATACCAAAGATTTCATTGTCAAACAATAAAATGGAAATAATGTTTCCAACGAGAACTGGAATACAATAACAACTTATTGACTTAATAGATTTACCCGTAGGCATTGCTAAACTATAAGTTCCTATGGCTAATGCAGCAACCTTTGCTTCATTTCCCACACATAGGTTTACTTATATTTGTTTAGCTTTCTACTTCTACTTGGTCCCTTCATAAATCTATATTTATGATAACCAAAGTTGGTATCCAATACCCAAGTAGAACCTTAACTTAAAGAAAAATTTATTTTAAATCATGAACAAAATTATATGTGTAACCAAAACTTCACTAAGCTTCTTTGGTTAGCCTCTGCAAGATGCTTCTTGCAATTTTCTTCCAGTGTTCAGGCTTATTGCAGTGGAAGCAAACTCCTTTGCTATCCGTATCAGTTTTGTTCTTATTATCCTTTGTTTTTGCCCTTTTTATTTACCTTCTTAGAATCGTTCTTCTTTTGAGAAGATCCTTTGGCCCTTACCAGTAAGACTTGGTCTTTCTTGGTTGGAAAGTGACTCTCAACATTTTTCAACATGTTAAGCAAATCAGCGAGGCTGGTATCTAGCTCGTTCATATGAAAAATTCACAACAATTGTGAAAGGAGTCCGGAAGTGAGTGCAAGATCAAATCTTGGCTCAACTCTCCATCCATGACAAAACCCGTTGTCCTAATTGATCAATCAAATTGATTATGTTAAGGACTTTTATCTGTACCGTAGTGTCATCGGTCATTCTAGATCGGAAGAGCTCCTTAGATATCTGATATCTATCAGTCCTACTTTCCTCACCATCAACTACTTGATGTGTAGGAATAGAATAGGAGCATCCATAGTTTCATGCTGACGCTGAAGCTCGTTACTCATGGATGCGAGCATGATGCATTGAGCCAACTATGCATCATCTAACCACTTTCTAAAAGTAGCAATATCTTCCTCAAAGACATTGTCTGCAACCATTGCAGGGATAGGCGTATTAAGGACATAAGATAGCTTTTCAGCCATGAGAACTATTCTCAATTTCCTTAACCAATCCATTTAATTCAGTCCGGTTAATTTAGCATCTAATATGCTACGCAGTGATAGTAATTTAGACATTGTAAAATTCTGTAAATGAATTTGTAATTAACAACATTTTAACATACATTCTTTTATTAATTACCAAAATAATTTAGGTCTTGTTTTAAATTGGTATCTCCCACTATTTTCTTCAAACTATATTACCCTCACTTATATAGTTCGACAAAATCTAATTAAAGATTTGCTAGTGAGAATAAGGATCCCATTTCAAATGTATATAGCCTTGTGTGTGCACAACAAACTATATATAAATAAATAGGTAGACAACTCTTGTCAATTACATCAACTATGTAACTCCTTGTATTTTTGCCTCTTAAATCATAATGGTCAAGTGTGTGCACATCCGAACTAAAATGATTTAAGTTAAGTCAGACCCAGCATTTCCATATAAGTGAAGAGAAAACTACTGCCCTTGTGTGTGCACAACAAAGCAGTAATGTTCAATTCCTTATAAACATCATATGTAATAAAAACAACATCTTAAATATTTAATACTTGCCTTGTGTGTGCACAACAAACTCATATTAAATATTCAATACTCTATTGTTTCTATCATGCTAGAAGGCGACGTTCGATATTCCAAATATCTTTGAACGTTACAACTTAATATAAAATATTTGAGGGGTTTATTATTAATTTGTCTCATCTTGTTTAGCGCACATGCACATATATATATAAAATACGCGTCATATTAATAAACATGCGAAGCATGTTTGCATAATATATAATATATATAATATAAGCATGCACATATAGAATACTATATTCTACCTGGATTAATTATGGACTTTTATTCTAGTTTGGTTCACTAGAGCCACCAAGTGAACCAAAAGGTCAAACCCTAGGGTGCAAGAATTAATATTTAAATATAACTATTACATTTAAACCCGGGCTCCATTACAAACGGGTCTTCACGCGCTCCTTGTTCCTTGATCTCCAATTCTTCAAAATTAATTCTAACTATTCCTATTACAAAACTATTTAAAATATAAATAGAAACCTTGATCAGCAGTCAAGGGGAAGTACATAGGAGGGAGATAGAATTTACATTAAGAAAAATTAGAGTAGACGAGGTACGCAGACCCCATTTAATAAAACTCATACATTCATGCATCCAACTAAAATAAAATCCAATCGCATTGGTCAATAGTCCATAATCAATCCCTTTTATTATCATACACATCACCATATGCATCAATAAATAATATTCATCTTATGAATAATAAACATTCAATATATATATTGATATCATTTAATGGGCAAATTTAGTTAGTATAAAATCTATTTTTGAATCAAAATAAACTCCTTTATTTTAATCCAAATTTAAATCAAAATAAAACTATTTTATTTTAATTTATCCAATTTTGAATAAAATAAACTATTTTATTTTAATCAAAATCTTTAATCAAAATAAACTCCTTTATTTTAATTAATTATGGAATCCAATTCCATGTAAAAAAAAAAAATTATTAAAGGAAACACGGATTCTCTTTCCTATTCACAAATAAACTCCTTTATTTGGAATAATATGAAATCTTATTTCATATCTAAATAAACTTCTTTATTTAAGGAAAGACTGATTCTTTTTCCTATTCACAAATAAACTCTTTTATTTTGAATAATATGAAATCTTATTTCATATCTAAATAAACTCTTTTATTTAAGGAAATATAGAATCCAATTTCAACTCCAATTAGTTATCATGGAATCCAATTCCAACTCTAATTAGTTAGCATGAAATTTAATTTTAAAATTAAAATAAACTTTTTTTATTTTAAAATTAAAATAAACTTTTTATTTTAAAATTAAAATAAATATTTATTTTAATTATAAAATAATTAAGAATATATATATATATATATATATATATATATATTATATATCATATATATAATATATAATAACTTTAACATATACATAATATACTCCTGACCTTTACCAGCGACGCAAGATGTAACTTAGTTATATATATAAAATATATATAATCATATAACGGTAATGATCTTATATCACCTCACCAATCTTTTTACAAATTGCTAGCCACGGTTTCAGCGGAGAAAATCTGCAGTTCAACATAATTGTTTATATAATAACCAAATCATGCCAATCCTGTTACCTTTAATATAGGATTCACATTAAAAGCACATGGGTACCCCACCTTGATAACCCACGAATCAGCAGCTTGATTTTAAAAAAAAAAACGCAGTATTGCAATTTTGCGATTTTTTTAATTTTTTATACAATAAATTATGCCCAATTAAATTGTTTTAAACACATATCAATATACACATTAAATTTGAACAATTAATAATTCACATAAAGGTTTGGCTCTGATGCCACTGTTAGGTTTGTAATATTCAAGAACGCAATCAAATTGCAAAAATTAGCGGAAACGTGTAAAATCAGAGTTTTAAAATTTTACAAACCATAAACCCGGATCACCCTTTATGCATAATTATTAATTAAACGAAAAAGAAAGAACAAGAATCATACCCTTGAAGATCCAAGCTTCCTCAGGTACAAGTTCACCTCCAATCCTTTTCGCGTTCAACTTGAATCCACTGGGTTGGGTTCCTTCCTTTGATCAACGTTAGCCACCCAAGTGTTTGGCCTCTAGAGGTGATCCACCAAGGAAGAAGAAGAATTCAAGAAGATGGGTATTTGGCTCAAACCCTAGTTTTCTATCTCTATAGAAAAAGGGGCGTACTCTCCAATAATTGGAATTACGTATGTTTGATATCTGATATAAGACTCCTCTTATAAAGATATCAAGTAACCCTATTAAAAATAAGGTATTATTTATTTAATTAAACTCTTTTAATTAAATGGGCTCCCTAATCTTATTAGGGATAATTAATAAACGCCTTTAACTAATTTTCCCTCCTAATCCTATTAGGAATAAATGAGAGTACTTATATTAATTAATTCCCAAACTCCTTTAGGAATTAAATAATAATAATAGTAATAATAATAATAAGACTCCTCTTATTAATTTATATTTAATATTTCCAAAATATTAAATAATAAATATTAAGCTATTTAATTTATTCTATCACCATAGATTAAATTAAATATACTTAACTTATTATTACGATTATGCCATTAACTTCTTAAATAATTATTCTTCCTTTTATGGTGTGACCCTTTAGGTTCTCCATATTAAACCGGTTGTGAATAAATCAATTAGAACAATTCTAATCTTATTTAAATAAATAAATTAAACTATTAATTTATTTAAATAAATAATATTTATTCTACAATAGGGATAAGCCTCCCTAGCGATCAACGACTTTCCAGATAATATAGATTTCAACATTAATCATAAAAGAACCTTTGAGTAAATAGTTACCGTACAATTCAATCCTTCCACCATACAATGTCCCAATTAAATATAAGACATGGAATTTCTGTCAAGTCTTATTTTATTTAATTATATGTATTTCGACTCTTAAATGCACAACCCCAAATAATGCAAATTAGAAACTCCTTTCTAATTTCATTCTGCCTTGGCCAAGGACTACTGGGTTGTCATTTATCGAATCACATAGGACATTTCTCTTCTTTTACTAGAAGTGGTAGATTCTTTATTGATCATACATTATCTCCATGTATAACTTATTATACCCAAGCATACCCTTTGATATACCCTAAGGGTCTTAAGGAATAAGTCAAAGTATAACTCATCGTACACAAGATACTATGATGATCTCAAGTCCAAGGATCACTTGTACTACTATCACTATAGGAATTCCTATTGACATGCAAGTAAAACTCCATTAGGTATTCCTTAGCGAGTCACGTTCAGTGAACTTATTCTCTAATAAGCACCTACATACTTGCTTTAGTGTCTCCACACAAATGATCATGAGATCAATCATCCTCATCCAATGAGCAAGCAACGTATGTACCAATCTATCCGGATTCACTAATCCCCAATTTAGTAATCCAACGATTGGGAACTATTTTAGTTTTAAGCTTTCTAAGAATTTAGATCTCATTAGAATGATCATCATCATTATTCTAAAAGCATTGCTTAAAACTATGGGTTTATCACATATTATAAAACAGCATCATGTAGATAATTTAAAAGCCTTTAATAAATTAATACTTTTTATTAATAAATGAATAAGATTGTTTACAAAGTATATGCTTTATCATCAAACATGATTGGCTTGTGTGCATACTACTTTCATAATGGGGGTATAGGAGTCGGTTGTGAGAGAAGGAAGTGGAGAAGATGGCTAAAATGTTGTAACTGCCGAATTTGAACTCCTTCACGTTCCCGTACCCCCGCCCCGGCGGAGGGTATCCTATATAAATTGTCCGCCCCGGTGGGGGGTGGTTCTGAAGATGGGTTCAAAATTTCTAATTCTTTGCATCCAACACATATCCATGAGCTTCCCAAGTGCCTGAAACACAATAAAATTACAAATTTAAGATAACAACTTGAACATTGAACATTGAAGGTTGAATTCACTAGAGATCATGACTCTACTAACTACCTAATGAATCGAAATAAACTTAATTTAAATTAAACTTAGATTAAACTTATAATTTGATTAACATGCTTAAAAATAGTGAAAATAAAAGTAAAATTGGGTTGCCTCCCAATTAGAGTTTGTTTTTAAGTCTTTCAGCTTGACTACTCCATGTTCATTGTGCGTCGACAAGTGTGATTGCAGTGACTTCATTGTCGATGTCGCCACCCCAGTAATGCTTCAACCGATGACCGTTGACTTTAAATATCTTAAATGGATTCCTATTGTATAACTCAACGGTGTTGTGACACCCCCAAATCTGGGTACTTAAATTTTCACATAATTTGGTGTTCACTATTCAAACATTATAATTCTATCTACCCATAATAAAAGAAACATTAATAGATAGAAATAAATCCTCTCTTAAGGAGTTACATCATAACAATACATAAATCCCATGTCATACTAACCTTAAATCTTAACTGTGGAAACATAAACAATTAATCATCTTACACATCATTAACATAAGTCTAAAATAGAAATACATCATCACATAAAATAACAAGTCTTCAGCACTTGTTAATCTTGCCTTTGCCTTTGCTAGTAGAAGGCTCATAGGATCCTTTGTTCTTAACTGCAATGTTATTATTACACAAGAGTGAGCACGATTATCCACAAGTATAATAATGAAATAACAATATAATAACATGCGAATGAATCAAAGACTTCTGGAATAAAAGCTCAACTTTTGAATCAAGAATGAATAACAAGAATCAAAAGATTTTCGAGGGTCATAAGACCTAGAACCATGTCCTAGGTTATCAAGGGTTATACTTGAAACCTTTAACAGTCATAAGACTATGGACTCTTCTACTCGTACTTAGGGGGATAAGCCCTTAGTACCATACTGTGCACAATATCTTAACGCTAACGCATAAGTAATCCCTATACGAGGTTGTTCATCTCAGTTTGACATTAAAGTCCGCACCAAAGGAAGTTTGAATTGGATAAATCAATAAGAGTTCTGAAATTTAGAACGTTCATCAACTATGGACTAGTCGAATCAAATAAGGGTTCACTAGTATAAAAGGTTCAACAATAAATGATATTTAAATTGAATAACAATCTCAAGAGATATACAATAGAACAAGTATTGTATTGAAAAGATAAATAATCTTTAATATAACAAACTGAACTGAATTTATAAACTTGAATAATGATAACAAGTAGGGTTAGAAAACTTGCCTGGTGCGTAGGCTAAACGATTACTACTTCCGTTCACCACAAATCCTACACACATACCATATGTATTCACGCCATTCATTAATTACATTTTTACTTAATTATTTAATATAAACTCCACTTTATTTAACAAATCATTACCCTTCTAATTTAATTACTTAATTAAATTAGAACATTTTCATTCTCTTACTATTATTACACTCGAATAAATTATTTCATAATAATTTCCATCGAATATTTATTTTATTCCATAAATATTTCAAGTAAAATATTTATTTTATTTGATAAATAATTTAATAATAATTTCCATCGAATATTTATTTTATTTCATGCTCAAACACTGTAATATATATAATCACTACTTAACCCTTCTAGCTTGATTTTAACATGTTAAACACATAATTTACATAATCAACACATGTAATTTATTGTTCTTGGTGTTTTTGAAAGTTTTGAATACAGAACATGAAAATCAACACTACGGATTCGTTATAACACCGAATCTGTTCATTTGAAGTTTGGTCTCTTCGTTTTAATATGTATAATTATATACAGGTATAAAATTTATGACACAATATATGTTTGACGTATTAAATTTGCGAGTAAGGGCCATATGGCCATATTTCTATACTCTGTAATTTTACAGCAACAATATATGACATATATTTTATGAAACTGATGTTATGGTTCATACAACATAGTAAAAACATACTACGTTAATCATATTAACACATACATGTGTAAATTTATAATACAACTTATGATTATCGTGTTAAATTTGGTATGTAAGGCCATATGGCCATATTTCATACTCTGTAATTTTGAAGCAACAATATACGACATATTTTATGAAACTGATGATATGGAAATCTACAATATATAGTAAAAACATGATATGCTAACATATTATCACATATATATCCACATAATCAATACAATTTCCAATTACAGAGATTTTAACCGAACTTGAAAGCCATTTTCATGAAAACTTTTAAATGACATGGATAAAACAAACTGGGTTGAAGAGATTACCCAAAGCGTAGATGAGTAGAGATGAAACCCTTATCAATTAATTCTTCAATCACATAACTCACAAATTCTCTCAACAATTTCTCAATCTCTCTCTCTGTGATTTGCTTTGCCAGACTTAGAAAATAAAAGACTTAATTAAAATAAAAGAAGACGTATTAATTTTATAAAAGAACTGAGCGCAGAGTGGTGGTCAGTTAACCCATCATGGGTTAACTGCTACTAACTTCCCTTAGGACCTCGTTTGGCTGACAATAATAGACTCCAAAACCATTTAATTTAATGATTCTCTTATACTATAGTTTCAAACATGTCACACCCAAATTACACAATAAAATCAAATATCTTATTTACTTTAATTTAAATAAACTATGATAATTTCTCATTAATTCCCATAGTCATAAAATTAAATTTCTCATTTATTAAATAGGTCAAATTATTTAATATCTAATTAATTATTAAATTAATTAAAATAATATTATGCTTATTAAATATTTCATTTATTTCAATAAGCTCACATAAATACATAATCTGAGTAATAAAATTCTCCATATTAATTTAATAACTATAACACATATAATTAAATTAATTTACCACAATTGCATCAATTAATTATTAAATCATCAAAAATATTTATTTAATTCAATAAATATTACAATTAAATTATAAAATCTCGTTTATCACATTTCCCCCCCTTAAAAGGATTATGTCCCCAGAATCACGACTCAATAAATTCGACCCGTTACATTCTCCCCCTTAGAAAGATTCTGTCCTAGAATCACTTACACATAATTTAAGTAAATAAATGAAGGTAATTCTTCATCATATTCTCTTTGAGTTTCCATGTAGCTTCTTCAGCGTTGTGGTTCCTCCAAATTACCTTAACAGAAGGTATTACTTTATTTCTGAGAAATTGTTCTTTCCTGTCGACAATTTGAATAGGAATTTCTTCGTAGGATAAGTCTTTTTCAAAATGTAGGTGTTCGTATTCAATTACATGCTTGTAATTGGGTTTGTAGGGTCGTAAAACTGAAACATGGAAAACGTTGTGGACATTCTCGAGTGCTGGAGGTAAGGCTACCTCATACGCAACTTCTCCGATTCTTCGTAGTACTTCGAAGGGTCCAATGAATCTTGGGCTTAATTTCCCTTTCTTTCCAAACCTGATCTTTCCCTTCTAAGGATAGACTTTCAAAAACACATAACTACCTTGTTCAAACTCAACATTTTTACGGTGTGGATCAACGTATTTCTTCTGCCTATCTTGAGCTGCTACCAGTCTTGTTCGGATCACTTTAACTATCTCTGATGTCGGCTGTACTAGTTCGGGACCTAATAATTGTCTCTTACCAACTTTATCCCAGTATAGCAGAGTTCTGCACTTTCTGCCGTATAACGCTTCGTAAGGCGGCATGTCAATACTAGCATGGCAACTGTTGTTATAGCCAAACTCTACAATCGGTAGGTGATCATCCCAATTTCCTTTAAAGTCCATTATACAAGCTCTTAACATATCTTCTAATGTCTGAATTATTCTTTCACTCTGCCCATCTGTCTGAGGGTGATAGGTTATACTCATTCGCAATTGCATACCCATGCATTCTTGTAGACGTTTCCAGAAGTTCGATGTAAAGCGCGGATCCCTATCAGAAATAATTGACACCGGCACTTCGTGCCTCGAAACAATCTCTTTTACATATAACCTTGCCAACTGGTCTAAGTTGAATCTGATTTTGATCAGAAGGAAGTGTGCGGATTTCGTCAATCGGTCAACGATAACCCATACTGCGTCATAATCTTTCTGAGTTGTCGGAAGGCCAACCACGAAGTCCATCGTAATATGTTCCTATTTCTATTTTGGAATCTCCAACGGTTGTAGCAACCCACTCGGTCTCTGATGTTCTGCTTTCACTTTCTGACAGGTTAGACATTTGGCAACACACTCTGCAACATCTCGTTTTAATTTGGCCACCAGAAATGCTGTATAAGATCTTGGTACATCTTGGTACTACCAGGGTGAATCGAATATCGTGAGCTATGAGCCTCGTTCAAAATGTCTTCCTTAATCTCTAGTACTGGTGGTACCCAAATTCGGTTCTCAAATCTCAGTATTCCTTCCTTGTCCATCTTGAATCTCGGTTTGGTTCCTTCAGATATCTTCTTTTTCACCTTTTTACATTATTCATCCTGAAGTTGAGTCTCCTTAACTTTATCTAGTAGGATTGTACCAGATTGCATCTGAAATAGCTTCTCATCAATTTCCATAGGATACTTCACTTCCAACTCCAGTTTCTACATTTCTGAAATTAGCTCCTCCTGAGCGGTCAACATCATCAATTTCTCCTGACCCTTTCTACTTAAGGCGTCAGCAACCACATTTGCCTTACCCGGATGGTATAAAATCTCACAATCATAGTCCTTTATTAACTCCAACAACCTTCTTTGCGCATATTCAAGTCTTTCTGTGTAAAAATATATTTCAGACTCTTGTGGTCTGTATATATTTCACACTTCTCCCCATAGAGATAGTGCCTCCAGATTTTCAAAGCAAAAACTATTGCAGCTAACTCCAAGTCGTGGGTCAGATACCCCTTCTCATAATCCTTCAATTGTCGTGACGCATACGCAATGACTCTGCCAGTTTTGCATACGCACACAACCAAGTCCTTTATGCGACACATCACTATAAACAACAAAATTTCCTGTATCATCCAGAAGAGACAACACAAGTGCTGTACTCAACCTCTTCTTCAATTCTTGAAAGCTTTCCTCACACTTCTCCATCCAAACACATTTCACAGCTTTTTGAGTCAAATTCGTTAACGGAGTTACGATCTTGGAAAAGTCTTGAATGAATCTTTTATAATATCCTGCCAATCCAAGAAAACTTCGTACTTCTGACGGCGTTCTCGGTTGATCCCAGTTTATCACGACTTCAACTTTGGATGGATCTACCGAAATTCCATATTTATCAATCACATGTCCGAGAAATTGTACCCACTAGATCCAAAATTCGCATTTCGAAAACTTGGCATACAACTTCTCCCTTCTTAAAGCTTCCAATGTTAACTTCAAATGCTCTTCATGTTCTTCTTTGGTTTTTGAATATACCAAATGTCATCTATAAATACCACTACAAATTTGTCCAAAAATGGCTTTAACAGTCCATTCATTAGGCCCATAAATGCTACAGGAGCATTCGTTAGACCAAATGACATTACCAAAAATTCGTAGTGACCATATTGTGTTCTGAACGCTGTCTTCGGTACATCCTCTGGCCTCACCTTCAGTTGATGATAACCACTCCTCAAGTCTATTTTGAAAAAGTATCTCGCTCCCTTCAATTGATCAAATAGGTCGTCGATCCTCGGTAATGGATATCTATTCTTAATCGTGACCTTATTCAGTTCTCTATAGTCAATGCAGAGTCGCATCGTCCCATCCTTCTTCTTCACAAATAACACTGGTGCTCCCCATGGTGATTCGCTCGGTTGAATGTACTTTCTTGTCAAGTAATTCTTGTAGTTGTACCATCAATTCTTTCATTTCTACCGGTGCCATTCGGTACGGTGCCTTCAATATTGGAGCCATTCCTGGTGCCAAATCGATCACAAATTCAACCTCTCTATCTGACGAAAGTCCTGGCAAATCTTCTGCAAATACGTCTGTGAAGTCCCTCACTACTGGTATCTCCTCTACTTTTGGATTCTCTTTACGACTGTCGACTATCTAAGCTAGATATCATACACAGCCTTGTCTTAAAAACTTCCTGGCCTACATCATCGTCAGACAACTCGCTTGTCTAGGCGACTTGCTACCATAAAACACCACCTTTGACGGAGTCATGAGGTTAATACGCTTCTTCTGGCAATCAATTACGGCTCTGTGACTGAATAACCAATCCATACCCAAAATAACGTCAAATTCTCCAAGTCGAATAGGGATAAGATCTACGTTCATGATATTATCCTTAATATCCACTCTACAGTTCTTATGTACATACTTAACAAGGATTATTTCTCTATTCCCAATTTCTATGTTCATGGGGTGTTTTAACTCATCCTTAGGCAATTCTAAGTTCTTGGCAAAGTCATCGGATATAAATGAACAAGTAGCACCTGAGTCAAATAATACATAAGCATTAACTTTATTGATCGTAATGATACCTGACACCACATCACGAGACTGAACATCATCCTGCACTGTCATATTGAATGTCCCGACGGTCGGTCTATTGGTTACGGTTGGTCCCGTGATAGTTAAAGCACTTCCACCGATGTTTTCCCTGTTCCCTCCTGATCCTGCCCCTCCAGATCCCTTCTTTCGACAGTCCATTGCCTAGATGATCCTTTGAGCCGCAAGTGAAGCAAACTCCCTTCTTTGGGTTAGGACAGTTAGGTGCTATGTGGCCCTCCTTACCATAATTGTAGCACACCCGCTTTCCCTTCATACAAACCCCCAGGTGAGCTTTCCCGCAGGTCGGGCACGCTTCGATCCTCTTATTCTGACCTCCTTGCTGATTTCTAGTTGACGAGTTGTCAGTCCACCTCCTTTTCTGATTGATACTTCCTCCCATGTTGCTGCCACTGGCTTTGTTATTTCCCTCATTTTCACTCTTCTTCTTCTTCTTCTTCTTCTTCTTCTTTTGATCCTGATTGTACTTGGTCACCACATCACTCCCACCTTTAGCGAGGATGGCCTTTTCCAGTACTCCAGCAAAAGTGTTTAGCTGAAACATTGATAGTTTGCTATATACCCAGGACTTCAGTCCTTGTTAAAACCTTCTTGCTTTTCTGTCATCCGTGTGTACTTGATACTGGGGCGAACCTAGAAAACTCATTGAATTTTGCCGCATAATTTGGTACGGACATATTTCCCTGTTTCAACTCTAGAAACTAGACCTCCATTTGGTTCTGCAAGTTGGTCGAAAAATACATCTCGAAAAATAACTCCTTGAACCTCTCCCAGGTAATCACACCTTCACCTCCCCGGACCTTATTTGCTTGCCACCAATAATTGGCTTCGGATTTCAGCATGAACGTCGTGTAGGATATTTTCTGGTCCTCTCTTACTTTGGCAACGTCAAAAACTTTTTCCATTTCCATAACCCACGTTTGAGCCTCGATCGGGTACATGGAGCCTTTAAACTCTGGCGGTCCCACCCCCTTGAAATCCTTAAACGTCGTGTTCGGTGGAGCTTGAGGTGGATTATTCCTCGCTCTAGCTAGTAAGTTCACCAACTGCTGAACGGGGTCAGCATTGGCTTTGTTGTTGTTGTTGTTGTTGTTGTTATTCGTTGACCCTTCCTGGGATGGTCGACGATTTGGTCGTCTTCTCGGCGGCATATTTCTGATAAGAATATACGCTTATTAGGTCTTTATTCAATTCTTTAAATATTTAAGGCTTAATTAAACATTTAAACATAATCACTTAAACACATTATCTCAATAAACCCTGATATATTTATTCAAATCGAAAGTTTTAACATTAAACGATAGCATCACTGCTATTTGCATCAACTATCCCGAGATAAAGAATCTACAGGATTTAAAACATTAAAATATTCCTTTGTTTATAAACACATCGGAATTTACATCTAACACTAGATAAGTTTTTTACATAATTAAACAAATCATATCACTGCCTGTGAAGGCACTGAATAGCCTTGCTACGTTCTTCTTCCATGATGCGGGACATCGTCCGTCGATCTAGCATATACGATGGTAGTCCTTCGAACTAGATTGGGTACCTCATAACTCGATTCTAGGCCTCATCCATTATATTTTGAAGTATAGAGTACGTCTCCCCAAGCTTAGCCTTCTTCGCACGACAATCCTCTTCTGCAAGATCAGCACGATGTGATTCTCTTACCCACCCTCCTCTGCTATGGTCAGTCTTTCTGAGCTCTCTTTCAGTTCCTTCTTCAACTTTTCTATTTCTTCAGACTTCTCCTCTGTTTGACCCTTCTTGTGAACCAAATCCCACTCCACATTCCCTATACGTGTGTGAAGAGTCACAACCTCCCTATCCTTCTGCTCGATGGTAATCTGCTGAATAATCGCCCGCTCAGTAAGATCCTAAATAGTGTCACGTAACTCTACGTTACGGTCATATAACTCGTCGTACATCTCAACATTAATGGAGTTCGGTGGGAACTCCTCTTCTTCCTCTTCCTCTTCAGGATCCTCCTCTGGATCGGTCTCATGCTCATGATCCTGACCAACAACAGTGATCAATGGAGATGGCTCTCTCTGTACCAACTGCTCCCTGACGACTTGAATGTCTCGGGGCTCCTCCTCTAGAGGTACTCGGGGTTCCTCCTCCCCAGCTCGACTAGCTCCTCCAACATCCGACATCCTGACAACACAGTTTCAAGTTTCAGTTACTAAGTCGTATTAATCAGCACATAATTTAACGCATAAGCACATAAAGTCTTTCATTATCTTCAATGAATTAAGAAATTCATTTCTTAGAACTCGATAAAAGTTTTCCATCACTATATTCTTCCTATAAGGCTACTACCTAAGGTTGTTTCCCCACCTAAGGTTCATAACCTACAGCTCTGATACCAACCTGTGACACCCCCAAAACTGGGTACTTAAATTTTCACATGATTTGGTGTTCAGTATTCAAACATTATAATTCTATCTACCCATAATAAAAGAAACATTAATAGATAGAAATAAATCCTCTCCTTAAGAAGTTACATCATAACAATACATAAATCCCAGGTCATACTAACATTAAATCTTAACTGCGGAAACATAAACAATTAATCATCTTACACATCATTAACATAAGTCTAAAATAGAAATACATCATCACATAAAATAAAAAGTCTTCAGCACTTATTAATCTTGCCCTTGCCTTTGCTAGTAGAAGGCTCGTCGGATCTTTTGTTCTTAACTACAATGTTATTATTATGCAAGAGTGAACATGATTGCCCACAAGTATAATAACGAAATAACAATATAATAACATGCGAATGAATCAAAGACTTCTGGAATAAAAACTCAACTTTTGAATCAAGAATGAATAACAAGAATCAAAAGATTTCTGAGGGTCATAAGACCTTGAACCATGTCATAGGTTATCAAGGGTTATAGTTGAAACCTTTAACAGTCATAAGACTATGGACTCTTCTACTCGTACTTAGGGGGATCAACCCTTAGTACCATACTGTGCACAATATCTTAACGCTAACGCATAAGTAATCCCTGTACAAGGTTGTTCATCTAAGTTTGACATTAAAGTCCGCACCAAAGGAAGTTTGGTTTGGATAAATCAATAAGAGTTCTGAAATTTAGAACGTTCATCAACTATGGACTAGTCGAATCAAATAAGGGTTCACTAGTCTAATAAGGTTTAACAATAAATGATATTTAAATTGAATAACAATCTCAAGAGGTATACAATAGAACAAGTATTGTATTGAAAAGATAGATAATCTTTAATATAACAAACTACACTGGATTTATAAACTTGAATAATGATAACAAGTAGGGTTAGGAACCTTGCCTCGTGCGTAGGCTAAACGATTACTACTTCCGTTCACCACAAATCCTACACACATACAATATTTATTCACGACATTCATTAGTTACATTTTCACTTAATTATTTAATATAAACTCCACTTTATTTAACAAATCATTACCCTTCTAATTTAATTACTTAATTAAATTAGAATATTTTCATTCTCTTACTATTATTACACTCGAATAAATTATTTCATAATAATTTTCATCGAATATTTATTTTATTCCATAAATATTTCAATTAAAATATTTATTTTATTTGATAAATATTTTAATAACAATTTCCATCGAATATTTATTTTATTCCATAAATATCTCAATTAAAATATTTACTTTATTTTATAAATATTTTAATAATAGTTTTCATCGAATATTTATTTTATACCATCAATATCTCAATTAAAATATTTAATTTATTTTATAAATATTTTAATAATAATTTTCATCGAATATTTATTTTATTCCGTAAATATCTCAATTAAAATATTTAATTTATTTTATAAATATTTTAATAATAATTTTCATCGAATATTTATTTTATTCCATAAATATCTCAATTAAAATATTTAATTTATTTTATAAATATTTTAATAATAATTTTCATCGAAAATATATATATTTTTTATTAATTTTTTTTTACACGCCGGGGCGCGATAATTTAGTTTGGTAACGCCCGCTGGGGGTGGGATTACCCATACTCAGTTTCTGCAGTTCGCGAACATAACAATGCCAAATTAGGCCAAAAAATCTCTCACAAGTAAAATTATACGTTCTGTGAAGAACACATAATATGACCATAACTTCCAATTAATTTATTTTTACACGAAATTAGACATGCCCAAACACTGTAATACATATATAATCACTACTTAACCCTTCTAGCTTGATTTTAACATGTTAAACACATAATTTGCATAATCAACACATGTAATTTACTGTTCTTGGTGTTTTTGAAAGTTTTGAATACAGAACATGAAAATCAACACTACGGATTCGTTTTAACACTGAATCTGTTCATTTGAAGTTTGGTCTCTTCGTTTTAATATGTATAATTATATACAAGGTATAAAATTTATGACACAATATATGTTTGACGTATTAAATTTGCGAGTAAGGGCCATATGGCCATATTTCTATACTCTGTAATTTTACAGCAACAATATACGACATATATTTTATGAAACTGATGTTATGGTTCATACAACATAGTAAAAACATACTACGTTAATCATATTAACACATACATGTGTAAATTTATAATACAACTTATGATTATCGTGTTAAATTTGGTATGTAAGGCCATATGGCCATATTTCATACTCTGTAATTTTGAAGCAACAATATACGACATATTTTATGAAACTGATGATATGGAAATCTACAATATATAGTAAAAACATGATATGCTAACATATTATCACATATATATCCACATAATCAATACAATTTCCAATTACAGAGATTTTAACCGAACTTGAAAGCCATTTTCATGAAAACTTTTAAATGACATGGATAAAACAAACTGGGTTGAAGAGATTACCCAAAGCGTAGATGAGTAGAGATGAAACCCTTATCAATTAATTCTTCAATCACATAACTCACAAATTCTCTCAACAATTTCTCAATCTCTCTCTCTGTGATTTGCTTTGCCAGACTTAGAAAATAAAAGACTTAATTAAAATAAAAGAAGACGTATTAATTTTATAAAAGAACTGAGCGCAGAGTGGTGGTCAGTTAACCCATCATGGGTCAACTGTTACTAACATCCCTTAGGGCCTCGTTTGGCTGCCAATAATAGACTCCAAAACCATTTAATTTAGTGATTCTCTTATACTATAGTTTCAAACATGTCACACCCAAATTACACAATAAAATCAAATATCTTATTTACTTTAATTTAAATAAACTATGATAATTTCTCATTAATTCCCATAGTCATAAAATTAAATTTCTCATTTATTAAATAGGTCAAATTATTTAATATCTAATTAATTATTAAATTAATTAAAATAACATTATGCTTATTAAATATTTCATTTAATTCAATAAGCTCAAATAAATACATAATCTGAGTAATAAAATTCTCCACATTAATTTAATAACTATAACACATATAATTAAATTAATTTACCACAATTGCATCAATTAATTATTAAATCTAATAATTAAATTATCGAAAATATTTATTTAATTCAATAAATATTACAATTAAATTATAAAATCTCATTTGTCACAGGTGCCATGTGGGAAAACCCTCTTAATTTTGAATGGCCCCGACCATCTCAATTTGAGCTTTCCTGGGAACAATCACAGTCGTGAATTGAATAGTAATACTGATTGTCCCGGTTCAAACTTTTTCTGCATGATCTTTTGGTCGTGCCACTTCTTAACCTTTTCCTTATAGAACTTTGAATTCTCAGTATACTTGCAGTCGAAACTCATCGAGTTAGTTGAATTTGAGCAATCTTTTCTCTCCTATAGATGTTTGGTAAAAATTAAGTTTCTGAATGGCCCAATATGCCTTATGCTATAATTCCATTAGGAGGTGACACGCTTTCCCGTAGACTAATTGGTACGGAGATATCCCAATTGGTGTTTTGTATGTTGTCCTATACGCCTATAGTGCCTCATCCAATTTTAGAGACCAATCTTTTCTGCTTGGGTTAACTACTTTCTCTAAAATCTTCTTCACCTCTCTGTTAGAAAACTCAGCTTGACCACTTGTTTGGGGGTGATATGTTGTAGCCACTCTATGATTGACCCCATATTTCGCCAAAAGAGTTGTAAACGATCTGTTGCAGAAGTGACTACCCTCATCAATAATAATTTCTCTTGGCGTGCCAAATATTGCAAAGATATTCTTATGTAAGAACTTAAGAACCACATTGGCATCGTTTATGGGGAGTACTACGACTTCAACCCATTTCGACACATAATCAATTGCTAGCAAGATGTACATGTTATTGAAAAATAGAGGAAACGGCCCCATAAAATCCATCCCCCATACGTCAAATATTTCCCCTTCCATGATAGTTTGTAGTGGCATCTCATTCCGCTTTGAAATATTGCCCACCCTTTGGCATCTGTCACAGTTTTTACAAACTTGTGGGCATCCTTGAACATCGTAGGCCAGTGAAATCCTGCTTGTAGTACTTTGGCCGCTGTTCCGCTCACTACCATAATATCCCCCATATGCAGATGAATGACATTCGTGTAGAATATTCTCCACTTCACTATATGGCACACACCTTCGAATCATCTTGTCTGCACACTGTCTGAATAAGTATGGCTCATCCCACATGTACCATTTGACGTCATGTAGGAATTTCTTTTTCTGTTGTCGCGTCAAATCATGGGGAAGGATGTTGCTCACCAAATAGTTGGCAAAATTTACATACCACGGAAACTTAGAATTAACTCCAAATAGTTGTTCATCCGGGAATGATTCATTGATCACACATTTATTCGCTTCATCTTTATCCGGATTTTCCAGTCTCGATAAATGGCCTGCTACTTGATTTTCTGTCCCCTTCCTATCCTTTATTTTCAAATCAAATTCCTAAAGGAGAAGGATCCATCTGATTAGTCTAGGCTTAGCATCCTTCTTCGAAATCAAATAGTGAATTACCGAGTGATCCGTGTAAACCACCACCTTTATCCCAATCAAATATGCCCGAAATTTGTCAAAGGCATATACTACTATAAGTAAATCCTTCTCTGTAGTTGTGTAGTTCAATTGGGCATCAGTAAGGGTTTTAATTTCATAGTATATGGCGTGGAAAAAAATTTTCTCGGCATTGACCCAAAACAGCTCCTACTGCATAGTCGCTAGCATCGCACATTAATTCGAAGGGCATAGTCCAATACGGTGCAACAATCACTGGGGCTGTATGCGTCGCCCCCAAAATAGGTATGCATCACCCATTCTGAGTCGCCAAATACATGGTACAGAAACAACTACAACTTCATTAATATAATTGTCGTGCAAAATATGATAACACATAAACTGTGAGTTTAAATACAAATATTGTCTTCTAGACAATATTCACACTCAAATAAGTCCTCATTACAATTATTGATACACTATTTTACAAAATAGTGAGGACTACTAAAACAACTATCTTGAACCATTACTCTACACCCCGACTAGTTCCCGCTATATTCTCGTCTCCTAAGAAGAAAAATGGAACAAAAAGGAAAATGGTGAGCTCAACTAGCCCAGTAAAAAATATTATGACTAAGATAATGTACAACAAATTATCCTTAGTTTTCAACAGGGAAAAGTCTGATAGAATACAATAGACTACAAGTTTTAGATTAACAACTGCAGCAGAAACAATAATTCATTAGAAGAGTTAAGTAGAGAATGAAATCTACTATCATCTATGAATTTAAAAGTCCATCATCGATAGTTTATCCCTGTAACATCAATCAATATACATCTTGAATCAAATATTCATCTTTGCACTACATGCCAAAGATATTCATCAGTTGATCATGTTCATCTAAACACCTGTTCATCTTTGCACTACGGGCCAAAGATATTCATCATAAAATCATTCTTCTTTACACTACAGGCCAAAGATATTCATCAGAAAATCGTTCATCTTTGCACTACAGGCCAAAGATATTCAATTATATCATCATTTAGGACTAAGGATGATGAAAAATATTTTAAAGAAAATGAATCCAGTGAAACAAAAGAACAAATATTAAAGATTTGTACTTTACACAATTCAAGTTCAAAAATACTTCATAAATAATCAGAGTGGAGTAAAATTCAAGAATGAAGACCAAAACATAGATCCAATCAAAGATAGGAATAATAATAGACAATCTTGGACACATAAAAGAAAATTTAATTTTTCTGTGAATAGTGTCGTATTCGTGAATAGTGCCGTATATGTGAATAGTAACTCTGACACTAAAAGATAGAAATTTCACAAAACAATCATCATGCTTCGTGAATAGTACTCGTGAATAGTAACTCATGAATAGTAACTCGTGAATAGTAACTCATGAATAGTAACCCAGACATAAAAAAGTTTCAAATTTGATAAAAAATTCAGACCAATATTTTGGCATAATGATATTGAAGAAATAATATCATTTACGAAGAAAATAACATCCCTTACCTCGAAAAGACCGTACTTCTAACTGGAATACTGAATATAGTGCTAAAGGGAACTCACACCGTATAACAACACTCAAGGTATCAAAATACTCACAAGAATACGCTCGATAATATAGAGAGAGAAAGAGAGAGAAAACTTCAGTTTCTGGTGTGATTTTCAATTCTAACCTAAGCACCCTATTTATAGAAAAAATGCTTAGAACACCAAAGCAGAAAATTGAATATAATAATATTATATTTATAAAATTTTCCTTAGCCCACCTTGACCATCTGAATTCAGCCACCAAATAATGACAAAAACCAAAAAAATATTTTTGTAATTAAAAATAATTAAAACTTTCAAAAATCAATTATTTCAGAACTACGGAACTTCAATAATTTATAATAAATAGCCCTTTTATCAGAAAAATTCAAACCACATGTCTTTTCCATAGGATATTTTATTATCTACAACTTTACAGAAGAAAATTTTTCTAAATTCCAAACATAAATTGACCGAAATCCACAAACGGGCGATTTTACAGGCTATAATCAAATTTCAGTCAAGAAATGGGGTCCACCGACACACAAAACATGTGTTAATCATTTAATGTAACAAAAATACTCTTCATCCTCGTATACTCATATATCACATATTCATTGTAAAAATATCATCATTATTATATTATATTATTTTATCAGAAAAGATAAAATATCGATTTTCAACAAATGTTACTTTAAAAATTTTCTCCATCTATATTCACATAAAATCAATATTTTCCTCATCATATAAATCAATAATTAATTATTCACAAATAATATTACAGAATCACAATACTGACAACCAGGCCGTTCCCAGAAAAGAAGGGGATTTCCAATAAGAATTTCTCCTTACTGGCAGCGCAATTAGGTGACCAAACCTCTCCTTAGACAGAACTTTCTAGACATTTCTAATAATGTTATCTAATAATATTATTCAGATAATATAAATTATTGCTCCGATAATGGAAAATATTGTGTAGTGACTATTATTGAAACAACAGTAATATAAAATATCAACACAACAATTATTGAATCAATAAAATAAAATACTGAACAATAATTACTGTAACAATTATTGAGTAGTGCCTTCTTACGTAAGAATCAATAATTGGTACAATCCCGTGTGCTACTGTGCAACAATGCGTATTACTGTGCTTTAACCACTGAGTATTCCAACATTATTAACGGTAACAACTACGCCATTATTTATAAACAACTTATATTTGTCAGTTTTCTTCATCCAATCGCTTTCCGTTATGGGGCCCACAAAAGGCTGCGCCGTCGTACGAATATTCCTAGACAATAAGAATATTCCACGACCAAACGAATATTCCCCGACAACAATAAATATTTTATAACCACTTGCTTATTTAAAATATTTGCGCATTTTACCCATAACTAACCACATTAATCAAATCAACCCCTTACTATTTCAAAATAATAATTAGAGAAATTAAATCTTTATTTATAAAAAGTTGGGGTCTTACAACCTCCCCTCCTTATGAAATTTCGTCCTCGAAATTGACATGCGTAGGACATGCTCCTTCCTATCCATGATCTTGACTGATACCTTCTCGTAGTTAAATCTTTTGCTATCTCGTCCGGTTCTAACTCAATAATGTGGTTCGGGTTGTCCACATATTTACGTAACATCGTTACACGAAAAACGTTATAAACACGCGTCATACTTGGCGGTAAAATGTGTCTATAGGCCACAGTTCCTACTTGATCAAAAATCTCAAAAGGACCAATAAATCGTAGGATTTAGTTTTCCTCACATCGTCGATTCTCGCTTTTAGAATAACGACTTCTTGCATCTTCTTCTTCATATTCATCAACTCTAGGTCTGTAGCTTGAGCCACTTTAAATTTATCGATTAAAGTCGATTCTAATCGTATATTTACTATCTTCACGTAGGTTTGTATATTCGCACTTATAAATGCATACGATCTTCTGCTCAACGCGTCAGCTACCACGTTCGCTTTTCCTACGATGGTATTGAATGGTATAATCGTAATCTTCAACATCTCGAGCCAACGTCTTTGGTGCATGATACTATCATTTTATTTGAAGAAATATTTAAGGGTTGAAGAAATGGGTTTTGTACTGGGATCAATACAAAATTCGATTTCACGTTCTAGGGGTAGGCTAAGAAGTCTTCAAGAATACGTCAAGAAATTTATTAACAATAAAAATGTCATTCAAAACTGTGACTCTCATCCAAGACTTTGATAGCACATGTAATGAAGGTTTCTTCTAACGGAGTTTCAACCGATAAGTCAAAGTCTAATCTCTCTGGAGTCAAATTTAAACGTTGAGCACAAACAAGAGAGATAAAAGAATGGGTAGAACCGATATCGAGTAAGGTATAAACTTCGTGAGAATTTATAATTAACTAACCCGTGATAACTTCGTTCGATTCCTCGTCACGAAAAATGCTATTCCTTAAACTACCAAATTTGACTTGTTCGGGGCAGTCTTTGGTGTCGTCATTATCACTGGAATTGACTTTCGCTATAGGGCATATTCCACCCTCAACTGCTTCGTCGTACTCCTGCTCCATGATCTGAATCATTAGCCTTCGATCCATATCAAATTGGGGTTGACCTCAATGTATAGGGTAATTCAAAACTCGATGATGGGTTCTCCCAATTGCTGTCGAAAAAGAGAAATACATATAATCTATTTTAGCTTTCTTGGATCGGACTTCTCTTTCCACAATATCAACACGTCGTGTGGCTTTTACCTATGCATCTTCATTCTCACTCGTTCAGTTATTTCTTCTTTCAGTTGCTCCTTGACATTTGAATTCTCAGATTCCAGCTTTAATATCGTATACTCTGCCAAAGAGCGCTTATGTTCAGCTATCGCACATCGGGTAATATAATTTTGAATTGTTACATTCCTTTGCTCCACGACTGCCTTCCGTTCTTCAGCGTGCTCTTCTAACTCATGAATATGATTTTGCAATTCTATATTTTGATCAATAAGTTCTTCTAATAAATTCTTCTCAGGTTCCACTTCTTCCTCACTCTCAGTTGCTACCTTTGCGACTAGCTTGAGTGCCACTTTTAATTCCTTAATCACCACATGGATATCTCTAATCACATTATCTTGGTTGGTGATTAGAGGTGTCTCCACGGTCTCATGTGCTCCATTGCTATTCTCAACATTCTCGGATGTCATTTTCAAATACAGCCATAAAACAATGGTTAATTGACATGCCACATATTAACCCTATATTCTGACCGACCAATTAAATAACAAATAAGCTTAGGTATGCCACACTAGCGAAGGATTTACTCGTCTCTCCCCGCCTAGTTCTATCCCCGATCTCCACCAGAGACCATTTCCCTAGGCTCTGATACCAACTGTAACTCTGGACACCAACTTGTGTCAGCACTTTAAAATGATACCTTTCAGTTTTCCACCGCAGAACGACGTCCCCTACAGAGAGTCTGGCGTCGGTGCATCCCTCATCAACAAGAAGTCACCAGATAGGGGCTCGGGGCTCTTTACTTAACCTAGCTCTGATACCAACTATGACGCCCCCAAAATAGGTATACATCACCCATTCTGAGTCGCCAAATACATGGTACAGAAACAACTACAACTTCATTAATACAATTGTTGGTTAAAAATACGACAACACATAAACTATGAGTTTAAATACAAATATTGTCTTCTAGACAATATTCACACTCAAATAAGCCCTCATTACAATTATTGATACACTATTTTACAAAATAGTGAGGACTACTAAAACAACTGTCTTGAACCATTACTCCAGACCCCGACTAGTTCCCACTATATTCTCGTCTCCTGAGAAGAAAAATGGAACAAAAAGAAAAAGGGTGAGCTCAACTAGCCCAGTAAAGAAAATTATGACTAAGATAATGTACAACAAATTATCCTTAGTCTTCAACAGGGAAAAATATGATAGAATACAATAGATAACAAATTTTAGATCAACAACTGCAGCAAAAACAACAAGTCATTAGAAGAGTTAAGTAGATAATGAAATATACTATCATCTATGAATTTAAAAGTCCATCATCGATATTTTATCCCTGTAACAGACAATCTTGGACACAGAAAAGAAAATTTAATTTTTTTGTGAATAGTTTCGTATTCTTGAATAGTGCCGTATACGTGAATAGTAACTCTGACACTAAAAGATAGTAATTTCACAAAACAATTATCATGCTTCGTGAATAGTACTCGTGAATAGTAACTTATAATAGTAACTCATGAATAGTAACTCGTGAATAATAACTCATGAATAGTAACCCCGACATGAAAAAGTTCCAAATCTTATAAAAAATTCAGACCAATATTTCGGCATTATGATATTGAAGAAATAATATCATTTACGAAGAAAATAACATCCCTTACCTCGAAAAGACCGTACTTCTAACTGGAATACTGAATATAGTGCTGAAGGGAACTCGCACCGTATAGCAACACTCAAGGTATCAAAATACTCACAAGAATACTCTCAATAATATAGAGAGAGAAAGAGAGAGAAAACTTCAGTTTCTGGTGTGATTTTCAATTTTAACCTAAGCACCCTATTTATAGGAAAAATGCTTAGAACACCAAAGCAGAAAATTAAATATAATAATATTATATTTATAAAATTTTCCTTAGCCCACCTTGACCATCTGAATTCAGCCACCAAATAATGACAAAAACCAAAAAAATATTTTTGTAATTAAAAATAATTAAAACTTTCAAAAATCAATTATTTCAGAACTACGGAACTTCAATAATTTATAATAAATAGCCCTTTTATCAGAAAAATTCAAACCACATGTCTTTTCCATAGGATATTTCATTATCTACAACTTTACAAAAGAAAATTTTTCTAAATTCCAAACAGAAATTGACCGAAATCCACAAACGGGCGATTTTACAGGCTATAATCAAATTTCAGTCAAGAAATGGGGTCCACCGACACACAAAACATGTGTTAATCATTTAATGCAACAAAAATACTCTTCATCCTCGTATACTCATATATCACATATTCATTATAAAAATATCATCATTATTATATTATAATAATATAATAAAATATTATTTTATCAGAAAAGATAAAATATCGATTTTCAACAAATGTTACTTTAAAAATTTTCTCCATCTATATTCACATAAATCAATATTTTCCTCATCATATAAATCAATAATTAATTATTCACAAATAATATTACAGAATCACAATACTGACAACAGGGCCGTTCCCAGGAAAGAGGGGGCTTTCTAATAAGGATTTCTCCTTACTGGCGTGCAATTAGGTGACCAAACATTTCCTTAGATAGAACTTTCTAGACATTGCCAATAATGTTATCTAATAATATTATTCAGATAATATGAATTATTGCTCCGATAATGGAAAATACTATGTAGTGACAATTATTGAAACAACAGTAATAAAAAATATCAACGCAGTAATTATTGAATCAATAAAATAAAATACTGAACAGTAATTACTGTAACAATTATTGAGTAGTGCCTTCTTACGTAAGAATCAATAATTGGTACAATACCGTGTGCTACTGTGCAACAATGCGTATTACTGTGTTTTAACCACCGGGTATTCCAACAGTATTAACGGTAACAACTACACCGTTATTTATAAACAACTTATATTTGTCGTTTTCTTCATCCAATCATTTTTCGTTATGGGTCCCACAAAAGGCTGCGCCGTCGTATAAATATTTCCAGACAACAAGAATATTCCATGACCAAACGAATATTCCCCGACAATAATGAATATTTTATAACCACTTGCTTATTTGAAATATTTCCGCATTTTACCCATAACTAACCACATTAATCAAATCAACGCCTTACTATTTCAAAATAATAATTAGAGAAATTAAATCTTTATTTATAAAAAGTTGGGGTCTTACACTGTAGTCAACTTTTTTTTCAACTACTCAAATACTACTTTACACTCTTCATCAAATCTGAATACCACATCTTTCTCTAAAAGACTGCACAACGATTTTGCAATTTTAGAGAAATCCGTTATAAATCTTTTGTAGAACCCGACATGTCCAAGAAAACTGCGAATTTCCTTTACTGAATTCGACGGTTTAAGATTCTCGATCGTGTCCAACTTTGCCTTAACAACCTCTAAACCTTTAGCAGAGACTTTGTGCCCAAGAATTATCCCTTCTTCAACCATAAAGAGGCACTTCTCCCAGTTAAGTACCAAATTCGTTTCCACACACCACTTTAAGACCATGACCAAATTCTCTAAACACTTAGCAAAAGTGTTTCCATAAATTGAAAAGTCGTCCATGAAAACTTTAACATTTTTCTCCACCATGTCCGAGAAAATAACCATCATGCATCTTTGGAATGTAGCTGGTGCATTACATAACCCAAAAGACATCCTCCTAAATATAAAGGTGCCGCATGGGCATGTGAAGGCGGTCTTCTCTTGGTCCTTGGGAGATATGACAATTTGATTGTATCCCGAGTATCCATCCAGTAGGCAATAATATTCATGTCCAGCTAATCGGTCTAACATCTGACCAATGACGAGTAGAGGGAAGTGATCCTTCCGGGTTGCCTTATTTTGCTTTCTGTAGTCCACGCATTTAAGACCTCGAATTTTATAAATAAAAGTATTCAATTTTCTTATAATTATTATTTTATTTAGTAAATGGTTATATTGATAAAGGGTTAAAGTTAAGGGTGATATTTAAAATTTTGCAAAGCAAGTAAGTTGTCATAAAATATTCGTTTGGTCGGGGAATATTTGTTTTGTCGGAGAATATCCGTACGATGACACAATCATTAGTGGACCCCATAACGGAATAACTGTCGGATATAGAAAAAGATAGAAATATCTTTTTATAAAAATAACGGTGAAAGTTTTACCGTTAAACTATTGAAATACCTGTTGGTAAAAGTACATCAATACGCGTGGTTGCATAGTAGCACACAGTATTGATTATTAATGCTTACGTGAGAAGTCACTCAGTTATACTCAATTATTGTTACAGTAATTACTGCATAGTATCTCACATTATTGATTCAATTAGTGTCACAATTTTATCTGCAAAATATTTTATATTATTAAATCAATACTTGAGACGACAAAGTTATTCATATTATTATTTGCATGATTGACGATATCTAGAAAGTTCTGTCGAGGAAAGAGTTTGGTCACCTAATTACGCTCCAATAGGAAGAAATTCTTATCGGAAAGCCCCCTCTTTCCTAGGAATGATCTGGTTGTTAAATATTGTGAGTTATAATATTAATGATGAATAAGTTAGTGTTGATTAAAGATGTTTATTCATTTAGTTTTCTTTAATTCTTCTATGACTCAAATAACCTCAAAGGAGGTAATTCTGTGATTGGTTGGTTTTGTTATTATTGACCAAACGGGCAATTAATAACTATTAGTTCACATGGAAATTCCTATTTGAACACATGCATGGAACTATTAGTTCATGTAAGACCCCAAATTATTAATAAATAAAATTTAATTCCTTTATTTATTATTTTGAAATAGTAAGGGTTTGATTTGATTAATGTGGTTAGTTATGGGTAAAATGCGCAAATTTTACAAAATAAACAAGTGGTTATAAAATACTTCATTGTTGTCGGAGAATATTCGTTTGATCGTGGAATATTCTTACTATCGGGGAATATTCGTACGACGACGCAGCTTTGTGTTGGCCCCATAACGAAAAGCGATTGGATGAAGAAAACGACAAGTATAAGTTGTTTATAAATAACGACGTAGTTGTTACCGTTAATACTGTTGGAATACCCGGTGGTTAAAACACAGTAATACGCGTTGTTGCACAGTAGCACACGGTATTGCACCAATTATTAATTCTTACGTAAGAAGGCACTACTCAATAATTGTTACAGTAATTACTATTCAGTATTTTATTTTATTGATTCAATAATTACTGCGTTGATTTTTTATATTACTGTTGTTTCAATAATTATCACTACACAGTATTTTCCATTATCGAAGTAATAATTCATATTATCAGAATAATATTATTAGAAAATATTATTGGCAATGTCTAGAAAGTTCTGTCTAAGGAGAGGTTTGGTCACCTAATTGCGCGCCAGTAAGAAAAAATTCTTATTGGAAAGCCCCCTATTTCGTGGGAACGGCCTAGTTGTCAGTATTGTGATTCTGTAATATATTTTGTGAATAATTAATTATTGATTTATATGATGAGAAAAATATTAATTTTATGTGGATATAGATGGAGAAGATTTTTAAAGTGACAATTGTTAAAAATTTATATTTTATCTTTTCTGATAAAATAATATTTTATTATATTATTATAATATAATAATAGTGATATTTTTACAATGAAGGTGGGATATATTCGAATATGAGGAGGAAGAGTATTTTTATTGTAAAAGTTATTTAAAACATGTTAAACATGTTGGTGGACCCATTCCTTGACTCAAATTTGATTATAGCATGTAAAATCGTCCGTTTATGAATTTCGGTCAATTTCTATTTGGCATTTAGAAAAGGTTTCTTCTGCAAAGTTTTAGAGAATTGAATTTCCTATTAAAAGTCGTGAGATTCGAATTTTCTGATAAAAGGGCTATTTATTATGAATGATTGAAGTTCCGAAATTCCTGAATAATTTATTTTTGGAAGTTTTAATTGTTTTATTTAAGAAAAACGTTTTTTTTGTTTTGGAACATGTGTGGCTGATGTTTTTGCCAAAGAAGTGGGCGTAGGATGTTTAAGAAAATTATATTATTATTATTATTATATGAAATTTTCTAGGTGTTCTAAGCATTTTCCTATAAATAGGGAAAATCACACCAGAAACTAAAGATTTCTTTATCTTTCTCTCTCGATATATTGAGCGTATTTTTTTGAGTATTTTAGTATTTTGAGTATTTCTATATGGTGCAAGTTCTTTCAGCACTATATCTAGTCAGAAGTACTATCCTTTTGAGGTAAGAGATATTATTTTTTTTAAAATGATATTATTTCTTCAATATCATTATGCCGAAATATTGGTTGATTTTTTTTAATCAAATTTGGAACTTTTCATGTCGGAGTTACTATTTATAAGTTAATATTCACGAGTTACTATTCATGAGTTACTATTCACGAGTTACTATTCACGAGTTGCTATTCACGAGTACTATTCACGAAGCATGATGATTTTTTTTATAAAATTTCTATCTTTTAGTGTCGGAGTACTATTCACGTATACGTCACTATTCACGAATACGACACTATTCACAGAAAAATTAAATTTTCTTTTCTGTGTCCAAGATCGTCTATTATGATTCCTATCTTGGATTAGATCTATGTTTTGGTCTTCATTCTTGAATTTTACTCCACTCTAGTTATTTATGAAGTATTTTTGAACTTGGATTGTTTAAAGTACGAATCCTTAATATTTGTTCTTTTGTTTCACTGGATTCATTTTCTTTAAAATATTTTTCATCATCCTCAGTCCTAAATGATGATATAACTGAATATCTTTGGCCCGTAGTGCAAAGATGAATGATTTTATGATGAATATCTTTGGCCCGTAGTGCAAAGATGAACAAGTGTTTAGATGAACATGACCAACTGGAGAATATCTTTGGCCTGTAGTGCAAAGATGAATATTTGATTTATGATGTATATTGATTGATGTTACAGGGATAAAATATCGATGATGAACTTTTAAATTCATATATGAAAGTGGAGTTCATTCTCTACTTAACTCTTCTAATGAATTATTGTTTCCGCTGCAGTTATTGATCTAAAACTTGTTGTCTATTGTATTCTATCAGATTTTTCCCTGTTGAAGACTAAGGATAATTTGTTGTACATTATCTTAGTCATAATTTTCTTTACTGGGCTAGTTGAGCTCACCCTTTTCCTTTTTGTTCCATTTTTCTTCTCAGGAGACGAGAATATAGCGGGAACTAGTCGAGGTCTGGAGTAATGGTTCAAGACAATTGTTTTAGTAGTTCTCACTATTTTGTAAAATAGTGCATCAATAATTGTAATGAGGACTTATTTGAGTGTGAATATTGTTTAGAAGACAATATTTGTATTTAAACTCACAGTTTATGTGTTGTCATATTTTGCACGACAATTGTATTAATGAAGTTTTAGTTGTTTCTGTACCATGTATTTGGCGACTCAGAATGGGTGATGTATACCTATTTTGGGGGCGTCACAGTTGGTATCAGAGCTTAGGGATATGATCTTTGACGGAGATCGGGGTATAGAACTAGGAGGGGATAGACGAGTAAATCCTTTGCTAGTGTGTCCTACCTAAGCTTATTTGTTGGTCGGTCATAATATAGGGGTATTATGTGATTTGTTAATTTGTTTAATTAACCTTTTTTTTTATGGCAGTATTTAAGAATGTCGACTGAGAATGTTAACAGTGGAGTAAATGAGACCGTGGAGACACCTTTGCTGACCAACGAGGAGAACGTGCAACATGCTGGCAATGTTCCTCCTATAAACAACACCACTGAGCAGATGACGAACAATGGTATGTTTAGGAACTTTCTAGAAATCATGCAAAACCAAACGAGAAAGACTACTGTTCAAAATATAGGTGGAAACACTGGCAACTCACGGATGGTCACCGTTAAGCAGTTCAAGAAGTTAGGACCGCCGGAGTTTTTCGGGAAAGCCAGAACCACTTATGGCAGAGACGCGAATAAAGTAGATCACTAAGATATTTGATGTCTTGGGATGCTCATATTCCTTTCGCCACTTTCATGTTGCGAGGAGTGGCAGATTATTGGTGGAAATCCGTAAAGTGTACTCAGCCTATCACACTGAAGATGTCTTGGGAGAACTTCCAAGAATTGTTCAACGACAAGTACTTTCCCAAAAGTATTCGTCACATGAAGGAGGTAGAGTTCATTAAGCTGGATTAAAACAATATGAACGTGTCGCAGTACGAAGCTAAGTTTGCCGAGTTGTCCTGATTTGCATCCCATTTGGTTGATAATGAGGAGAGAATGACGCTAATGTTTCTGCGAGGTTTGAAACCCAAAATATGTCAATACCTCATTTCTCACAAACTTTGTTTATATTCAGATGTTGTAAATATGGGTCAGTTATTGGAGCACGATAATGAGTCGGCTCAACTGAAGAATAATGACCAACAACTCGATGATAATCGTACCGGTGGCAACGGTCATCGGAACAATGATAACCATCGTGGAGGAAATTATCATGCCAGAAATGGTAACCACTTAGGTGATAATCATGGTCAAGATAATAGGAAAGGTGAGTCAAGTGAAAATTTCAAAAAGAGAAGATTCAACAATGACGGAAAGACGTCGGCACCAACAGCAGCAACGAATTCTAGGGGAGGAGAAAGACCGCCAGTTAGATGATATAGATGCTGAGAAGAGGGACACATAAGTCCAAACTGTTCACAAACTTCCAAGGTATGTTATAATTGTGGAAAAAAGGTCATATCGCTCGAGATTGTACGGTTGCGAAACCCAACCCAGCGAGGATGGTGACTCAAAAGGCTGTCCCGGAAAAGTCAAAGTCATCGGTTCTTGGAAGAGCGTTTTTCGTGACTGGTCAGAAAGTGAGTAACCCGAACGAAGTTAGCACGGGTTAGTTAATTATAAATTCTTACGATGTTTATACCTTATTAGATACCAGTTCTACCCATTCATTTATCTCTTATGCTTATACTCAACGTTTAAACTTGACTCCGGAGAAAATTAGAGTTTGACTTATCTGTTGAAACTTCGTTATGAGAAACTTTCGTTACATACACTGTTTATAAATCTTGTTTGATCCAAGTTGGCACCATCACATTACCTGTTGACCTTATTTCTTTAAAAATTCTTATATTTGATGTGACCTTAGGGATTGATTGGTCAACCACTCATCATGCTAAAATTGATTGCTTTTGTAAGGTTGTTAGTTTTCATAATCTTAAGCAACCTATTATTCGAATTCAAGCAACCAAACCATTGAAGTTAAACACTTTCATATCAAGCCATAAAGTCATTCGTTTATTGAAAAAGGATGTCAAGTTTTCTTAGCCCATGTTATGGACTTAAACAAAAATACGTCAGATTTGAATGATATTTCTATTGTTAGTAAATTTCCTGATGTATTTCCTGAAGAATTTATTGGCTTACTCCCAAAGTGTGATATTGAATTTTGTATTGACTTTTAACCTGGTACAAAACCCATTTCTAAAATCTCATATCGAATGGCTCCTATTGAACTTCAGGAGTTAAAAACCTAACTACAGGAGTTTGGTACCTTAGCCTCTATCTGGTGACTTCCTTTGTGGAATGCATTGAAACCAAACTCTCTGTAGGGGACGTCATATTCGTGCGGTGGTAAACTGATAGGTGCCATTATGACGTGCTATCCAAGATTGGGATATGAGTCACAGTTGAGAGAAACCTAAGTCAGTAATCAAAATAAGTAGCTTTTTAGGCTTAGCTGATTACTATCGGAGATTCGTGGAAGGATTTTATCGAATCGATACTCTATTAACTCAGTTGACTCGAAAAGTTACAAAATTTGAATGGAGCGAGGAATCTGAAAAGAGCTTCCAAGAACTCAACATGCGGCAACGACGTTGGCTCGAGCTGTTGAAAGATTACGACTATACCATTCAATACCATCCTGGAAAAGTGAACGTGGTAGCTGACGTGTTGAGCAAAAGATCGTATACGAGTATGAATGTGATATTGTCAAAGACCCATTTCGTATGACTTACAGAAGATGGAGATAGAGTTAAAGATTTCAAGAATCTGGGTGAAGATAACGAATATACGATTAGAATCGACTTTAATCGATAAATTTAAAGATGCTCAAGCAACAGACTTGGAGTTGATGAATATGAAGAAGAAGATGCAAGAAGTCGTTATTCCAAAAGTGAGAATCGGCGATGTGAGGAAATCTCAAACCTTCAATTTATTAGTCCATTTGAAATCCTCGATCGAATAGGAACTGTGGCCTATAGACACATTTTACCGCCAAGTATGACGCGTGCTTATAACGTTTTTCATGTATCAATGTTACGTAAATATGTGGATGACCCGAACCATGTTATTGAGTTAGAACCGGACGAGATAGCCGAAGACTTAACGTATGAAGAGGTACCTGTCAAGATTTTGGATAGGAAGGAGCATGTCCTACGCACGAAGGTCATACCACAAGTTAAAGTTTTGTGGAAAAACCATGATATTGAGGAAATGACCTGGGAGTTGGAAACGGAAATGAAAGCGAGGTATCCTCATCTTTTCGAAACACCAGGTATGTTCGTCAATTTCGAGGACGAAATTTCATAAGGAGGGGAGATTATAAGACCCCGAATTATTAATAAATGAAATTTAATTCCTCTATTTATTATTTTGAAATAGTAAGGGGTTGATTTGATTAATGTGGTTAGTTATGGGTAAAATGCGCAAATTTTACAAAATAAACAAGTGGTTATAAAATACTCATTGTTGTCGGAGAATATTCGTTTGGTCGTGGAATATTCTTACTGTTGGGGAATATTCGTACGACGGCGCAGCCTTGTGTGGGCCACATAATGGAAAGCGATTGGATGAAGAAAACGACAAGTATAAGTTGTTTATAAATAACAGCGTAGTTGTTACCGTTAATACTGTTGGAATACCCGTTGGTTAAAATACATTAATACGCGTTGTTGCACAGTAGCACACGGTATTGCACTAATTATTGATTCTTACGTAAAAAGGCACTACTCAATAATTGTTACAGTAATTACTGTTCATTATTTTATTTTATTAATTCAATAATTTCTGCTTTGATTTTTTATATTACTGTTGTTTCAATAATTGTCATTACACAGTATTTTC
This sequence comes from Panax japonicus, assembly GCA_020205505.1. Taxonomy (NCBI): domain Eukaryota; kingdom Viridiplantae; phylum Streptophyta; class Magnoliopsida; order Apiales; family Araliaceae; genus Panax; species Panax japonicus. Next base: position 14,668,675 of record CM035111.1, read on the forward strand.
CATTATTGAAGCAATAGTTCATATTATCTGAATAATATTATTAGAAAACATTATTGGCAATGTCTAGAAAGTTCTGTCTAAGGAGAAGTTTGGTCACCTAATTGCGCGCTAGTAAGGAAAAATTCTTATTGGAAAGCCCCCTCTTTCCTGGGAACGGTCTGGTTGTCAGTATTGTGATTCTGTAATATTATTTATGAATAATTAATTATTGATTTATATGATGAGGAAAATATTGATTTTATGTGGATATAGATGGAGAAAATTTTTAAAGTGACATTTGTTAAAAATTGATATTTTATCTTTTCTGATAAAATAATATTTTATTATATTATTATAATATAATAATGGTGATACTTTTACAATGAAGGTGAGATATATGAGTATATGTGGAGGAAGAGTATTTTTGTTGTAAAAGTTGTTTAAAACATGTTAAACAGGTCGGTGGACCCATTTCTTTACTGAAATTTGATTATAGCCTGTAAAATCGTCCGTTTACAGATTTCGGTCAATTTCTGTTTGGAATTTGGAAAAACTTTCTTCTGTAAAGTTGTAGAGAATTGAATTTTCTGTCGCGAGATTCGAATTTCTGATAAAAGGGCTATTTATTATGAATTATTGAAGTTCCGAAATTCCTGAATAAATGATTTTTGGAAGTTTTAATTGTTTTATTTAAGAAAAACGTTTTTGTTGTTTTGGAACATGTGTGGCTGATGTTTTTGCCAAAGAAGTGGGCGTAGGATGTTTAAGAAAATTATATTATTATTATATTAAATTTTCTGCTTTGGTGTTCTAAGCATTTTCCTATAAATAGGGTGCTTAGGTTAAAATTGAAAATCACACCAGAAACTAAAGATTTCTCTCTTTTTCTCTCTCGATATATTGAGCGTATTTTTGTGAGTATTTTAGTACTTTGAGTATTGCTATACGGTGCAAGTTCATTCAGCACCATATCCAGTCAGAAGTAGTATTCTTTTGAGGTAAGGGATATTATATTTTTTAAAATGATATTATTTCTTCAATATCATTATGCCGAAATATTGGTTGAAAATTCTTTATCAAATTTGGAACTTTTTATGTTGGGGTTACTATTCACGAGTTACTATTCACGAGTACTATTCACAAGGCACGATGTTTTTTTTGTGAAATTTCTATCTTTTAGTGTCGGAGTTACTATTCACGTATACGACACTATTCACGTAAACGACACTATTCACGAATACGACACTATTCACAAAAAAAGTAAATTTTTTTTATGTGTCCAAGATCGTCTGTTATGATTCCTATCTTGGATTAGATCTATGTTTTGGTCTTCATTCTTAAATTTTACTCCACTCTGGTAATTTATGAAGTATTTTTGAACTTGGATTGTTTAAAGTACGAATCCTTAATATTTGTTCTTTTGTTTCCCTGGATTCATTTTCTTTAAAATATTTTTCATCATCCGCAGTCCTAAATGATGATATAACTGAATATCTTTGGCCCGTAGTGCAAAGATGAATGCTTTTATGATGAATATCTTTGACCCGTAGTGCAAAGATGAATAGGTGTTTAGATGAACATGACCAACTGGAGAATATCTTTGGCCTGTAGTGCAAAGATGAATATTTGATTTATGATGTATATTGATTGATGTTACAGGGATAAAATATCGATGATGGACTTTTAAATTCATAGATGATAGTAGATTTCATTCTCTACTTAACTCTTCTAGTGAATTGTTGTTTCTGCTGTAGTTGTTGATCTAAAACTTGTTATCTATTGTATTCTATCAGATTTTTCCCTGTTGAAGAGTAAGGATAATTTGTTGTACATTATCTTAGTTATAATTTTCTTTACTGGGCTAGTTGAGATCACCTTTTTCCTTTTTGTTCCATTTTTCTTCTCAGGAGACGAGAATATATCCGGAACTAGTCGGGGTGTGGAGTAATGGTTGAAGACAGTTGTTTTAGTAGTCCTCATTAATTTGTAAAATAGTGTATCAATAATTGTAATGAGGACTTATTTGAATGTGGATATTGTGTAGAAGACAATATTTGTATTTAAACTCACAATTTATGTGTTGTCGTATTTTGCATGACAATTGTATTAATGAAGTTGTAGTTGTTTCTGTACCATTTATTTAGCGACTCAGAATGGGTGATGTATAACTATTTTGGGGGTGTCACAGTTGGTATGAGAGCTTAGGGATATGATCTCTGGCGGACATCGGGGAATAGAACTAGGAGGGGAGAGACGAGTAAATCCTTCGCTAGTGTGTCCTACCTAAGCTTATTTGTTGGTCGGTCATAATATAGGGGTATTATGTGATTTGTTAATTTGTTTAATTAACCTTTTTTTTATGGCAGTATTTAAGAATGTCGACTGAGAATGTTAACAGTGGAGTAAATGAGACCGTGGAGACATCTTTGCTCACCAACGAGGAGAATGTGCAACAGGCTGGCAATGTTCCTCCTGTAAACAACACCACTGAGCAGATGACGAACGATGGTATGTTTAGGAACTTTCTAGAAATCATGCAAAACCAAACAAGAAAGACTACTATTCAAAATACAGGCGGAAACACTGGCAACTCACGGATGGTCACCGCTAAGTAGTTCAAGGAGTTAGGACCGCCAGAGTTTTTGGGAAAGCCAGAACCACTTACGGTAGAGACGTGAATAAAGTAGATCACTAAGATATTTTCTTGGGATGCTCAGAGGAGAAAAAGGTTCCTTTCGCCATTTTCATGTTGCGAGGAGAGACAGATTATTTGTGGGAATCCGTAAAGTGTACTCAGCCTATCACACTGAAGATGTCTTGGGAGAAGTTCCAAGAATTATTCAACGACAAGTACTTTCCCGAAAGTATTCGTCACATGAAGGAGTTAGAGTTCATCAAGCTGGAGCAAAACAATATGAAGGTGTCGCAGTACGAAGCTAAGTTTTCCGAGTTGTCCCGATTTGCATCCCATTTGGTTGATAATGAGGAGAGAATGACGCGAATGTTTTTGCGAGGTTTGAAACCCAAAATACGTCAATACCTCATTTCTCACAAACTTTGTTTATATTCAGATGTTGTAAATAGGGCTCAGTTATTGGAGCGCGATAATGAGTCACCTCAACTGAAGAATAATGATCAACAACTCGATGATAATCGTACCGGTGGCAACGGTCATCAGAACAATGATAACCATAGTGGAGGAAATTATCATGCCAGAAATGGTAACCACTTAGGTGGTAATCATGGTCAAGATAATAGGAAAGGTGAGTCAAGTGGAAATTTAAAAAAGATAAGATTCAATAATGACGGGAAGACGTCGGCACCAACAGAAGCAACAGGATTCTAGGGGAGAATAAAAACCGCCAGTTAGATGCTACAGATGCGGAGAAGAGGGACACATAAGTCCAAACTAATCACAACCTTCCAAGGTAAGTTCTGAGCTTTTTAAGTATGTTCTAAAGGTTCAAACATGTAGTAGAGATGTCAGGGTGCATTTATCATGCACTAGATAAACCTAACAACACAACATATAAGAGATCTAAGCCGGTCAAAGTGCATGCCAGGAACTGCTTTGAAGATTTCTGGGTTACCCAGAATCTTCATCCGACAGTTTCATCAACACAACTTTGACCACCATTTTCTTTGATTCTGCTTATGATTTTGATAATCTAAAGGCTTAGATATATAGTCGACATGTTAGTCTACAAGCTCCAACCAACAACATGAACTAACTATCAAACAACATCAAGATTCAAGCCCTGAAAAACGTTGTCAGAAAATCTGCAAAATTTCTGGGTTACCCAGAAACAGTTTTCCATGACTGGTCAACCTACTTTGACCACTTATATCTGGAGTTCTAGACATGGTATGGAGTTTTTTCCACTTTCAGTCTACTCTCTTCATGACAGAGAATAGATCTATAACCTTAAACACACATAACATCTAACACACACATATCTACAAGCCCTGAAATTAGGCTGTCAAAACACAAATTAGGGTTCATAGATCAATGTTTAAAACTTAATTTTTGAGCCTCTAGATGTTATGGATCTAGGATGTAACAACCTAGATCACTCAATAACATCATAATACACAACTTAAACTAATAAACAACAACAAATAACATGGATCACATAGATTTCTAAGTTTAGGGTTTTTATACCTTTCTAGCTTTGATCCTTGATTCTGATCTTGATGATCTGTTCTTGACAAGTTATGAACTGATATTGTCTTAACTTATCACTTTCTTTCACCCTCATATTTTGAATTTAGAGAGAGAGGATGGCTTTGATAGTTTGGAAAGTTAAGTAAGTAACTTTACTTCTTTTCTAAGTTTTGATATATGATTCAATGTATGTGGCTGATGAAAGGTGGCAAAATAGCTGGTATTTGACACATGTAATATCTAGAGTTGGTGAATTTTGGCAAGATCTCCACTCCAACTATTAAAGAATTGTAAAAAGGCCTTTAAGTCTTTTTTCTAACCAAATTAATGGCATAATTGCAACTTGTGCAACCCTTAGGGTTTTGAAAAATAAATTTTTTAGGATTTCTATTTAGGTTTTAAAATAAAAATTTAATATTTCTAAATTATAATTAGGATTTTCTAATCATATTAGGGCTTGTAATTAAGATTAATATTTCCTAATTAACATTAAAATCACTGAATTAGCAATTAGGTTTTCCCTAATTGTATATTAGGGTTTTCAACTTTAGCAATTAGGGTTTTCTAACTAATCAATTAGGGTTATCCCTAATTAGATTTAAAATCAATCACATGTAAACCTTTATACAAAGCTTTTAAGTTCCCAAATTAGGATTTTAATATTCCGAATTAGGGTTTCGAATTCTCGGAACTGAAAATAAGGTTTTTAGAACCGATTTTATATATGGTTTCTTATCAATCGTTAGGATTTTCTATCTGAACGTCTATATTCTTAATATAACTTTAGGGGTTGTCACTGGTATATTTTATATGGTCAACCCTTGACCCTTAACCACAAACTGTACACATAAAACCATATACACATATTTAAATACCCTCATACACTTAACCTTAATAATTCTCCACATAAAATTTTAAATTCTCAAAAATCCTTCTCAGAAATGTCATATCCATACACTTATTTTCTGTCTAGGTCTATTATTTAACCTTTATTCAATCTTTTAATCTTTTAATAATTATCTAAATTCTCGGGTTGTCACATGACCTGATGGAAATTGATCAAGAGGAGATAGATGACACTGAGGTGCCTGAGGAGATCAAAGGATGGGTCGAATACAAACCAAAACCAAACCTTGAACAAGCCATCACTGTCAATATAGAAACCTCATAAAATCCCGAATAACTGCAAATTAGGAATGATCTTACCCCAAGCCAAAAGAAAGAAATGTTTAAACTATTGATTCAGTTCTAGGATTTGTTTACATGGTCGTATACAGACATGATTGGAATATCCACTGATATTGTCATTCATTGAATGCCCATTAAAGAGGGGTTCTAACCATTCAAATAGAAACTCAAGAGACTAAAGCCCGAGTGGAGTCTGAAAATCAAAGAAAAAATTGTCAAGCAATTCAAAGCTCAACCCCGGAGATAACCCCGAGAGGTCAAGCACACCTCAGAGATAACATTGAGGACATTCAACATCCACAATAGCCCAATCTCGGGGATAACCCTGAGAAACGACTACTACATATAACGTCCCCAAATCCGGGTACTATTCACCACAAACCTGGTACACCAGTTCTATAACTATTGCTGAAGATATAAACATAAATTGTTTATACAAATACCTTTCCACATAATCCCCAAGGTCGATAACCTTAACTTAATACACAAATTCAAATCCTAAAGGACTTAAAATGTTATATGCCTCTAACACTATTACAATTTTAACTGTACAATAATCCAATCATAGAACTTGTCTTTACCTTTGCATGTATCCAAAGTATTCGCCTTAATCTGAAATGTTTATCATGATATAGCAAGGGTGAGCAACAAGTTTGCCCAGCAAGTTTAAGTTCAAAGAAAGATATATCATGATTGAAATAATGAATAATAAGTTGGCTGACAAACTTTTAATAATATAACAATTGTGAAAGAACATGAATAAATTTCCATAACTGAATGACCAACAATGAACATGAACAAATATAACTGAACCAAATGGTAATGAAGGTGATCAGCCTTTCATACCTGATGAACATATGCAACATGCACAACGTGCGAATCAATAATCAAAGATGTGGTATAATCAACAATGATTAACCACGAATATGCTTTATAATAACAACTCGAGTTCGAGTTAGGAAACTTGCACAATAAAAGTATAGGAACTTGCTCAATAAAAGAGTATAGTTCGAGAACTTGCATGTACCGTCGACTACTGTTACACAATCTATTTTAGCTTTAATTGAAAGACTTATTAATTATTGGTAATATCGATCTCTCAATTAGAATAATATCACCACATATACTACTGTTAATTACAGTCATTATATAACTTAAACACTTACCACATAATCAAATATTAGATTACTCCTTAAAACATCATTATTATTATCGTCCTTTGATAATTCTTTAATAACTATATCATATACATTATGATTTAACACTTTAATCTTATATTATAAGTTCTTCTTTAAAATCTAATTATTCAAATACTAATCCAGCAACCTAGATTATCCAAACATATCAATCCAGTAACCCAGATTGCAATCCAGCAAACTGGATGACCAATCCAATAAACTGAATTCCAATTCCAACAAATTGGATTCCAATTCCAGCAAACTGGATTCCAATTCCAGTAACCAGATTGCAATCCAGCAAGCTTGATTCATTAGATTTTCAATTCAGTAAACTACTTTCCAATCCAGCAAACTGGATTCAACAGATTTTCAATCTAGCAAGCTGGATTCATTATCTTTTTGAACGAAAATACCAAATCAATTTATTATTTTCCTATCCTTTTCCCAAACATATATACATATATTTCATACACAAAAAGTATTTTTTTTCATAATTTTTCAACTCCCTTTAGTATTTTTCAAAAATCATTTTTAGTTCGTAGCTTAAGAAATTAGTCCTATCATGCTCAACTCTATAAATTCCCATCTCTTGACATAATCTTATATATTTTAACGTGAACCTCCACTTTAAATTTCGTGGCCATCGGAGTTATAGAACTTCGGTTATATCCGTTTTCGTCGAAAAATCCCAAAAATTGAAATGGTAATAATTGGTCAATTTAAGTTGGAATGAGCTCATTTTTGGACAGGAGCTACTTTATAACATACATTTTCATTTTCCAAAAGGCAAGAATTTATTTCATTAATTAAGTTGCCAAAACTGTCCTTGGAATGTTCTGGGCAGTAGGTTTTATCCTTTTTAATTTTTTTCCTACTTTGCTAAAAAACGTCCATACGAAAATCTGCAACTCCTTTTTCAGTGATTCCACTTGGAAATTTTAGAAAACTTATTATATTATCATACCAAATATTTCCTGAATTTTTGAATGTCAGAAAAATGATGAAACTACCCCTGGAACCGACTGGACCAAAATAGTCTATTTTCATTTCTAACCACGAAACTATTTTTTCTAAAACAATCACTACGGTTTGTGTACTCAACATTTTTGAGTGCTATCACTTGCGTTTAGTATTTAACTTACATATCTAGCACCTCTCTTTGACAGATCGCAAAAAGAAGGTGTAGATCAAAAACGGTGGAAATCCAAAATACATAAAAATTTATAGTTTATAAACTATAAAACACACTTTTCTTTTCTTTTGATTTCCAACGAAATCAACACCCAATATGGGTATATCTAAACATAAAACACTCATTAACATATAAATCTATAGTTTTAAAGTTTTGAATTATAGATTCAAGTTTTGATTTACAATAATCAAAAATACATAAACAAAAGGTATTTATACCTTGATCTTTTGCTAGCCTTTCTTAATCCTTCAAGGTAGATGATGATTTTGGGTAAAAAGAAGATCAAGCCTCTTCCCCTTTTTCCTTTACTCTAGTCCTCCCTCTCCTCTCTATCTCTAGTCACTTTAGCTTATGTTATGAAAGGAGAATAGATGAACGAGAAGAAAGAAAAATAGATTTTTATTTGATGTTATTAAATACACATAAAGTATATCTAATACCTCTCCCCACTCATCTTGTTGCCTCTTCCAAAACCACCTGGCATTTGGCCTCTTTACCTCCCACATGTTAGTTAACATGAGTGGCTTCATAAAGAATTTGACACCTAGCCTATTTGGTAGATAACTTAAGTAAGTTATAATTACATGAATTCCTCCTTTACTTGACACATATAGCCGGCTATGTGTCCCAATATCTCCCAAGTTTTGTTTCCTTTTTAATGTAATATCTAGTATACAAAATGTATAAAATGCCCCCTTCAATTGGGCTAAACTTAGGCCACCATATTTAATCCATTGGGATTTAAATTTAATTCTTTGGGCTATAGAAAATTATCATAGTTCAACACTTTTATTTCACTTAACAAATGACCATTATGTCCTTCCATACTTGGATCAAGTTTTGGGACTTTTAAATTTATTATTTGGGCCACACTTGGGCCACCATTTATTATCTTTTGGGCTTTCAATTTAGTTTCTTGCGCCAAGAAAAATTAACATATTCCAATACTTTTAAATTCTATACTACCCTAATTATTTAACTAGGGTTTTGATTTCTTCAATTATAACATAAATCCTTACTCATGTAGATTTAATTTCTTAACCCAATTAGGCTTGCTATAATTAGGTTATAATATTAATTAATTGAGATATATAAAATAAATCTCTTAAAATTAGTATATATTTTAAATACCAATATTCTCTTGTACCATAACCATTAAGTTATTCATTTTTTCATTCCTAAAATATAATTAGGTTACTTTAGTTTCTTTTATTAGTTTATAATAAACAAATAAAATCACACACATAATATTCATATTCATTTACTCACATATTCACAAAGTATTTATCATTATCATTCCTCTTGTTAAAATATATAGCACATCACAAAATATATATCTGTACATATACATATACACATTCGCTTTATCCTTATAATATTTCTCCACTTGAATTTTATTTCCTTAATAAAAATTTCCACATTCATAATCTATTTCTTTCTTTAATTTTTTTTAAATCATTCCTCTATTTTCCACATTAGGTTTTATTCTTTTAACATTTAATTTAACCATTTAAGATTTTATTAATCGTCTAAATTTTTGGGTTGTCACATTTACCCATTCTTCTAAGAATTTCGTCCCCGAAATTACAGCTTACTACACTCTACTCCTTTCATTAATCAAAACTAGGTTTTCATAATAACCTTTATCCAATCATATCAGATTCTACCCGTATGCAACGAGTTCATACTATTTCATACACATCATTATAAAGTACCCAAAACATCACTTTAAAGAGAATTTTTTTTCAAATCATGATGAGGAGTCATATAGACCATGAACTTTAATTTTCAATTTTCGAAAAGATTTATACAAAAACTCATCCGTAAACCGTCATGACTTATATACACGAAGGGTGATCAGCCCATTATGCCATGTACTGATCAGGTACTACATGCTGGAATGAATTTTTTGTTCATCATATCCGCCTTGGGCGCACAAAAGTTTCCAAATTTTGGGATGTTCACCTCATTCTTATCATAGGATTCCGCACCAAAATAATTTGGTTCGGGAAACCTTTTAAAGAATACTTAGAATTTTCATAAACGTTGGTCTAGCTGAATCAAATAGCTTAGACTCATACCAATAACTCAATTTCAATTGAAACATGTATGGCCGAACCTCGTTGACAATAGTTTATCTTAAATGTTAAAAATAATTTTATGACGTCATGATACCGTACCGTATTTACAGCCCATTTGAGGATTCCATCATTGTGTGACTTTGTCATAATACATCATACAATAGTGGGACAACAATTTTTAGATCGAATTCAACACTAAGTATTTATGCATTTACAACTCCATCATAATTTTTTCATCATTTTACTAGGTTACATGATGCATTAATGATAAATAAACTTCATTTTGATATTTCAAATCATTGTCGTTTAGCCGATATAATTAGCATAGACTATTCTTTAAACAGTTCAAAAATCATTGCAAATCAGTTTTATCATCTCAACATGTAATGATGTGTCAGTGTCCCGAAGTCCACACATACACACTAGTCACCAAGAGTTGAGAATAAAAAGTCATTTTTAAAAGGCACATAGTGCGTATTTAGCTTGATGTCAAAAATTTTGAAGTCTAGCATAGCTAGAAGATATGGAATACCTATGCTTCTACTAATGATCCATTGCTTAATAATTCTATCTATTCCTATCATCCTCAATTCTCTATTCACACTTAGCTATACCTCAGTTCATCAAACTTACCACACGTTATGAGTTCAAGAACTTACCACAATAATATGAGTTTAAGAACTTATCCTAGTCAGACCATAGCATCCATTCACTAAGGGGTTCAAAAACATACCATATGATTATGAGTCACAAACTAACCATAAGTATGAGTTTTAAAAACTTGCACCTAACCTTATATCATCTACCTAACTGTTATACACATGAGAAAAAAATCACCTTCTCATCACGCATATAGCAAATAGCGCGATGTAAGCATTTCAATGATTATCACTACCAAAAGCTAAGTGGTTGTCAAACCAAACTCGAGCACTAATCAATATTGGAAGCTAAGCGGTCGTTAAACCAAGGGATAATTCCCCACCCATACAAAGAATTGTTCAACTTAACCACTATATCGAGTAGGAAGCTAAGTGGTTCTAAAACCAAGTACAAATTCTCCGCCCATACAAGGAATTGTACAGCTCAGCTGCTGACATGAGTCCTCAATTGAAATCCCACTTAATCCTAGATCCACACTTACTCCATACGAATTTAGTTTAATCCGTATTGCATCAACCCCAACCCTTTTTCTGAGTTGGCACAGTACCAATTCATAGTACAACTAACACACAATAATTTTGCCAAAACATTTTCAATCATTTGATTGATCCTCATCCCTGTTACGACCTTATCAGATTACGTAGTTATCTCATATTATAATTGTATTATATTACGATTCGTTTCTATGTTATGATCGTTTTGTTTTACGATCACCTTTCGCCGTATACTTTTAGTCTTTTAGACTCTATTTTTCATTACTACAGTTCATCTTTATTATCAGAGTTAGGTAACTCTATATCTTTATGACTTGCCGAGATTCATCTTTGAATCTTAATGATGCACTAACTCTATTTGAGTTAGTCCTTATCCTCATTAATGCGGTTATTAGCCTAAGGTAACCCCACCTAAGGTTTATAACCTACAACTTTGATACCAAGTGTAGCGTCTCCAAATCTTGGTACTAATCACCACGAACCTAATACACCAATTCTATAACTATTGCGGAAGATATAAACATAAATTATTTATACAAATACCTTTACACATAATCCCCAAGGTAGATAACCTTAACTTAATGCACAAATTCAAATCCTAAAGGACTTAAAATGTTATATGCCTCCAACACTATTACAATTTTAACTGTACAATAATCCAATCCTCGAACTTGTCTTTACCTTACCTGTATTTGAAGTATTCGTTTTAATCTGAAATGTTTATCATGATATAGCAAGGGTGAGCAACAAGTTTTCCCAGCAAGTTTAAGTTCAAAGAAAGATATATCATAATTGAAAGAATGAATAATAAGCTGGCTGACAAACTTTTAATAATATAACAATTGTGAAAGAACATGAATAAATTTGCATAACTGAATGACCAACAATGAACATGAACAAATAGAACTGAACCAAATGGTAATGAAGGTGATCAGCCTTTCATACCCGATGAACATATGCAACATGCACAACGTGCAAATCAGTAATCAAAGATGTGGTATAATCAACAATGATTAACCATGAATATGCTTTACAATAATAACTCGAGTTCGAGTTAGGAAACTTGCACAATAAAAGTATAGGAACTTGCTCAATACAAGAGTATAGTTCGAGAACTTGCATATACCGTCGACTAATGTTACACAATCTATTTTAGCTTCAATTGAAAGACCTATTATTGATAATTTCGATCTCTCAATTAGAATAATATAATCACATATACTATTGTTAATTATAGTCATTATATAACTTAAACACTTATCACATAATCAAAGATTAGATTACTCCTTAAAACATCATTATTATTATCGTCCTTTGATAATTCTTTAATCACTATATAATATACTATATGATTTAACACTTTAATCATATATTATAAATTCTTCTTTAAAATCTAATTATTCAAATACTAATCCAGCAACCTATATTATCCAAACATACAAATCCAACAACCCAGATTGTAATCCAGCAAACTGGATTCCAATCCAGCAAACTAGATTCCAAATCCGGCAAACTGGATGGCCAATCCAGCAAACCAAATTGCTATCCAACAAATTGGATTCCATTTCCAGCAACCAGATTGCAATCCAGCAAGCTGGATTCAACAGATTTTCAATACTTTCCAATCCAACAAACTGTATTCAACAGATTTTCAATCCAGCAAGCTGGATTCATTATCTTTTTGCACAAAAATACTAAATCAATTTATTATTTTTCTATCCTTTTTCCAAACATATATACATATATTTCATACACAAATAATATTATTTTCGTAAATTTTCAACTCCCTTTAGTATTTTTCAAAAATCATTTTTAGTTCGTAGCTTAAGAAATTAGTCCTATCATGCTCAACTCTAGAAATTCACATCTCTTGACATAATCTTATATATGTTAACGTGAACCTCCACTTTAAATTTCGTGGCCATCAAAGTTATAGAACTCCTGTTATATCCATTTTCGTCAGAAAATCCCAAAAATTGAAATGGTCATAACTTGGTCAATTTAAGTCGGAATGAGCTCATTTTTGGACAGGAGCTAATTTATATCATATATGTTCATTTCCCAAAAGGCCATAATTTATTTCATTAATTAATTTGCCAAAACCGCCCTTGGAAAGTTCTGGGCAGTAGGTTTTTATCCTTTTCAATTTTTTCCTACTTTGCTAAAAACAGTCCATACGAAAATCTACAACTTATCATATTATCATACCAAATACTTCCAGAATTTTTGAATTTCAAAAAAATAACAAAACTACCCCTGGAACTGACTTTACCAAAACAGTCTGTTTTCCTTTCTAACCACAAAACTGTTTTTGCTAAAACAGTCACTACGACTTGTGTACTCAACATTTTAAAGTGCTATCACTTGATTTTAGTAGTTAACTTACATATCTAGCACCTCTCTTTGACGGATCGCAAAAAGAAGGTATAGATCAAAAATGGTGGAAATCCAAAGTACATAAAAATTTATGGTTTATAAACTATAAAACACACTTTTCTTTTCTTTTGATTTCCAAGGCAATCAACGCCCAATATGGGTATATATATCTAAACATAAAATACTCACCGACATGTAAATCTAGAGTTTTAAAGTTTTGAATCATAGATTCAAGTTTTAATTTATAATAATCAAAAATACATAAACAAAAGGTATTTATACCTTGATCTTTTGCTAGTCTTTCTTAATCCTTCAAGGTAGATGATGATTTTGGGTAAAAAGAAGATCATGCCTCTTCCCCATTTTCCTTTACTCCAGCCGTTCATCTCCCCTCTCTCTTTAGACACTTTAGCTTATGTCATGAAAGAAGAATAGATGGAAGAGAAGAAAGAAAAATAGATTTTTATTTGATGTTATTAAATACACATAAAGTATATCTAATATATTTCCCCACTCATCTTGTTGCCTCTTCCACAACCACCGTCCATTTGGCCTCTTTACCTCCCACATGTTAGTTAACATGAGTGGCTTCATAAAGAATTTGACACCTAGCCTATTTGGTAGATAACTTAAGTAAGTTATAATTACATGAATTCCTCCTTTACTTGACACATATAGTCGACTATGTGGCCCATTATCTCCCAAGTTTTGTTTCCTTTTTAATGTAATATCTAGTATACAAAATGTCTAAATAGCCCCCCCTTTAATTGGGCTAAACTTGGGCCACCATATTTAATCCTTTGGCATTTAATTTAATTCTTTGGGCTATTGAAAATTATCATAGTCCAACACTTTTATTTCACTTAACAAATGACCATTATGTGATTCCATACTTGGATCAAGTTTTGGGCTTTTTAAATTTATTATTTGGGCCAACACTTGGTCCACCATTTATAATCTTTTGGGCTTTCAATTTAGTTTCTTGGGCCATGAAAAATTAACATATTCCAATACTTTTAAATTCTATACTGCTCTAATTATTTAATTAGGGTTTCTATTTCTTCAATTATAAATTAAATCCTTACTCATGCATATTTAATTTCTTAACCCAATTAGACTTGCTATAATTATGTTATAAAATTAATTAATTGAGATATATAAAATAAATCTCTTAAAATTAGTATATATTTTAAATACTAATATTCTCTTATGCCATAACCATTAAGTTATTCAATTTTTCATTCCTAATATATAATTAGGTTACCTTAGTTTCTTTTATTTGTTTATAATAAACAAATAACAACACACACATAATATTCATATTCATTTACTCACATATTCACAAAGTATTTATCATTATCATTACTCTTGTTAAAATATATAGCACAGACATACACGGACCAAGCAACAAACTAAATGAAAATTAGAAAAGCGCGGGTCACATTGCAAAAAAGGTGGTCACAAAGACCCGGGTCAAAAAACCCAATCTCTCTCCCCATTTGAAAGCTCAACCATTTACGAATTCTCAGAAACCCTTTCCCCGATTCACAACGATTCTGAGCATTCCTATCTCAACGATTCTGAGCAATCTGAGCATTTTTTTTTCCATAAATTCCCTCTCTCTCTCAAAGCGAGTTTTGGAAAAAATCTGAAGGCAAAAAGAAGATCGAACATAACTTGTTACAAAGAGAATCGGAAGGTAAAGATTGCTACTTAATTTTTTAATTTCTGTTTTGGGGTTTGTTTTGATACAAAGATCTAGTGTTTATTTTGCTACAAAGATCTAGGGTTTATTTTGGGGGGGGGGGGGAAGTGTATTGGTGATTTTGTTCTCTGTTATGAATATCTTCTTTACTGAAAAAATATACATGATGAAATTATATTTTTGATACTCTCATCCATAAAAAAGATTACGGGGGATTTACACTTTCAACGGCCCTAAATTGATTATTAACAGAAGAACATATATTAGATGAAGAGAGATACAACTCAACTTCTGCATCATCTTCTCTATCAGATGTCTGAAAAATTGAGACTTTCAATGTTCTACTCATTTGTATGACCCCTGTTCTTTTTGATTTGCTTCCTTTATTTACATGAAGCCAAAAGCTAATTGCCAAGGGCTCACTTTTTGTAGGGCGGCAAAAACTAAGACTTGTGTTTAGCTCAAATTGGAGGAATATATATATATATATATATCATTTTCAATAGCTGCATGGAAATATATGTTTTTTTCTCCTTAATTTGTCTTCTGTTGGTGTTCTGTTATGTGGTTCCTATATATGATGTGAATGCCCTTTATGGTTGTCTGTTTATGTTTGTATGCCATTTAGTCATTTGGCTTTTGCACTCTTTTGCTCATCTTAATATGATATTAGAAAGATATTAAAGTTTGTAATAAAAGTTTCATGACTGGGAAAATAATTGAAAACTCAAAAAAGGAATTTTGTTCAAGAATTTGACACTAAGAACATTAATTTTAAAGACATTATCTCATTGTAAGTATTTAGAAAATGTACCCAATAACATAAAGTTTATATGAAACATGCACCCCTGAGAATTCAATATAATGTATACATTATGTTTTTAACAAGCCATCTTCCATATTCATCTTCAAGTGATTCATTTATTGTGGGATATGATCAAATTAAAAATTAAGGGCCAGGATTGGCCCATACAAGATTGTGAGATATCATCAAATTGATAGTATATTGAAATTTGTTTGTACTAATATTGCAGTCATATAAGTTTTAGAGATTGTTTTATATCTAACAAGCTGACGTAATTCATTCAAATATACAATTTGGAATTATTGTTGATCTTTTTTATGCTTGTCTGCTGATAGAAAATGTAAGACCCCAACTTATTATTAATGAAATTTAATTTTCTCTATTTATTATTTTGAAATAGTAAGGGTTGATTTGATTAATGTGGATAGTTATGGGTAAAATACGCAAATATTTTAAAATAAGCAAGTGGTTATAAAATATTCATTGTTGTCGGGGAATATTCGTTTGGTCGTGGAATATTCTTGCTGTCGGGGAATATTCGTACGACGGCACAGTCTTTTGTGGCCCCGATAACGAAAAGCGATTGGATGAAGAAAATGAAAAATATAAGTTGTTTAAAAATAACGGCGTAGTTGTTACCGTTAATACTATTAAAATACTCGGTGGTTAAAACACAGTAGCACACGGTATTGCACCAATTATTGATTCTTACGTAAGAAGGCACTACTCAATAATGGTTACAGTAATTACTGTTCAGTATTTTATTTTATTGATTCAATAATTGCTGCGTTGATTTTTTTTATATTAGTGGTATTTCAATAATTGTCACTACACAGTATTTTTCATTATCGAAGCAATAATTCATATTATCTGAATAATATTATTAGATAACATTATTGGCAATGTCTAGAAAGTTCTAACTAAGAAGAGGTTTGGTCACCTAATTGTGCGTCAGTAAGGAGAAATTCTTATTGGAAAGCCCCCTCTTTCCTGGGAACGGCCTGGTTGTCAGTACTGTGATTCTGTAATATTATTTGTGAATAATTAATTATTGATTTATATGATGAGGAAAATATTGATTTTATGTGGATATAGATGGAGAAAATTTTTAATGTGACAATTGTTGAAAATTAATATTTTATCTTTTTCTGATAAAATAATTCATTTAAATATATTATTATATTTTAATAATATAATAATGATGATATTTTTACGATGAATGTGGGATATATGAGTATATGTGGAGGAGGAGTATTTTTGTTACCAAAAATATTTAAAGCATGTTTTATGTGTCGGTGGACCCCATTTCTTGACTGAAATTTGATTATAGCTTTTAAAATCGACCGTTTGTGGATTTCGGTTAATTTCTGTTTGGAATTTGGAAAAAATTTCTTCTGCAAAGTTGTAGATAATTGAATTTCCTATAAAAAATCGCAAGATTCGAATTTTCGGACAAAAGGGCTATTTATGGTCAATTATTGAAGTTCTGAAGTTCCGAAATAATTGATTTTTGGAAGTTTTAATTGTTTTAATTAACAAAAACGTTTTTTGTGTTTGATTAGCCTCATTAAACACATGCAATTTGCTGAATTCAGATGGTTCTAGGTGCGTAGATAAAATTGTATATATATATATATATATATATATATATATATATATATATATATATATATTAAATTTTTTGCTTTGGTGTTCTAAGCATTTTCCTATAAATAGAGTGATTAGGTTAGAATTGAAAATCACACCAGAAACTGAAGTTTTCTCTTTCTATATTATCGAGCGTATTCTTGTGAGTATTTTGAGTATACTTTGAGTATTGCTATACATTGCAAGTTCAAGTCATAGCCTATATCCGGTGTTTCAACTAGAAATACTGTCTTTCGAGGTAAGGGATGTTATTTTATTCGAAAATGATATTATTTCTTCAATATCATTATGCTGAAATATTGGTTGGAACTTTTTATCAAATTTGGAACTTTTTCATGTCGGTGTTACTATTCATGAGTTACTATTCACGAGTTACTATTCATGATTTACTATTTACGAATTACTATTCACGAGTACTATTCATGAAGCATGATGATGTTTTTTTTGTAAAATTTCTATTTGTTGGTGTCGGAGTTACTATTCACGTATACAACACTATTAACGTATACGACACTATTCACGAATACGGCACTGTTCACCGAAAAATGAAATTTCTTCTTTTTGTCCAAAATATCTATTATGGATACTAGCTTTAATTGTATCCATATTTTGATCATTCTTGAATTTTACTCCACTCTGATTACTTATGAAGTATTTTTCAACTTGGATTGTTGAAAATACGAATCCTTAATATTTGTTCTTTTATTTCACTGGATTCGTTTCCTTTAAAATATTTTTCATCATCCTCAGTCCTAAATGATGATATAACTGAATATCTTTGGCCCGTAGTGCAAAGATGAATGATTTTATGATGAATATCTTTGGCCCGTAGTGCAAAGATGAACATGTGTTGAGATGAACATGATCGACTGATTAATATCTTTGGCCTGTAGTGCAAAGATGAACAGGTGTTTAGATGAACATGACCAACTGATGAATATCTTTGGCCTGTAGTGCAAAGATGAATATTTGATTCCAGATATATATTGATTGATGTTACAGGGATAAAATATCGACGATGAACTTTTAAATTCATATACAGAAGATAGTAGTTTGCATTCTCTACTTAACTCTTCTAATGAATTGTTGTTTCTGCTGCAGTTGTTGATTTAAAACTGGTTGTCTATTGTATTCTATTAGATTTTTCTTTGTTGAAGACTAACGATAATTTGTTGTATATTATCTTAGTCATAATATTCTTTACTGGGCTAGTTGAGCTCACCCTTTTCCTTTTTGTTCCATTTTCTTCTCAGGAGGCGAGAATGTAGCGAGTACTAGTCGGGGTATGGAATGAAGGTTCTAGAGAGAGTTGTTTAGTAGTCCTCACCATTTTTGTAAAATAATGTATCAATAATTATGATGGGGATTTATTTGCGTGTGGATATTGTCTAGACGGCAATATCTGTATTTAAACTCACAGTTTATATGTTGTAATAATAAAGTTGTAGTTATTTCTGTACCATGTATTTGGCGACTCAGAATGGGTTGGATGGAATGGACCTATTTTGGGGGCGTCACAGAAAATATGTCATCAAATTCGTCCACTGCTACATCCGTATGGCCTCCGTTCATATGTCGTTATGGTACAGGCCCTTGTATAGTAAAACTTTCAATGTCGGAAAAGAATCCGGGTAGACACTATTATCCTTGCCCAAGAATGGTATGTATTTATGTATTGCAATTTTTGTATATTTGTTCCTTTTACACAAGTGAATAAATTTATTGTGTCCCAAAATATACAGCAATGTGGTAACTTCATCAGCTGGTGTGGCGAATATGTTCGAGTGTTGCATAATCAAGGGAGGTTACAGATAGACACATCCGAGCATTTAATGTAACAACTCATCCAACGAATACTAACGACTCCAACGAATTATCGATTATAAAGATTGAAATGCATTAATTACAACTAACTCAACGATTTGTCATAATTATTAATGTTATGTATGCGGTGTTGTTGTTAATGTTATTAAATCGGTTGTAATTTTGATAATTTTCATTATTCAACCAACACGTTATGTGTAAGACCCCGAATTTTATAAAATAAAAGTATTCAATTTTTCTTATAATTACTATTCAGTAAATTGTTAAATTGATAAAAGTTAAGTTAAGGGTGATATATGAATTTTTTTTCAAAATACACAAGTGGTTATAAAATATTCATTGTTGTCGGGGAATATTCGTTTGGTCGTAGAATATTCTCTCTGTCGGGGAATATTCGTACGACCGGCGCAGCCATTTGTGGGTCCCATAACAGAATAACTGTCGGATGAAGAAAACGACTAATTTGGGTTTTTACAAATAACGGCGTAGTTGTTATCGTTAACACTGTTGAAATACCCAGTTGGTAAAATAAAGTAATACGCGTTGTTGCATAGTAGCACACAGTATTACACAATATTTTTGAATTATTGATTCTTACGTAAGAAGGCACTACTCAATAATTGTTACAGTAATTACTGTTCAATATTTTATTTTATTGATTCAATAATTGATGGGTTTATATTTTATATTATTGTTGTTTCAATAATTGTCACTGCACAGTATCTCCATTATCAGATCAATAATTCATATTATTTGAATAATATTATTAGATAACATTATTGGGAATGTCTAGAAAGTTCTGTCAAGGAGAGGTTAGGTCATCTAATTGCGCGCCAGTAAGGAGAAATCCTTATTGGAAAGCCCCCTCTTTCCTGGGAACGGCCTGGTTGTCATAACTGTGATTCTGTAATATTATTTGTGAATAATTATTTATTGATTTATATGATAAGAAAATATTTATTTGATGCGAATATAAATGATGGATTTATTTATGTGGTTATAAATGAAGGAATTACTGTTGAGGTGTTTTATCAGTATTTTGTCGGATTGGAGGTATTAATAGATCAAATCGGTGTCCTTAAAGCTCTATTGCGTGAGTTATAATTTTTAATCTGACCGTTGGATCATTTTGATTTTTAGATATGTTATACATATATGAGTTGAGTATATGTTCACAAATTTTGAACCGTTAAAAATTAACGCATGATTTGTTATGAATTTTAAAAGGTGTTGAAACGCTGTTTAAAATCATCCGTTTGTGGATTTCAGATATTTTCAGTCTGGAATTTGGAAAAAACTTTCTTCTGTAAAGTTGTAGAGAATTCGATTTCAGGCAGAATGGACATAAAATTTATATTTTTCTAATAACCGGGCTATTTTCTATGAATTGTTAAAGTTTCGAAAAATAAAATAATTTTTATTAAAATTAGGGATGGGACCCACTTTTGTTTTTAAAACATGTGGGCTGCTATTTCTTGTTCTAAGGTGATGGCTAGCTGCTGAAAATTCAAGATGGTTGGTGCGTAGGAGAAAAGAATGATTAATATATTATTTTATTAATTTAGTCTCATTTGGCGTTCTAGCATTTTCCTATAAATAGGTGCTTATGTTAGAATTGAAAATCACACCAGAAACAAGTTTTCTTTCTCTCTAGATTATCAAGTATATTTGTGTGAGTATTTAGATACTTTGAGAGTTGCTATTTAGTAGAAATTTCCTCCGGTTTTTCATCCGAAGTACTGCTCTTTTGATGCAAGGGATAGTAAGGGATTTTAAGGGTTATTAAGTTTTTCAGTTCGTACTTCTTTCGTCCTTCAGAAAATTTTGGAAAAATTTGAAATGATATTTTGATGAGTTTTATTGATTGTGTCCAAAAATGGTGATTTTTGGATGTATATATATTAAGAGTTATGAATTTTATGAGAAAACACTATTTTAAAAGTAACCGCTTATAACTCCTTGTGGTTAACTTCAAAATTGATCAAATTTTTATTGGGAGTACATCTATATAATATCAGTGTACTCTGTGAATTTTAGAATTTTTGGATAAAAGTACAATTTATGATAAATGTCTAAATATTCGGCGGTTTTGGCCATATGAAAAATAGTAAATGAATTTTAAAAATTCTAAGAAAAATATATGTTCAATATGGAACTATATTCTGCTAAATCCCAGAAAAGAAATATTTTTGGAACTGATTTGGTATTTTTCATGAAAATGGACTAGTTATGAATAAATGAATTAAATATGTTATGTGAAGTAAGAAAATTGAAAAATAGGATTTTATGGCTTGAGAAATCTATATGAGGTATATGCAGATTTTTGATGAGGATTTTGGTTATTTGGTGATTAAATCTTATGATTTTGGCATTTTAAGATGATTAAATGCATTATTTAGTAAAGTGTAAACAATTAAAATAAATTGTTTATAAGCTTAAGAAATATTATTCTTTCAATATCATTATACCGAAATATTGGTATGGATTTTATTGTAGAATTTCTATCTTTTTGTGTCGAATTTACTATTCACGAGTTACTATTCACGAGTTACTATTTACGGGTACTATTCACAACAAAATTGGTTTCTTTTTCTAACCAAATTATAGTTGATTTATGAATATTACTCTTGAGATTAAAACTATATGTTGATCATATTATTTTTATTATTATATATAACATTTTTATAACCCTAATGAAGATATTTCTCTTTGACTTGAGTGTAAAGATGGGTAGATTTTTGGTATGATCATGACTACGGGTTCTCTTTGGCCAGTAGTGCAAAGTTGAATTGTTGACTAGTATGATTATGACCATTGAATTTGTAATTGAATATCTTTAGCTTAAGTACAAAGGTGAAATGATCAACATGGTTATAATTATTGTTTAT
Source organism: Panax japonicus (assembly GCA_020205505.1). Classification (NCBI taxonomy): domain Eukaryota; kingdom Viridiplantae; phylum Streptophyta; class Magnoliopsida; order Apiales; family Araliaceae; genus Panax; species Panax japonicus. The sequence continues at coordinate 14,690,857 of CM035111.1, forward strand.
ATAAATTCTGAAATGATTATATATTTCTTTGAGATAATAATATATTTGGCCTGTAGTGCAAATATGAACTGTTGATGAATATATTTGGCCTGTAGTACAAATATGAATTGTTGAGGAATATTTTTGGCATGTAGTGCAAAGATGAATTGTTGATGAATATCTTTGGCCCGTAGTGCAAAGATGACATGTTGTTGAATATCTTTGGCCAGTAGTGCAAAGATGAACAGGTGTTGAGATGAACATGACCAACTGATGATACAAATGAATATATTTGGCTGTAGTGCAAAGATGAAATTATTAGTATGATTATAAACAGGAAATGTGATTTGGTGTAACCATGATCTTTGATGTTTCAGGTAAAGATAGGTGATGAAAATTATCTTCGTCCTGGATGAGAAGAGGAATTTAGAACTACAATTATGATTATGAGTTATTCATATGATTATGGACCAGAATTGTTGATTGATGTTACAGTGATAAAACATTGTTGGTGGATTTTTAACATGGAGAAGATAATAGACTTTATAGTCTATTTGACTCTTCTAATGGATTGCTCGTTCCGCTGTAACTATGGTTGAAATTTTTATCATCTACCATATGTTCTAAATCTCTGATTTATTACTGATGAAGGCTATTGATAATTTAATTATCTTTAGTCATGATATTCTTTACTAAGCTAGTTGTGCTCACCCTTTTGCTTCACAATTCCTTTCAGGTAATAAGAGTGTAGCTGGGTCGAGCGGGGATAACAAGGGAATAGAACGGTGGTCTCTAGCCGTGGAGTTCTCCCTAAACAGTATAGACAAGTGTGTTGTATACATCTTTTAGTAGTTATATTTGGTGAATCATATAGGAAAAAGAGAACCCAACGTTGGAAGGGTGTTTTGCTACTTTCATACAAGATGTCTAATGACATACAATCTCGTGTCATCATAAGATAGGATTGTGCTCATTCACTTGCTGAGTATATTTACGAGCACTACCTATATAATCTTGGTGTTTGTTTGAAGTATAATTCTCAATTAGAGACAGTGGAGATAATGATAATTCAAGAGAAGACTCACCATTGGGAAGAATATGATAGTAATCTTCTCGTTTTTCTTTGGGGTCTATTGGGTTAACCAAGGATAATTCTGTGGCCATATGATATCTATCATAACCTAGAAGCATGGCCTCCCATGTACGAAAGTTTCCTTGAGCATTTCCCAAAGATTTTAGTTTTTAAAATAGTTTTTGACTATACCTTTATGTAAGGTGTCACTGTGAGGTGTTGTCCACGGTTGGGACATGTGTCACATTTGGTATATATTTGTATCCAAACTCACAGTATATATGTTATTGTATTTTGCACGACAATTGTTGTAATAAAGTTATAGTTATTTTCTGTACCATGTATTTGGCGACTCAGAATGGGTTGGATTTAATGGACCTATTTTGGGGTCGTTACATTATGTATGAGATTGGTTGATCTATGGTATGAAAATTACATGGTTGAGTTATTAATGGTTATTTTCTTGTGTGTTTGATACTTATAATTTATAAAGATTGTGCTTCAATCTTTTACAGACAAGAATCATTGTGATGTTGGGAATGACACTGATTTTTTCAACTGAAGAATCTATACATGTGCATTAGTATATTACTACAAACCATTTATTAAGGGCCCAAAATATGCCAGTTTTTTTTCTATATAAATATTTTCTCTGGTGGACATGATTTTTATGGACTAATTGACAAGTAGTTGTTTTCCCAATTCTTAGAACCCTTGGCTAAATTATTGAAAATGCCTACTCTTTTGTGAAAATGCCTACTCTTTTGCCTAAATTATTCACAAGTAATTGACAAGCAGTACTCAACCGAAAGCTAAGTCAAGCAGGACTAATTGACAAGAAGTACTAAGTAAAGCTAAAGTAATTGTTGTCATTATTTGTTTTTCATTAATTTGTTATGCATGGTTCACAAGGCCATCACTTGTACTCAGTACTAAGTAAAGCTAAAGTAAATTTTACCCACAATCTCTTACAAAGCCAGACTCTGCAAAGAGTTCAATTTCACCAGTACTCAACCGAAAAGAGTTCAATTTCTCTTATAGATAAGAAAACACAAGAATGCAGTCCATAAGAAAACACAAGAGTTCAACCGAAAATCCTAATATTGCTCTTATATATAAGAAAACACACACTTGATTTTATATTATCTCAATGCCAACTAACTCCACTGCTCTCTGCACAAGGACAAAATGAAAGGCAAAAACTAAAAATGTAGCCCAACAACATTTGAAAATCTCAACATCTCAACAGAATGCAGTCATACAGAATGCAGAATCTCAACAGCATCTCAGCTGAATGCAGTCATACATTTGAACATCACACAGAATGCAGTCCATTCCAAAATCTTAGCAGCCCAACAACAGCAACAAAATCTCAACAACAGTAAAATCTCATCCTAAAATGAAAAACAAAATGTTAGTTGAAAACTCTATAATGAAAATATCCTTTATAAGAGGATTTTTACAATCACCTAGAGATGAATAACTATCATTATCTACATTTGGGTTGGGAGTTGCGCCGTCATGACATGGTGAATACCTGCAACAAAAATGACATATAATAAATCCATTTAGATACAACTTCGACACTATGAAAACAAATACAAAATTTACAAATTTGTTACCGATTTGTAAGCATGGGATAATTTCTTTTGTCATGTGTTTGGCCAACCAAACCACACCCATTACACCGTCTAGATTTAGATTTCTTTGGTCTCCCTAATGCTTTCTCTTTCCCTCCCTTAAGCCTTTTACCATAACTTTTTGCATGCACTTGAATCGGTTCGTTGTAGTAGTTGCTACCCCACTCCCTGAAGCAACTACACTTGGAATTTGACTTCTTTCTACATTATCAACAAAACCAAAACCAAAATATATTAAATAAATAAAAAATTATTTAATAATGATTATATAATTTAAATCATTTATTTATTATGAAAGTAAAAGTGATTTGGGCTAAAAACAAATTTTTGATATGTATAAAAATAATTTTTGAAAAAAATGTCTAGGTCCCTTGGTAACTCAAAAAGTGGCTTACCACTTGGGTAGCAAGCAAGTGAATTGGACTGCAAGATAGTGATCTTGGGCAAAATAGCAATTATCATGTAAGAATGTCATTCAACTCAATAAAGACTTTCATTGTCATTTTTTTCTATGGACTGCAAGCTGTTATGTCAGTTAATGCCCCATTTAAAATATTACAGTATTGTGCCCATTACTTCAGTTCAACCTTCTAATTCCAATTGTTACTCTATATTAGCTACGAAGTAAGATGATAAATGAATGTAAAAAAGGGGATAAAAAACTCTAATTAATTATGACGGCTAATATTGCTAGTGAAAGATATGAAAATGCAACATTAACTTTCAATTAGGCAATTAGTTCATAAAAATATTAACTAGTAATTAATTTCTATAGAATCTAGTTTTAAGTAGAAGAAATTAGAACCATCACTCAAATCCCGTAAATGTTACAATTGGGGTCAACAAACGAATTATTATAAATCTATAACAACTACAAAAAGCATATGCTCAGAAACCCTAGATATCTTTCAAATCAAACAGAAATTACAAAATTCATATGCTCAGAATCTTTACCTTCCTAGACTCGCTTTGAAAGAGAGAGGGAATTTGTGGAAAAAATGCTCAGATTGCTCAGAATCGTTGAGACATGAATACGAAAATCTTTTCTTTTCAAATGGGGAGAAAGAATCGGGGAGAGAGAATCGGCTTAATTTGTGAATCGGGGAAAGGGTTTCTGAGAATTCGCAAATGGTTGAGGTTACAATACGAGAATCACGAATTTCAAATGGAGGGAGATAATTAGATTGGGAGGTTCTTAGAATTCGAAAATGGTTGAGCTTTCAAATGGGGAGAGAGATTGGGTTTTTTGACCTGGGTCTTTGTGACCTCCTTTTTTTGCAATGTGACCCGCACTTTTCTAATTTTCATTTAGTCAGTTGCTTGGTCCGTGTATGAGGTCCGTTTCAGAATGTGGATGTATATATATATATATATATATACACACACACACACACACATATACACATTCGCTTTATCCTTATAATATTTCTTCACTTTAATTTTATTTCCTTAATAAAATTTTCTGCATTCATAATCTATTTCTTTCTTTAAAAAAATTTAAATCATTCCCCTATTTTTCACTCTAGGTTTTATTCTTTTAACCATTAATTTAATCATTTAAGATTTTATTAGTCGTCTAAATTTTCGGGTTGTCATACTACATCTGCGCAAAAGTCGAAGATAACCCCAGTGAGAGCAAAATCATCATTTTGCCACCTCAACATAACATCAACGTCGTCTCAACACAATTCAATTCACACTGCATACCAAGGTGTCCCACAAGAACCATAGCTCAATTCCCGAGTTACAACTTCAAATGACAGTACAACTGATAGACTTTGAAAACTTGGAGATATGGTTATGGACCCATCTTACAACCTCTAACTGCATGTCATTATGTAGCTCTCGACAACAACATTCCAAAAAGGTACAACACTCCTTTATCGGATGCCCGGATTGAAAGTTATGAAGGTTCGAGCAGATAACGCGTATGCAATGCCCGAGAAAAATTAGATTTTTAAATGAATTAAATTTTTATTTGATTATGTGGATTAAATGGATTTAATTGATTATTTATGTGAGTAAGCTATGTGAAGGTCGTTCTATGACCTAGAATGTGCGGATATGGTTAGGATTATAGTTATGTGCTAGAATTAATTGTTTTCAATTTCTAAGATGAAAATAAATGTTTTCCGAGAGATTTACGAAAAAAACACTATTCATCAGTTTCTGCTCGAGAATTAAGTTTTAATGTCTTAGAAACGCTAAATGATAGAATTCTAAGACGAGATAGAATATCCAATAATATTTCAGTTATGGCAAACAAAGTTTTCGTCTGCGGACTTAAAACCTAAGGGTTAAGAAAAGTGAATTTGAGAAGGAAACGAAATGCGTATGATGATTAAGGTTATTATACGTGTGATATATGAATATAGTATGTAGAATATTACAACGTATAATAAAAATATCGTACGAATACTATACGAAGAGAATAAGCGAGTTATACGTGTAGAATATAATTAGTTCTTAATGGACTTTGAGTTTAAAGACTTTGTAAAATCCAATTGGACATGGATTATATCAAGCCTGATTAATTATGTAATCAAGCCCAAGTGAAGGCCCAATGTGAGGTTTAGTTAAGTCCGATCCTAGAAAACAAACCACAGGTCGAACCGATGGGTCATCGAATGGGTAAAACCCACAGGGCAACCTATGGGGAAGACCCATGGGCATGTGGGCCGGCCACTTGGCCACCAAGTAAAGTGATTACTTGGTGGCTAAGTTTTTGTGGAGGTGGAAAAAGTAAGGAGGTCACCAATTGACCAAAATAACCTCCATTTGGTTTGCCTATATAAAGAAGCTTAGGTTGGTCATTTTAGGTTTTACAAACATTGTCCAACATATATTGTGATAACCCGGGATTTCGAATAATCAAAATTTTACGAATAATTTTTTTTAAATAATATTAATAATGATTATTAATTTTGTGACAAGTTTCTGTCAAATGAGTCTCGAGAAGGTTAATTTGTGTATTGACTAATAAAATTAGAGTAGAGTTGTGCTTAACAGCTTTAGAAACCCTAACCCTAATTTCTGGATAGGGATTCAGAAGAAAATATAATTAAAATAATTATATTGATGAGAATGTGGTTGTACTGTATGTTGATAATGATCAATGATTGATTGGATAAGGTTTAAAATTAATAAACCCTAAAATGAGATTAGGAACCCTAATCTCAGGATTTGAAACCCTAACGCATAGTTAGAAACCCTAATCAAAAGTAGGGAAACCCTAATTTCATATTCGGGAATCCTAAATGTGACGCCCCCAAAATAGGTCCAATCCAACCAACCTATTCTGAGTCGCCAAAAACATGGTATAGAAAACAACTATAACTTTATTACTACAACTGTCGTGCAAAATATAACAATACATATGTTATGAGTTTTGATACAAATATATACCAACTATGACTCATGTCCCAACCTTGGATAGAACGTCACAATGGCACCTTACATAAAGGTACAGTCAATAACTATTTTAAAAATTAAAATCTTTGGGAAGTGCCCAAGGAAACCTTCGTACATAGGAGGCCATGCGTCTAGGTTATGATAGATATCATATGCCCACAGAATTATCATTGGTTGACCCAATAAACCCCAAAGAAAAATGAGAAGATTACTATCATATTCTTTTCAATGGTGAGTATTCTCTTGACATATCATTATCTCCATTGTCTCTAATTGAGAATTATACTTCAACCAAACTCCAAGATCATATAGGTAAAGTTGTAGACATATTCAGCAAGTGGATGTGCACAACCTTGTCTTATGATAACACGAAGTCGCATGTCATTAGACATCTTGTATGATAGTGGAAAAACACCCTTCCAAACGTTGGGATCGACTCACCCTATTTGGTTCACCAAATATAACTACTAAATGATGTATAAAATATAACCCACTTTTCTATACTGTTTAGGGAGAACCTCCACAGCTAGAGACCACTGTTCTATTCCCCTGTTACCCCCGTTCGACCCAGCTACACTTTTATTACCTGAAAGGAATTATGAAGCAAAAGGGTGAGCAAAACTAGCTCAGTAAAGAATATTATGACTAAAGATAATTAAATTCTCAATAGCCTTCATCAATAATAAATCAGAGATTTAGAATATATGGTATATGATAAAACTTTTCAACCATAGTTACAGTGGAACGAGCAATCCATTAGAAGAGTCAAATAGACCATAAAGTCTATTATCTTCTCCATGTTAAAAGTCCACCAGTAATGTTTTATCCCTGTAACATCAATCAACAGTTCTGGTCCACAATCATATGAATAACTCATAATCATAATTGTGGTTCTAAATTTCTCTTCTCATCCAAGATGAAGATAATTTTCATCACATGTCTTTACCTGAAATATCAAAGATCATGGTTATACCAAATCACAGTTCCTGTTCATAATTATACTAATAAATTCATCTTTGCACTATGGCCCAAAGATATTCATCAACAGTTCATCTTTGCACTACAGGCCAAAGATATTCAACAACAGGTCATCTTTACACTATAGGCCAAAGATATTCATATATCAAAGAAATACATAATCATTTCTGAATTTTTATAAACCATAATTATAACCATGTTGATCAATTCACCTTGCACTTAAGCTAAAAATATTCCATTGTAAATTCAATGGTCATTATCATACTAGTCAACAATTCAACTTTGCACTACTGCCAAAGAGAACCCATAGTCACGATCATACCAATACTTTACCCATCTTTACACTCAAGTCAAAGAGAAATTCCATCACTAGGGTTATAAAAATGTTATATATGATAATAAAAATAATAGGATCAACAACTACATTTAATTTCAAGAGCAAGATTCATAAATTAATGATTTCATAACACCTTAATCCAAATGTTATACATCACTTAATAATCTCATAATCTAATATTATTAATATTACCACAATATCTTAATCATTTCTTAAACTTATAAACAATTTATTTTAATTATTTATACTTTACTAATTAATGCATTTAATCATTCTAAAATTCCAAACTCATAAGATTTCATCACCAATAACAAAAACCCTCATCAAAAATCTGCATATACCTTATATAGGATTTTTAAGCCATAAAATCCTATTTTCTAAATTTCTTACTTCACATAACATATTTCATTCATTTATTCATAACTAGACCATTTTCATGAAAAATATTAAATCAGTTCAAAAAATATTTCTTTTTCGGGATTTAGCATAATATAGTCTCATATTGAACATATATTTTTCTCAGAATTTTTAAAATTCATTTACTATTTTTCATATGGCCAAAACTGCCGAATATTTAGACATTTATCATAAATTGTACTTTTGTCCAAAAATTATGAAATTTACATGGTATACTTCTGTTATATACATGTACTTCCAATCAAAATTTCATCAATTTTGGAAATAACCACAAGGAGTTATAATCGTTTACTTTTAAAATAGTCTTTTTCCTCATAAAATCCATAACTATTAATCTATAAATTTGAAAATCGCCATTTTTGGACACAATCAACAAAACTCATCAAATTATCATTTCAAATTTTTCCAGAATTTTTGAAGGTTCACAGAAATTTCGATACTGAAAAACATATTAACCCTTAAAATCCCTTATTATCCCTTACATCAAAAGAGCAGTACTGGAATGTCGGATATAACGCTGAACAAACTTGCACCGTATAACAACACTCAAGATATCTAAATACTCACAAAATACGGTCGATAATATAGAGAGAGAAAACTTCAGTTTCTGGTGTGATTTTCAATTCTAACCTAAGCACCCTATTTATAGGAAATTGCTTAGAACACCAAAGCAAAAAATTTAATAATAATATTTTATTTTTAATTTCCTACGCACATTTTGAATTCAGATTCCAGCCTTTAACACATGCAAAAGTATAATTGTGGGCCCCACCTTCTAGAAAAACATGTTTTAAACAAAATCAATTCAGACCCAATATTCTGGAACTTCAATAATTCATAATAAATAGCCCTTTTATCAGAAAAATTCGAATCTCATGTCCTTCTATAGGAAATTCAATTTTCTACAACTTTACAGAAGAAATTTTTTTCCAAATTCCAAACAAAAATTAACCGAAGTCCACATACGAATGATTTTACAGGCTATAATTAAATTTCAGTCAAGAAATGGGGTCCACAAACATGTTTAACATGTTTTAAATATTTTTAGTAACAAAAATACTCTTCCTCCTCATTTACTCATATATCACACATTCATTGTAAAAATATCACCATTATTATATTATTATAATATAATAATATATTAAATGAATTATTTTATCGAAAAAGATAAAATATTAATTTTCAACAATTGTCACATTAAAATTTTTTTCCATCTAAATCCACATAAAATGAATATGTTCCTTATCATATAAATCAATAATTAATTATTCACAAATAATATTACAAAATCACAATACTGGCAATCAGGCCGTTCTCAGGAAAGAGTGGGCTTTCCAATACGAATTTCTCCTTACTGGCGCGCAATTAGGCGACGAAATCTATCCTTAGACATAACTTTCTAGACATTGACAATAATGTTATCTAATAATATTATTCAGATAATAATAATTATTGCTTCAATAATAGAAAATACTGTGTAGTGACAATTATTGAAACAACAGTAATATAAAATATCAACGTAACAATTATTGAATCAATAAAATAAAATATTGAACAATAATTACTGTAACAATTATTGAATAGTGCATTCTTACGTAAAAAAAAATATCATGCTTCGCGAATAGTACTCATGAATAATAACTCATAAATAGTAACTCATGAATAGTAATTATAAGAAAATTTGAATATTTTTATTTCATAAAATTCGGGGTCTTACAATCTCATCTCCTTATGAAATTTCGTCCCCGAATTTAACGTACCTGGTATTTCACAGAGTTGAGAATACCTAGCTTTCATTTTAGATTCCATCTTCACTGTCATCATGATTTCTCCATTGCTTATCTCCTGTATTGCAGATATCATTCTAGAATACAGCTTCAAAACAAAGGTTAATTAACATATCACAATTTGTCAACTTAAGTAAGAAAATTCAGCTTAGGTAGGACATACACTAGCGAAGGATATTACTCGTCTCTCCCATCCTAGTTCTAATCCCGAATCTCCGCCAGAGATCATATCCCTAAGATCTGATACCAACTGTGACGCCCCCAAAATAGGTCCAATCCAACCAACCTATTCTGAGTCGCCAAAAACATGGTACAGAAAACAACTATAACTTTATTACTATAATTATCGTGCAAAATATAACAACACATATGTTGTGAGTTTTAATACAAATATTTACCAACTATGACTCATGTTCCAACCTTGGATAGTACGTCACAATAGCACCTTACATAAAGGTACAGTCAATAACTATTTTAGAAATTAAAATCTTTGGGAAGTTCTCAAGGAAACCTTCGTAGATAGGAGGCCATTCGTCTAGGTTATGATAGATATCATATGCCCACAGAATTATCCTTGGTTGACCCAATAAACCCCAAAGAAAAATGAGAAGATTACTATCATATTTTTTTCAATGGTGAGTATTCTCTTGACATATCATTATCTCCATTGTCTCTAATTGAGAATTATACTTCAACCAAACTCCAAGATCATATAGGTAAAGTTGTAGACATATTCAACAAGTGGATGTGCACAACCTTGTCTTATGATAACACGAAGTCGCATGTTATTAGACATCTTGTATGATAGTGGCAAAACACCCTTCCAAACGTTGGGATCGCCTCACCCTATTTGGTTCACCAAATATAACTACTAAATGATGTATAAAATATAACCCACTTTTCTATACTGTTTAGGGAGAACCTCCACAGCTAGAGACCACCGTTCTATTCCCCTGTTACCCCCGCTCGACCCAGCTACACTTTTATTACCTGAAAGGAATTGTGAAGTAAAAGGGTGAGCAAAACTAGCTCAGTAAAGAATATTATGACTAAAGATAATTAAATTCTCAATAGCCTTCATCAATAATAAATCAGAGATTTAGAATATATGGTATATGATAAAACTTTTCAACCATAGTTACAGTGGAACGAGCAATCCATTAGAAGAGTCAAATAGACCATAAAGTCTATTATCTTCTCCATGTTAAAAGTCCACCAGTAATGTTTTATCCCTGTAACATCAATCAACAGTTCTGGTCCACAATCATATGAATAACTCATAATCATAATTGTGGTTCTAAATTTCTCTTCTCATCCAAGATGAAGATAATTTTCATCACATGTCTTTACCTGAAATATCAAAGATCATGGTTATACCAAATCACAGTTCCTGTTCATAATTATACTAATAAATTCATCTTTGCACTATGGCCCAAAGATATTCATCAACAGTTCATCTTTGCACTACAGGCCAAAGATATTCAACAACAGGTCATCTTTACACTATAGGCCAAAGATATTCATATATCAAAGAAATACATAATCATTTCTGAATTTTTATAAACCATAATTATAACCATGTTGATCAATTCACCTTGCACTTAAGCTAAAAATATTCCATTGTAAATTCAATGGTCATTATCATACTAGTCAACAATTCAACTTTGCACTACTGCCAAAGAGAACCCATAGTCACGATCATACCAATACTTTACCCATCTTTACACTCAAGTCAAAGAGAAATTCCATCACTAGGGTTATAAAAATGTTATATATGATAATAAAAATAATAGGATCAACAACTACATTTAATTTCAAGAGCAAGATTCATAAATTAATGATTTCATAACACCTTAATCCAAATGTTATACATCACTTAATAATCTCATAATCTAATATTATTAATATTACCACAATATCTTAATCATTTCTTAAACTTATAAACAATTTATTTTAATTATTTATACTTTACTAATTAATGCATTTAATCATTCTAAAATTCCAAACTCATAAGATTTCATCACCAATAACCAAAACCCTCATCAAAAATCTGCATATACCTTATATAGGATTCTTAAGCCATAAAATCCTATTTTCTAAATTTCTTACTTCACATAACATATTTCATTCATTTATTCATAACTAGACCATTTTCATGAAAAATATTAAATCAGTTCCAAAAATATTTCTTTTTCGGGATTTAGCATAATATAGTCTCATATTGAACATATATTTTTCTCAGAATTTTTAAAATTCATTTACTATTTTTCATATGGCCAAAACTGCCGAATATTTAGACATTTATCATAAATTGTACTTTTGTCCAAAAATTATGAAATTTACATGGTATACTTCTGTTATATACATGTACTTCCAATCAAAATTTCATCAATTTTGGAAATAACCACAAGGAGTTATAATCGTTTACTTTTAAAATAGTCTTTTTCTCATAAAATCCATAACTATTAATCTATAAATCCGAAAATCGCCATTTTTGGACACAATCAACAAAACTCATCAAATTATCATTTCAAATTTTTCCAGAATTTTTGAAGGTTCACAGAAATTTCGAAACTGAAAAACATAATAACCCTTAAAATCCCTTATTATCCCTTACCTCAAAAGAGCAGTACTGGAATGTCGGATATAACGCTGAACGAACTTGCACCGTATAACAACACTCAAGATATCTAAATACTCACAAAATACGGTCGATAATATAGAGAGAGAAAACTTCAGTTTCTGGTGTGATTTTCAATTCTAACCTAAGCACCCTATTTATAGGAAATTGCTTAGAACACCAAAGCAAAAAATTTAATAATAATATTTTATTTTTAATTTCCTACGCACACTTTGAATTCAGATTCCAGCCTTTAACACATGCAAAAGTACAATTGTGGGCCCCACCTTCTAGAAAAACATGTTTTAAACAAAATCAATTCAGACCCAATATTCTGGAACTTCAATAATTCATAATAAATAGCCCTTTTATCAGAAAAATTCGAATCTCACGTCCTTCTATAGGAAATTCAATTTTCTACAACTTTACAGAAGAAATTTTTTTCCAAATTCCAAACAAAAATTAACCGAAGTCCACATACGAATGATTTTACAGGCTATAATTAAATTTCAGTCAAGAAATGGGGTCCACAAACATGTTTAACATGTTTTAAATATTTTTAGTAACAAAAATACTCTTCCTCCTCATTTACTCATATATCACACATTCATTGTAAAAATATCACCATTATTATATTATTATAATATAATAATATATTAAATGAATTATTTTATCGAAAAAGATAAAATATTAATTTTCAACAATTGTCACATTAAAATTTTCTCCATCTAAATCCACATAAAATGAATATGTTCCTTATCATATAAATCAATAATTAATTATTCACAAATAATATTACAAAATCACAATACTGGCAATCAGGCCGTTCTCAGGAAAGAGTGGGCTTTCCAATAAGAATTTCTCCTTACTGGCGCGCAATTAGGTGACCAAATCTATCCTTAGACATAACTTTCTAGACATTGCCAATAATGTTATTTAATAATATTATTCAGATAATAATAATTATTGCTTCAATAATAGAAAATACTGTGTAGTGACAATTATTGAAACAACAGTAATATAAAATATCAACGTAGCAATTATTGAATCAATAAAATAAAATATTGAACAATAATTACTGTAACAATTATTGAGTAGTGCATTCTTACGTAAAAAAAAATATCATGCTTCGCGAATAGTACTCATGAATAATAACTCATAAATAGTAACTCATGAATAGTAATTATAAGAAAATTTGAATATTTTTATTTCATAAAATTCGGGGTCTTACAATCTCATCTCCTTATGAAATTTCGTCCCCGAATTTAACGTACCTGGTATTTCACAGAGTTGAGAATACCTTGCTTTCATTTTAGATTCCATCTTCACTGTCATCATGATTTCTCCATTGCTTATCTCCTGTATTGCAGATATCATTCTAGAATACAGCTTCAAAACAAAGGTTAATTAACATATCACAATTTGTCAACTTAAGTAAGAAAATTCAGCTTAGGTAGGACACACATTAGCGAAGGATATTACTCGTCTCTCCCTTCCTAGTTCTAATCCCGAATCTCCGCCAGAGATCATATCCCTAAGATCTGATACCAACTGTGACGCCCCCAAAATAGGTCCAATCCAACCAACCTATTCTGAGTCGCCAAAAACATGGTACAGAAAACAACTATAACTTTATTACTATAATTATCGTGCAAAATATAACAACACATATGTTGTGAGTTTTAATACAAATATTTACCAACTATGACTCATGTTCCAACCTTGGATAGTACGTCACAATAGCACCTTACATAAAGGTACAGTCAATAACTATTTTAGAAATTAAAATCTTTGGGAAGTTCTCAAGGAAACCTTCGTACATAGGAGGCCATTCGTCTAGGTTATGATAGATATCATATGCCACAGAATTATCCTTGGTTGACCCAATAAACCCCAAAGAAAAATAGAAGATTACTATCATATTTTTTTCAATGGTGAGTATTCTCTTGACATATCATTATCTCCATTGTCTCTAATTGAGAATTATACTTCAACCAAACTCCAAGATCATATAGGTAAAGTTGTAGACATATTCAGCAAGTGGATGTGCACAACCTTGTCTTATGATAACACGAAGTCGCATGTCATTAGACATCTTGTATGATAGTGGCAAAACACCCTTCCAAACGTTGGGATCGCCTCACCCTATTTGGTTCACCAAATATAACTACTAAATGATGTATAAAATATAACCCACTTTTCTATACTGTTTAGGGAGAACCTCCACAGCTAGAGACCACCGTTCTATTCCCCTGTTACCCCCGCTCGACCCAGCTACACTTTTATTACCTGAAAGGAATTGTGAAGCAAAAGGGTGAGCAAAACTAGCTCAGTAAAGAATATTATGACTAAAGATAATTAAATTCTCAATAGCCTTCATCAATAATAAATCAGAGATTTAGAATATATGGTATATGATAAAACTTTTCAACCATAGTTACAGTGGAACGAGCAATCCATTAGAAGAGTCAAATAGACCATAAAGTCTATTATCTTCTCCATGTTAAAAGTCCACCAGTAATGTTTTATCCCTGTAACATCAATCAACAGTTCTGGTCCACAATCATATGAATAACTCATAATCATAATTGTGGTTCTAAATTTCTCTTCTCATCCAAGATGAAGATAATTTTCATCACATGTCTTTACCTGAAATATCAAAGATCATGGTTATACCAAATCACAGTTCCTGTTCATAATTATACTAATAAATTCATCTTTGCACTATGGCCCAAAGATATTCATCAACAGTTCATCTTTGCACTACAGGCCAAAGATATTCAACAACAGGTCATCTTTACACTATAGGCCAAAGATATTCATATATCAAAGAAATACATAATCATTTCTGAATTTTTATAAACCATAATTATAACCATGTTGATCAATTCACCTTGCACTTAAGCTAAAAATATTCCATTGTAAATTCAATGGTCATTATCATACTAGTCAACAATTCAACTTTGCACTACTGCCAAAGAGAACCCATAGTCACGATCATACCAATACTTTACCCATCTTTACACTCAAGTCAAAGAGAAATTCCATCACTAGGGTTATAAAAATGTTATATATGATAATAAAAATAATAGGATCAACAACTACATTTAATTTCAAGAGCAAGATTCATAAATTAATGATTTCATAACACCTTAATCCAAATGTTATACATCACTTAATAATCTCATAATCTAATATTATTAATATTACCACAATATCTTAATCATTTCTTAAACTTATAAACAATTTATTTTAATTATTTATACTTTACTAATTAATGCATTTAATCATTCTAAAATTCCAAACTCATAAGATTTCATCACCAATAACCAAAACCCTCATCAAAAATCTGCAATATACCTTATATAGGATTCTTAAGCCATAAAATCCTATTTTCTAAATTTCTTACTTCACATAACATATTTCATTCATTTATTCATAACTAGACCATTTTCATGAAAAATATTAAATCAGTTCCAAAAATATTTCTTTTTCGGGATTTAGCATAATATAGTCTCATATTGAACATATATTTTTCTCAGAATTTTTAAAATTCATTTACTATTTTTCATATGGCCAAAACTGCCGAATATTTAGACATTTATCATAAATTGTACTTTTGTCCAAAAATTATGAAATTTACATGGTATACTTCTGTTATATACATGTACTTCCAATCAAAATTTCATCAATTTTGGAAATAACCACAAGGAGTTATAATCGTTTACTTTTAAAATAGTCTTTTTCTCATAAAATCCATAACTATTAATCTATAAATCCGAAAATCGCCATTTTTGGACACAATCAACAAAACTCATCAAATTATCATTTCAAATTTTTCCAGAATTTTTGAAGGTTCACAGAAATTTCGAAACTGAAAAACATAATAACCCTTAAAATCCCTTATTATCCCTTACCTCAAAAGAGCAGTACTGGAATGTCGGATATAACGCTGAACGAACTTGCACCGTATAACAACACTCAAGATATCTAAATACTCACAAAATACGGTCGATAATATAGAGAGAGAAAACTTCAGTTTCTGGTGTGATTTTCAATTCTAACCTAAGCACCCTATTTATAGGAAATTGCTTAGAACACCAAAGCAAAAAATTTAATAATAATATTTTATTTTTAATTTCCTACGCACACTTTGAATTCAGATTCCAGCCTTTAACACTGCAAAGGTACAATTGTGGGCCCCACCTTCTAGAAAAACATGTTTTAAACAAAATCAATTCAGACCCAATATTCTGGAACTTCAATAATTCATAATAAATAGCCCTTTTATCAAAAAAATTCGAATCTCACGTCCTTCTATAGGAAATTCAATTTTCTACAACTTTACAGAAGAAATTTTTTTCCAAATTCCAAACAAAAATTAACCGAAGTCCACATACGAATGATTTTACAGGCTATAATTAAATTTCAGTCAAGAAATGGGGTCCACAAACATGTTTAACATGTTTTAAATATTTTTAGTAACAAAAATACTCTTCCTCCTCATTTACTCATATATCACACATTCATTGTAAAAATATCACCATTATTATATTATTATAATATAATAATATATTAAATGAATTATTTTATCGAAAAAGATAAAATATTAATTTTCAACAATTGTCACATTAAAAATTTTCTCCATCTAAATCCACATAAAATGAATATGTTCCTTATCATATAAATCAATAATTAATTATTCACAAATAATATTACAAAATCACAATACTGGCAATCAGGCCGTTCTCAGGAAAGAGTGGGCTTTCCAAGTAAGAATTTCTCCTTACTGGCGCGCAATTAGGTGACCAAATCTATCCTTAGACATAACTTTCTAGACATTGCCAATAATGTTATTTAATAATATTATTCAGATAATAATAATTATTGCTTCAATAATAGAAAATACTGTGTAGTGACAATTATTGAAACAACAGTAATATAAAATATCAACGTAGCAATTATTGAATCAATAAAATAAAATATTGAACAATAATTACTGTAACAATTATTGAGTAGTGCATTCTTACGTAAAAAAAAATATCATGCTTCGCGAATAGTACTCATGAATAATAACTCATAAATAGTAACGCATGAATAGTAATTATAAGAAAATTTGAATATTTTTATTTCATAAAATTCGGGGTCTTACAATCTCATCTCCTTATGAAATTTCGTCCCCGAATTTAACGTACCTAGTATTTCACAGAGTTGAGAATACCTTGCTTTCATTTTAGATTCCATCTTCACTGTCATCATGATTTCTCCATTGCTTATCTCCTGTATTGCAGATATCATTCTAGAATACTGCTTCAAAACAAAGGTTAATTAACATATCACAATTTGTCAACTTAAGTAAGAAAATTCAGCTTAGGTAGGACACACACTAGCGAAGGATATTACTCGTCTCTCCCTTCCTAGTTCTAATCCCGAATCTCCGCCAGAGATCATATCCCTAAGATCTGATACCAACTGTGACGCCCCCAAAATAGGTCCAATCCAACCAACCTATTCTGAGTCGCCAAAAACATGGTACAGAAAACAACTATAACTTTATTACTATAATTATCGTGCAAAATATAACAACACATATGTTGTGAGTTTTAATACAAATATTTACCAACTATGACTCATGTTCCAACCTTGGATAGTACGTCACAATAGCACCTTACATAAAGGTACAGTCAATAACTATTTTAGAAATTAAAATCTTTGGGAAGTTCTCAAGGAAACCTTCGTACATAGGAGGCCATTCGTCTAGGTTATGATAGATATCATATGCCCACAGAATTATCCTTGGTTGACCCAATAAACCCCAAAGAAAAATGAGAAGATTACTATCATATTCTTTTCAATGGTGAGTATTCTCTTGACATATCATTATCTCCATTGTCTCTAATTGAGAATTATACTTCAACCAAACTCCAAGATCATATAGGTAAAGTTGTAGACATATTCAGCAAGTGGATGTGCACAACCTTTTCTTATGATAACACGAAGTCGCATGTCATTAGACATCTTGTATGATAGTGGCAAAACACCCTTCCAAACGTTGGGATCGCCTCACCCTATTTGGTTCACCAAATATAACTACTAAATGATGTATAAAATATAACCCACTTTTCTATACTGTTTAGGGAGAACCTCCACAGCTAGAGACCACCGTTCTATTCCCCTGTTACCCCCGCTCGACCCAGCTACACTTTTATTACCTGAAAGGAATTGTGAAGCAAAAGGGTGAGCAAAACTAGCTCAGTAAAGAATATTATGACTAAAGATAATTAAATTCTCAATAGCCTTCATCAATAATAAATCAGAGATTTAGAATATATGGTATATGATAAAACTTTTTAACCATAGTTATAGTGGAACGAACAATCCATTAGAAGAGTCAAATAGACCATAAAGTCTATTATCTTCTCCATGTTAAAAGTCCACCAGTAATGTTTTATCCCTGTAACATCAATCAACAGTTCTGGTCCACAATCATATGAATAACTCATAATCATAATTGTGGTTCTAAATTTCTCTTCTCATCCAAGATGAAGATAATTTTCATCACATGTCTTTACCTGAAATATCAAAGATCATGGTTATACCAAATCACAGTTCCTGTTCATAATTATACTAATAAATTCATCTTTGCACTATGGCCCAAAGATATTCATCAACAGTTCATCTTTGCACTACAGGCCAAAGATATTCAACAACAGGTCATCTTTACACTATAGGCCAAAGATATTCATATATCAAAGAAATACATAATCATTTCTGAATTTTTATAAACCATAATTATAACCATGTTGATCAATTCACCTTGCACTTAAGCTAAAAATATTCCATTGTAAATTCAATGGTCATTATCATACTAGTCAACAATTCAACTTTGCACTACTGCCAAAGAGAACCCATAGTCACGATCATACCAATACTTTACCCATCTTTACACTCAAGTCAAAGAGAAATTCCATCACTAGGGTTATAAAAATGTTATATATGATAATAAAAATAATAGGATCAACAACTACATTTAATTTCAAGAGCAAGATTCATAAATTAATGATTTCATAACACCTTAATCCAAATGTTATACATCACTTAATAATCTCATAATCTAATATTATTAATATTACCACAATATCTTAATCATTTCTTAAACTTATAAACAATTTATTTTAATTATTTATACTTTACTAATTAATGCATTTAATCATTCTAAAATTCCAAACTCATAAGATTTCATCACCAATAACCAAAACCCTCATCAAAAATCTGCATATACCTTATATAGGATTCTTAAGCCATAAAATCCTATTTTCTAAATTTCTTACTTCACATAACATATTTCATTCATTTATTCATAACTAGACCATTTTCATGAAAAATATTAAATCAGTTCCAAAAATATTTCTTTTTCGGGATTTAGCATAATATAGTCTCATATTGAACATATATTTTTCTCAGAATTTTTAAAATTCATTTACTATTTTTCATATGGCCAAAACTGCCGAATATTTAGACATTTATCATAAATTGTACTTTTGTCCAAAAATTATGAAATTTACATGGTATACTTCTGTTATATACATGTACTTCCAATCAAAATTTCATCAATTTTGGAAATAACCACAAGGAGTTATAATCGTTTACTTTTAAAATAGTCTTTTTCTCATAAAATCCATAACTATTAATCTATAAATCCGAAAATCGCCATTTTTGGACACAATCAACAAAACTCATCAAATTATCATTTCAAATTTTTCCAGAATTTTTGAAGGTTCACAGAAATTTCGAAACTGAAAAACATAATAACCCTTAAAATCCCTTATTATCCCTTACCTCAAAAGAGCAGTACTGGAATGTCGGATATAACGCTGAACGAACTTGCACCGTATAACAACACTCAAGATATCTAAATACTCACAAAATACGGTCGATAATATAGAGAGAGAAAACTTCAGTTTCTGGTGTGATTTTCAATTCTAACCTAAGCACCCTATTTATAGGAAATTGCTTAGAACACCAAAGCAAAAAATTTAATAATAATATTTTATTTTTAATTTCCTACGCACACTTTGAATTCAGATTCCAGCCTTTAACACATGCAAAGGTACAATTGTGGGCCCCACCTTCTAGAAAAACATGTTTTAAACAAAATCAATTCAGACCCAATATTCTGGAACTTCAATAATTCATAATAAATAGCCCTTTTATCAAAAAAATTCGAATCTCACGTCCTTCTATAGGAAATTCAATTTTCTACAACTTTACAGAAGAAATTTTTTTCCAAATTCCAAACAAAAATTAACCGAAGTCCACATACGAATGATTTTACAGGCTATAATTAAATTTCAGTCAAGAAATGGGGTCCACAAACATGTTTAACATGTTTTAAATATTTTTAGTAACAAAAATACTCTTCCTCCTCATTTACTCATATATCACACATTCATTGTAAAAATATCACCATTATTATATTATTATAATATAATAATATATTAAATGAATTATTTTATCGAAAAAGATAAAATATTAATTTTCAACAATTGTCACATTAAAAATTTTCTCCATCTAAATCCACATAAAATGAATATGTTCCTTATCATATAAATCAATAATTAATTATTCACAAATAATATTACAAAATCACAATACTGGCAATCAGGCCGTTCTCAGGAAAGAGTGGGCTTTCCAATAAGAATTTCTCCTTACTGGCGCGCAATTAGGTGACCAAATCTATCCTTAGACATAACTTTCTAGACATTGCCAATAATGTTATTTAATAATATTATTCGGATAATAATAATTATTGCTTCAATAATAGAAAATACTGTGTAGTGACAATTATTGAAACAACAGTAATATAAAATATCAACGTAGCAATTATTGAATCAATAAAATAAAATATTGAACAATAATTACTGTAACAATTATTGAGTAGTGCATTCTTACGTAAAAAAAATATCATGCTTCGCGAATAGTACTCATGAATAATAACTCATAAATAGTAACGCATGAATAGTAATTATAAGAAAATTTGAATATTTTTATTTCATAAAATTCGGGGTCTTACAATCTCATCTCCTTATGAAATTTCGTCCCCGAATTTAACGTACCTGGTATTTCACAGAGTTGAGAATACCTTGCTTTCATTTTAGATTCCATCTTCACTGTCATCATGATTTCTCCATTGCTTATCTCCTGTATTGTAGATATCATTCTAGAATACAGCTTCAAAACAAAGGTTAATTAACATATCACAATTTGTCAACTTAAGTAAGAAAATTCAGCTTAGGTAGGACACACACTAGCGAAGGATATTACTCGTCTCTCCCTTCCTAGTTCTAATCCCGAATCTCCGCCAGAGATCATATCCCTAAGATCTGATACCAACTGTGACGCCCCCAAAATAGGTCCAATCCAACCAACCTATTCTGAGTCGCCAAAAACATGGTACAGAAAACAACTATAACTTTATTACTATAATTATCGTGCAAATATAACAACATATATGTTGTGAGTTTTAATACAAATATTTACCAACTATGACTCATGTTCCAACCTTGGATAGTACGTCACAATAGCACCTTACATAAAGGTACAGTCAATAACTATTTTAGAAATTAAAATCTTTGGGAAGTTCTCAAGGAAACCTTCGTACATAGGAGGCCATTCGTCTAGGTTATGATAGATATCATATGCCCACAGAATTATCCTTGGTTGACCCAATAAACCCCAAAGAAAAATGAGAAGATTACTATCATATTCTTTTCAATGGTGAGTATTCTCTTGACATATCATTATCTCCATTGTCTCTAATTGAGAATTATACTTCAACCAAACTCCAAGATCATATAGGTAAAGTTGTAGACATATTCAGCAAGTGGATGTGCACAACCTTGTCTTATGATAACACGAAGTCGCATGTCATTAGACATCTTGTATGATAGTGGCAAAACACCCTTCCAAACGTTGGGATCGCCTCACCTATTTGGTTAACCAAATATAACTACTAAATGATGTATAAAATATAACCCACTTTTCTATACTGTTTAGGGAGAACCTCCACAGCTAGAGACCACCGTTCTATTCCCCTGTTACCCCCGCTCGACCCAGCTACACTTTTATTACCTGAAAGGAATTGTGAAGCAAAAGGGTGAGCAAAACTAGCTCAGTAAAGAATATTATGACTAAAGATAATTAAATTCTCAATAGCCTTCATCAATAATAAATCAGAGATTTAGAATATATGGTATATGATAAAACTTTTCAACCATAGTTACAGTGGAACGAGCAATCCATTAGAAGAGTCAAATAGACCATAAAGTCTATTATCTTCTCCATGTTAAAAGTCCACCAGTAATGTTTTATCCCTGTAACATCAATTAACAGTTCTGGTCCACAATCATATGAATAACTCATAATCATAATTATGGTTCTAAATTTCTCTTCTCATCTAAGATGAAGATAATTTTCATCACATGTCTTTACCTGAAATATCAAAGATCATGGTTATACCAAATCACAGTTCCTGTTCATAATTATACTAATAAATTCATCTTTGCACTATGGCCCAAAGATATTCATCAACAGTTCATCTCTGCACTACAGGCCAAAGATATTCAACAACAGGTCATCTTTACACTATAGGCCAAAGATATTCATATATCAAAGAAATACATAATCATTTCTGAATTTTTATAAACCATAATTATAACCATGTTGATCAATTCACCTTGCACTTAAGCTAAAAATATTCCATTGTAAATTCAATGGTCATTATCATACTAGTCAACAATTCAACTTTGCACTACTGCCAAAGAGAACCCATAGTCACGATCATACCAATACTTTACTCATCTTTACACTCAAGTCAAAGAGAAATTCCATCACTAGGGTTATAAAAATGTTATATATGATAATAAAAATAATAGGATCAACAACTACATTTAATTTCAAGAGCAAGATTCATAAATTAATGATTTCATAACACCTTAATCCAAATGTTATACATCACTTAATAATCTCATAATCTAATATTATTAATATTACCACAATATCTTAATCATTTCTTAAACTTAAAACAATTTATTTTAATTATTTATACTTTACTAATTAATGCATTTAATCATTCTAAAATTCCAAACTCATAAGATTTCATCACCAATAACCAAAACCCTCATCAAAAATCTGCATATACCTTATATAGGATTCTTAAGCCATAAAATGCTATTTTCTAATTTTCTTACTTCACATAACTTATTTCATTCATTTATTCATAACTAGACTATTTTCATGAAAAATATTAAATCAGTTCCAAAAATATTTCTTTTTCGGGATTTAGCATAATATAGTCTCATATTGAACATATATTTTTCTCAGAATTTTTAAAATTCATTTACTATTTTTCATATGGCCAAAACTGCCGAATATTTAGACATTTATCATAAATTGTACTTTTGTCCAAAAATTATGAAATTTACATGGTATACTTCTGTTATATACATGTACTTCCAATCAAAATTTCATCAATTTTGGAAATAACCACAAGGAGTTATAATCGTTTACTTTTAAAATAGTCTTTTTCTCATAAAATCCATAACTATTAATCTATAAATCCGAAAATCGCCATTTTTGGACACAATCAACAAAACTCATCAAATTATCATTTCAAATTTTTCCAGAATTTTTGAAGGTTCACAGAAATTTCGAAACTGAAAAACATAATAACCCTTAAAATCCCTTATTATCCCTTACCTCAAAAGAGCAGTACTGGAATGTCGGATATAACGCTGAACGAACTTGCACCGTATAACAACACTCAAGATATCTAAATACTCACAAAATACGGTCGATAATATAAAGAGAGAAAACTTCAGTTTCTGGTGTGATTTTCAATTCTAACCTAAGCACCCTATTTATAGGAAATTGCTTAGAACACCAAAGCAAAAAATTTAGTAATAATATTTTATTTTTAATTTCCTACGCACACTTTGAATTCAGATTCCATCCTTTAACACATGCAAAAGTACAATTGTGGGGCCCACCTTCTAGAAAAACATGTTTTAAACAAAATCAATTCAGACCCAATATTCTGGAACTTCAATAATTCATAATAAATAGCCCTTTTATCAAAAAAAATTCGAATCTCACGTCCTTCTATAGGAAATTCAATTTTATACAACTTTACAGAAGAAATTTTTTTCCAAATTCCAAACAAAAATTAACCGAAGTCCACATACGGATGATTTTACAGGCTATAATTAAATTTCAGTCAAGAAATGGGGTCCACAAACATGTTTAACATGTTTTAAATATTTTTAGTAACAAAAATACTCTTCCTCCTCATTTACTCATATATCACACATTCATTGTAAAAATATCACCATTATTATATTATTATAATATAATAATATATTAAATGAATTATTTTATCGAAAAAGATAAAATATTAATTTTCAACAATTGTCACATTAAAAATTTTCTCCATCTAAATCCACATAAAATGAATATGTTCCTTATCATATAAATCAATAATTAATTATTCACAAATAATATTACAGAATCACAATACTGGCAATCAGGCCGTTCTCAAGAAAGATGAGGCTTTCCAATAAGAATTTCTCCTTACTGGCGCGCAATTTGGTGACCAAACCTATCCTTAGACATAACTTTCTAGACATTGTCAATAATGTTATCTAATAATATTATTCAGATAATAATAATTATTGCTTCGATAGTAGAAAATACTGTGTAGTGACAATTATTGAAACAACAGTAATATAAAATATCAACGTAGCAATTATTGAATCAATAAAATAAAATATTGAACAGTAATTACTGTAACAATTATTGAGTAGTGCATTCTTACGTAAAAACAATATCATGCTTTGTGAATAGTACTCATGAATAGTAACTTGTGAATAGTAACTCATGAATAGTAACTCATGAATAGTAATTGTAAGAAAAATTGAATATTTTTATTTTATAAAATTCGGGGTCTTACACTTAAAACCCTAATTAGGAAACCCTAATCCTAATTAGTGAGCTTAATGTGTTTAATAAATGTTAATTGATTAGGAAACCCTAATTATAATTTAGAATTTTTGATTTTTAATTTTTCTAATTTAAAACCCTAATTAGGAAACCCTAATCCTAATTAGCGAGCCTAAAGTGATTAGTATGTGTTAATATAATTAGGAAACCCTAATTATACTTTAGAAATATTAATTTCTATTTTAAACCATAAATACATTTTTGAAATTCTTAATTTTCAATTTTTAAACCCTAATTAAAAAAATTCTAGAATTGGAGTATTTTAAAACCTAATGGTTAGAACCTTAGGGTTAAACCATAAGGGTTTGTGCAATTGTCAAGAATGTCATTAAATTTAATTTGTTAATGACTAAAATACCCTTTTTCATTTATTTAAATGGTAACTTGCAAAATTCACCAACACCTTTAGTTGGTGAACCACTATATTGACTTGGTGACACAAACTCTAGCCATTTCAGCCGAAATTATCAGCCTTAGCAACAACAGAAGCAATATAAATAGATTTGGAGAGAGAAAGTTCATAAAAATTGCAAAATTGCTATCCAACTCTCCACAACTCTCTCTCTCTCTCTCTCTCTCTTCATATCAGGGATTCACAAGATTATTCAGTCCCAATGCCAGTCCCTATATCACCTCATAACATATAGGAGATCTAAGATCAAGCATATTCAAGAGAAGGTACAAACCCTATCTCATTCTAGATCTTGTATGCTAGGATTAAAGTTGTGTTTTTGTGTTTATGTTTGTGTTAAAAGGTGTTTTTAGTGCTCTATGACGATCCATGATGGATCCATAGCATCAAATGGCTTTAAAAAGGTGTTTTTCAAAATCTGTCCAAGAACAAAATTTGTGGTCTGACAAGCTAATGTCAGGGGCCACAGATTCTTGTTTGTTTGTTGTTGTTGTTGATGTTTTAAAGATGTAATTAGTATCCTGGTATGGGGTCTTTACTCTGCAAGTGGAGTCAGTATCATATGATGTCTAGATTTGATGTTATTCATGGTCAATGTGACACCCCCAAATCCGGGTACTTCGATTCCACGGGATTTGGTGTTCATTGTACAAATATCATCTATTTATCTACCTATAATAAATGCAAACCATGCAATAGATAGAAATAAATCTTCCCCTTATGGGGTTACAACATCTGAATAATAAAGATAATCCCAGGTCATACTAACCTTAAACATCTGCGCGGAAACATAAACAAATAAGTCTTAAACAACATCATTCACTTAAGTCTAAACAGAATTACATCATCATATAAAACAACAAGTCTTTATCACTTGTGAATCTTGCCCTCGCCTTTGCTAGTAGAAGGCTCGTCGTACTTTTCATTCTTAACTGCAATGTTATTATTAAGCAAGAGTGAGCATGATTGCCCACAAGTATAAAATGAAATAGCAATATATAATAACGTGCGAGTGAATCAAATACTTCTGAAATAAAAGCTCAACTTTTGAATCAAGAATGAATAACAAGAATTCAAAAGATTTCTGAGGGTCATAAGACCTTGAACTATGTCCTAGGTTATCAAGGGTTATACTTGAAACCTTTAACAGTCATAAAACTATGGACTCTTCTACTCGTACTTAGGGGGATCAGCCCTTAGTACCATATTGTGCATAATATCTTAACGCTAACGCATAAGTAATCCCCTATACAGGGTTGTTCATCTCAGTTTGCCATTTGAGTCCGCACCAAAGGAAGTTTGGATTGGATAATTCATCAAGGGTTCTGAAATTTAGAATGCTCATCAACTATGGACTAGTTGAATTATAAAGGGTTCGCTAGTCTAATAAGATTTAACAGTAATTGAATATTTAACTTGAATAAAATCTCAAAAGGTATCCAATAGAATAAGTATTGTATAACATCATCATGCTTGAAAGATTAATAGGCTATAATATAACACAACAATCTTGATCAATAATAATGAGAACTTGCTCAATGTAGAAAGGTGAACTCATCACTTATATAACGATAACAAGTAGGGTTAGGAAACTTACCTCGTGCGTAGATTACACTTTAATAAACACGTTCCTTGAATTTAATCCTACATATCATTTCCATTCACAACTCTAGTTAATTATAATGTAATTAGTCATCACAAGTTCATTGTCTTTGTCTAACTTGATTATGACCATACTTAGTCAAATTACTACATTCATTGTCACATAATTTACACTCCACGAATAACAAGCTAATTATGTATTCAATAATTCAATCCACATGCAATTATGTTATTTACATGTTAAGCATCTATTTTAACATCTCATTATACTTCTAACATATTTCTGCGTTCATTAAATTAGGTTAACATCACATTTCAAAGACTTGAACACTTTAAAATTTTTGCTTCTGAACATTCTGCAGAGTGGCGCTGCAAGCGCCACTTTTATACTTGTTCTTGGCGCTGCGGCGCGAGTCACAAAGCCTGCAGTCGGCGCCGCGGCGCGAGACTCCAGTTTTAGTTCTGCAATTCGTGAAAATTGCAGAATATGGCCAAAAAACTCCAATTAAATTATTACTACACGAATTTAATCATACCCACATGTTAGAATTCATATATAATCATTACTCAACATTTATAGAATGATTTTAACCAATTAAAACACATAATTACCGAATTAAAATATGTAAATTTTACTGTTTTTGATGTTCTTGAAGGTTTTAAAAACAAAACATGAAAATTACCACTACAGATTCGTTATAACACCGAATCCGTTCATTTACAGTTTGGTCTCTTCGTATCAACACGCATAACAACATACAAGTGTAAATTTTACAAAACAATTTATGTTTGACATATTAAAATCACGTATAAGGGCCATATGACCATATCCCATACTCTGTAATTTTTGTAGTAACCATATACGACTTATTTTCATGAAACTGATGATATGGTTTGTATAATATATATATATATATATATATATATATATATATATATATAATCAAATATGATATGATACATCTTAATCCATACACAACCCATAATCATACCCCTTTCCCATTCACAGAGTTTTTAACAAAACGCGAAGCCATTTTCCAAAAAAACTTAAACAACGTAACTTATAATTTGGGAAGAAGGAGATTACCCTGAGTGTGAATGAGTAGAGATAAAAACCCTTTTCAAAAGATTCTTCAATCACAGAGTTTCTCACAAAATCCTCTGAGTTCTCTCTCTAAATTTCTCAAATTCTCTATAACTATATTTCAGACTTAGAAAAAATGAATTAAAGAAGACGTATAAAATAAAGAACTGACGCGCATTAAGGTCAGTTAACCCAATCATGAGTAACCGCTATCAACTCCCCTTAGGGCCTTGTTTGGCTAGCAACATGAATAAATTTTCTAATTATTTTATTTAATCTCCTAGTACTATAGTTTAATCATTTCACACCCACTTGCACAATAAATCAAATATCTTATTTAATTTAATTTAAATAAAATATAGTATTTTCTCATTAATTCACATAGTCAAATAATTAAATTCTTATTTATTAATAATGTCAAATTATTACATCTCTAATTAATTATTAAATTAATTAAAATAACAGTATGCTTATTAAATATTTCTTTTAATTCAATAAGCTCAAATAATTATATACTTCGAATAATAATATTCTCTACATTAATTTAATTAGTATAACACATATAATTAAATTAATCTATCACAATTTCATCAATTAATTATTTAATCTAATAATTAAATCATCGAAAATATTTATTTAATTCAATAAATATTAAAATTAAATTACAAAAATCTCGTTCGTCACATCTTTCCCCCCTTAAAAGGATTTTGTCCCCAGAATCACGACTCAATAATTTCGACCCGTTACATTCTCCCCCCTTACAAAGATTCTATCCCCAGAACCGCTTACACAAATAAAGTAAATAAATGAGGGTAATTCTTTATCAGATTCTCTTCGAGTTCCCACATAGCTTCTTCAGCGTTCTCGTTCCTCCAAATTACCTTAACAGAAGGTATTACTTTATTTCTAAGAACTTGTTCTTTTCTGTCAACAATTTGAACAAGAATTTCTTCGTAAGATAAGTCTTTTTGAAAATGCAAGGGTTCGTATTCAATTACATGTTTGTAATCGGATTTGTAGGGTCGTAATACAGAAATGTGAAAGACGTTGTGGACATTCTCGAGTGCTGGAGGTAGGGCTACCTCATACGCAACTTCTCCGATTCTTCTTAGTACTTCAAATGGTCCAATGAATCTTGGGCTTAATTTCCCTTTCTTTCTGAACCTGATCTTTCCCTTCCATGGAGAGACCTTTAAGAACATATAACTACCCGATTCAAACTCAACGTTTTTACGATGTGGATCAGCGTATTTCTTCTGTCTATCTTGAGCTGCTACCAGTCGTGTTTGGATCAACTTAACTATTTCTGCTATCTGCTGTACTAGTTCGGGACCTAATAATTGTCTCTCTCCAACTTCATCCCAGTAAAGCGAAGTTCTGCACTTTATGCCGTATAACACTTCATAAGGCGGCATGCCAATACTAGCGTGGTAACTGTTGTTGTAGCCGAACTCTACTAGTGGTAGGTGATCATCCCAATTTCTTTTAAAGTACATCACATAGGCTCTTAGCATATCTTCTAATGTTTGAATCGTTCTTTCGCTCTGTCCATCTATTCGAGGATGATATGCCGTACTCATCCGCAATTGTGTACCCATGCATTCCTGTAGACGTTTTCAGAAGTTCGATGTAAAGCGCGGATCCCTGTCGGAAACAATTGACACCGACACTCTGTGCCTCGAAACAATCTCTTTTACATATAACCTTGCCAACTGATCTCAGTTGAATATGATTTTTATCGAAAGGAAATGTGCGGATTTCGTCAGTCGGTCAACGATAACCCATACTGCGTCGTAGCCTTTCTGAGTCGTCGGAAGGCCAACCACGAAGTCCGTTGTAATATGTTCCCATTTCCATTCTGGGATCTCCAACAGTTGTAGCAATCCACTCGGTCTCTGATGTTCTGCTTTCACTTTCTGACAGGTCAGACACTTGGCAACACATTCTGCAACATCTCGTTTCAAATTTGGCCACCAGAAATGTTGCCGAAGATCTTAGTACATCTTGGGACTACCAGGGTGAATCGAATATCGTGAGCTATGAGCCTCGCTTAAAATATCTTCCTTTATCTCTGGTACTGGCGGTACCCAAATTCTGCTCTCGAATCTCAGTATTCCTTCCTTATCCATCTTAAATCTTGGTTCGGTTCCTTCAGATATCTTACTTATCACCTTTTTGCATTCATCATCCTGAAGTTGAGCCTCTTTAACTTTATCCAGTAGGGTTGTGTGAGACCCCAAATTTTATGAAATAAAAGTATTCAATTTTTCTATTTTGGTAAATAGTTAAATTGATAAAAGTATAAAGTTAAGGGTAATATGTGAATTTTTTTTGCAAAGTCAGCAAGTTGATATAAAATATTCTTTTTGTCGGGGAATGTCCGTATGACGGTACAATCATTTGTGGACCCTGCAACGAAATTATTGTCGGATGAAGAAAATGACAAAAATATTTTTATAAGAATAACGACGGAAGTTTTACCGTTAACTGTTGAAACACCCGTTGTTAAAAGTATAGTAGTACGTGTGGTTGCATAGTAGCACACGATATTGATTATTATTGCTTACGTGATAAGTCACTCAGTTTTGTTTTATTGGTATTATTAATGTAATAAAACAGAATACTTTTATAAAGTTATTCTATAAATAGAATATATTATATTCTATTATGCATAGTGTTGCATAGTATTTTGTATAGTAAAATCTTTTTATATAAAACAGAATACTTTTATAAAGTTATTCTATAAATAGAATATATTATATTTTATTATACATAGTATTTGCATAGTACCTGCATAGTGTTTGTATAATAAAATCTTTTATAAAGTTATTCGTTTTATTATATTATAAATAGAATATATTATATTTTATTTAAAAGATTTTCCTTTAAAAATGGACCGTCAGATTAAAGTAAATCAATCTAGACCGTTCATGAGTTAGTTACTATGCAGTCCATTCTTCTATAAATAGAAGCTTATTCATTCATTATTTCTTACGAATTCACTGAAACTCTAGAGATAAACTATAGAGAGAAAGAAGAAAAGTATTCTGCTACTTCAATACTTCAGTATTTAGTTTTTCTAAGGTAGGGGATATTATATGTTGTACTTGTAAGGGGTATTATTTCTTTTGTGTTCATAAAGAGAACTTCTGTTATTCCATTCTTTATTATTCTGTTGGAATAACCTGTATACGTGGGCTACCCTATACTTGGTGAAATTCTTCTGTTATTCCATTTTTTATTACTCTGTTTGAACATCATGTCTGTGTGTTTTACGCCAGACCTGGTTCCGTCTTTATTATTCTGTTGGAATATTCGGTCTGTGCGTTTACGCCGGACCTGGTTCCATTATTTATTATTCTGTCAGAATATTATGTCTGTGTGTTTACGCCGGACCTGGTTCCATTATTTATTATTCTGTTAGAATATCTTGTCTCTGCGTTTATGTCGGACCTGGTTCCATTATTTATTATTCTGTTGAGAATAACCTATCGGTGCAGTCTATCGCACGCATGGTGAATCCTTCTGTTATTCCATTCTTTATTATTCTGTTGGAATAACCTGTCTATGTGGATTATCACATGCATGGTGAATGATCCTTCGTATCCATACAAATAGTATTTTCATTAAAAAGGGGTTTCTGCCAGGGGCAGATTCATAATTTTTCTGACCCTCAAAAATTCTGAAAATATTTGAAATGATAAATTGATGAGTTTTCTAAATTGTGTCCAAAAAAGGACGATTTTTGGATGTATAGATTAAGAGTTATGGATTTTATGAGAAAAGACTATTTTAAAAGTAAACTCTTATAACTTCTTGTGGTTAACTCCAAAATTGGTGAAATGTTTATTGGGAGTACATGCATATAACAGGAGTATACCCTGTAAATTTTGGAATTTTTGGACAAAAGTATAATTTATGATAAATGTCTAAATATTCGTTAGTTTTAGCCAAATGAAAAATAGTAAATGAATTTTAAAAATTCTGAGAAAAATATATGTTCAAGATGGGACTATATTCAGCTAAATCCCAGAAAAGAAATATTTTTGGGACTGATTTGGTATTTTTCATGAAAATGAACTAGTTATGAGTAAATAAATTAAATATGTTATGTGAAGTAATAAAATTGGAAAATAGGATTTTATGGCTTGAGAATCCTATATATGGTATATGCAGATTTTTGATGAGGGATTTGATCATTGATTATGAAATCTTATGAGTATGACATTTTTTGAATGATTAAATGCATTATTTGATAAAGTGTAAACAATTGAAATAGATTATTTATAAGTTTAAGAAATGATTAAAATATTGTTATAATATTAATAATATTAGATTATGAGATTATTAAGTGATTGATAACATTTGGTTATTATTGAACGCTGGATAAATTGTATTATAAATGTTTAATATTTAGCATTTATCTCATTTAATTAATTCTTATATCATTGTCATCATCATCATGCTTATATTGTATTGAAAATCATCTTTGGCCGTAGTGCATAGATGGACTTGGTATGATTATGACCAGGGATTATTCGGTATAATCATGACCGTAATGTTACAAATAATGTGGAAAAAGTCTTCACTGGCCCGTAGTGCATTGATGGACATTTTTTGGTATGACTATGGCTATAGATTCTCTTCGGCCAAGGGTGCAAAGAGGAATTATTTTATAACATGATTAGGACCGTTGATAAAAACACGATTATCTTTGGCCCGTAGTGCATGGATAATTTGTGGTTGTGATACAAATGAAAAAGTCCTCATTGGCCCGTAGTGCATTGATGGACAGTTTTTGGTATGATTATGGCTATGGATTCTCTTCGGCCAATGGTGCAAAGATGAATTATTTTATGGCATGATCAGTGTAAGAACCCAACTTTTTATAAATGAAATTTAATTTCCTCTATTTATTATTTTAAAATAGTAAGGGTTGAATTGATTAATGTGGTTAGTTATTGGTAAAATGCGCAAATATTTTAAAATACGCAGGTGGTTATAAAATACTCATTGTTGTCAGAGAATATTCGTTTGGTCGTGGAATATTCTTGCTGTCGGGGAATATTCGTACGACGGCGCAACCTTCTGTGGGCCCCATAATGAAAAGCGATTGAATGAAGAAAACGACAAGTATAAGTTATTTATAAATAATGGCGTAGTTGTTACCGTTAACACTCTTGGAATACCCGGTGGTTAAAACACAGTAATACGTGTTGTTGCACAGTAGCACACGGTATTGCACCAATTATTGATTCTTATGTAAGAAGGCACTACTCAATAATTGTTACAGTATTTACTGTTCAGTATTTTATTTTATTCAATAATTGTTGCGTTGATATTTTATATTACTGTTATTTCAATAATTGTCACTACACAGTATTTTCCATTATCGAAGAAATAATTCATATTATCTGAATAATATTATTAGAAAACATTATTGGCAATGTCTAAAAAGTTCTGTCTAAGGAGAGGTTTGGTCACCTAATTGCGCGCTAGGTAAGGAGAAATCCTTATTGGAAAACCCCCTCTTTCCTGGGAGCTGCTTGGTTGTCAGTATTGTCATTCTGTAATATTATTTGTGAATAATTAATTATTGATTTATATGATGAGGAAAATATTCATTTTATGTGGATATAGATGGAGAAAATTTTTAAAGTGACAATTGTTGAAAATCGATATTTTATCTTTTTTGATAAAATAATATTTTATTATATTATTATAATATAATAATGATGATATTTTTACAATGAATGTGGGATATATGAGAATATGAGGAGGAAGAGTATTTTTGTTGCAAAAGTTATTTAAAACATGTTAAACATGTCTGTGGGCCCATTTCTTGATTGAAATTTGATTATAGCCTATAAAATCGCCCATTTATGGATTTCGGTCAATTTCTGTTTGGAATTTGGAAACACTTTCTTCTGCAAAGTTGTAGAGAATTGAATTTCCTATAAAAATTCGCAAGATTCGAATTTTCTGATAAAAGGGCTATTTATTATGAATTATTGAAGTTTTGAAGTTCTGAAATAATTGATTTTTGAAAGTTTTAATTAACAAAAATGTTTTTGTTGTCTTTGGAACATGTGTGGCTGATTTGTTGACCAAAGAAGAGGGTGTGTAGGAATTTAATATATATATATATATATATATATATATATATATATATTAATATTATATTAAATTTTTCTGCTTTGGTGTTCTAAGCATTTTCCTATAAATAGGGTGCTTAGGTTAGAATTGAAAATCACACCAGAAACTAAAAATTTCTCTCTTTCTCTCTCTATAATATCGAACGTATTTTGTAAGTATTTTAGTACTTTGAGTATTGCTATACGGTGCAAGTTCTTTCAGCACTATATTCCAGTCAGAAGTACTATCATTTTGAGGTAAGAGATATTATTTTTTTAAAATGATATTATTTCTGCAATATCATTATGCCGAAATATTGGTTGAAACTTTTTATCAAATTTGGAACTTTTTCATGTCGAAGTTACTATTCATGAGTTACTATTCACGAGTACTATTCACGAAGCATGATGATTTTTTTATAAAATTTCTATCTTTTTAGTGTCGAAGTTACTATTCACGTATACGACACTATTCACGAATACGACACTATTCACAGAAAAATTAAATTTTTGGTTTTCGTCCAAAATATCTATTATGAATACTAGCTTTGATTGTATCCATGTTTTGATCATTCTTGAATTTTACTCCACTATGATTATTTATGAGGTATTTTTGGACATGGAATAGCTGAAATATGAATCCTTAATATTTATTCTTTTGTTTCACTTGATTCGTTTTCTTTAAAATATTTTTCATCATCCTCAGTCCTAAATGATGATATAACTGAATATCTTTGGCCTGTAGTGCAAAGATGAATGATTTCTGATGAATATCTTTGGCCCGTAGTGCAAAGATGAATAGGTGTTTAGATGAACATGACGAACTGATGAATATCTTTGGCCTGTAGTGCAAAGATGAATATTTGATTTCAGATATATATTGATTGATGTTACAGGGATAAAATATTGACGATGAACTTTTAAATTCATATATAGAAGATAGTAGATTTTATTCTTTACTTAACTCTTTTAATGAATTATTATTTTCGCTGCGAATATTAATTTAAAACTTGTTGTCGATTGTATTCTATTAGATTTTTACCTGTTGAAGACTAACGATAATTTGTTCTATATTATCTTGGTCATAATATTCTTTACTGGGCTATTTGAGCTCACCATTTTCTTTTTTGTTCCATTTTTCTTCGCAGGAGGCGAGAATGTAGCGAGTACTAGTCAGGGTATGGAATGAAGGTTTTAGAAAGTCATTTTAGTAGTCCTCACCATTTTTGTAAAATAATGTATCAATATTGTACTGAGGACTTATTTGAGTGTGGATATTGTCTAGATGACAATATTTGTATTTAAACTCACAGTTTTTATGTTGTATTAATAAAGTTGTAGTTGTTTCTGTACCATGTATTTTGACAACTCAGAATGGGCGTTGTATACCTATTTTGGGGGCGTCACAGTTGGTATCAGAGCTTAGGGATATGGTCTCTGGCGGAGATCGGAGAATAGTACTAAGAGGGGATAGACGAGTAATCCTTCGCTAGAATGTCATACGTAAGCTTATTTGTTAGTCAGTTGAAGTATATGGTTAATATGTGATATGTTAATTTGTTTAATTAACCCTTGTTTTATGGCAATATTTAAGAATGACAGCTGAGAATATTAACGGTGGAGTTAATGGGACCGTGGAAACACCTTTAATCACCACCCAGGGGAACGTGCAATAGGAAGGCAATATTCCTCCTGTAAACAACACCACTGAGCAGACGACGAACGACGGGATGTTTAGGAGCTTTTTGCAGTTCATGCAAAACCCGACGAGGGAGACTCGTGTACAGAATACAGGTGGAAATGATAGCAACGCGCGGCTTGTCACGGTCAAGCAGTTCAAAGAGTTAGGACCACCAAAATTTAAGGGAAAGCCGGATCCGATCATAGCGGAAACGTGGGTCAAGCAAATTACCAAGATATTCGATGTCTTGGGATGCACGGAAGAACAGAAGGTTCCATTCGCCACCTTTATGTTCCGTGGCGAGGCAGATTACTGGTGGGAGTCTGTGAAACGTACCCAGCCTGCCGCACTCCGCATGTCTTAGGAAACGTTTTAGAAAATTTTCAACAAAAAATACTTTTCTGAAAGTATTCGCCATATGAAGGAGGTAGATTTTATTAGACTAGAACAAAACAACATGACGGTGTCCCAATACGAG
This sequence comes from Panax japonicus, assembly GCA_020205505.1. Taxonomy (NCBI): domain Eukaryota; kingdom Viridiplantae; phylum Streptophyta; class Magnoliopsida; order Apiales; family Araliaceae; genus Panax; species Panax japonicus. Next base: position 14,727,545 of record CM035111.1, read on the forward strand.
GCGAAGTTCGCAGAGTTATCCAGATTTGCACCTCATTTGGTAGAGAATGAGGAACGAATGACGAGGATGTTTCTGAGAGGTTTAAAACCCGAGATTCGGCAATATCTTATCTCTCATAAATTTTCTTTATATTTAGATGTTGTCAATAGGGCTCAATTATTAGAGCGCGATAGCGAGTACGTTCAACCTAGGGACCGCAACCAGGGTTATACCGGTGGCAGCAGTCATCGGAGCAATGAAAACCAGCGGGGAGGAAAACATTCTGACAAAAGCGGTAACCACTCTGGTGGTAATCGTGGCCATGAAAATAAAAGAAGCGAGTCGGGGGGAGATTTTAAAAAGAGGAAATTCAATAATGACAATGTGAAGACGTCAGTGTTGGGATTCGGCACAGAAACGCACAGCGGAAATTAAAATTTTAAAGAAATTTCTGAAACCCTAAAACAGGATCCATGCGAAAAATCAATTAATTCAAAGGTTTAGAGATTATACCAGATATAAAAAAAACGAGAATCTGAAACCGACTGCGCCTCGAATCTCCAACGCAATACAAACCGATTGCGCCTCTACGGTATCCACACGAACGCCGCACAAACCGTCAAACGATTCTGCAATAAGAAGGACTTGCAGTACTAGCCACCAAAAGGAATGAATTTTCTAAAATTGTTTTCTCTCTAGTCTCTCTCTAAGAGCGGCTAGGGTTTTTCAATTATGATATATCCCTAAGTAGCTGCTATATATCTTATATGTAGTAGTTAAAAGGAATTAATCAAATCAAAACCTAATTTCATAAAATCTGAATTTATATATATATATATATATATATATATATATATATATCTTAATTAAGTCTTACTTAATTAATATACATATATACAAATTATCCTTTTAATTCAGATTTGTGATTTAAATACTATTAATCATATTAATATATTTAAATCCTTAAAATTTAAATTAATTCCCTTTTAAATAACGTTCTATGTGTGTGACCCTATAGGTTATTATTACATTGGCAATAATTTTAAAATCATATTATAAAATTATAAACAGTGAGCGGCATCTAGTAATGCATCACTGCTAACCAAGTAATAATAAGATCGATGATTCGATGCAATCTTTTCGTGACCAATGTTTCAATGTACTTTAATCCTTTTAACCTTAATATCCTAGATTAAACTCGAGTCATAGAACGTGTCGTGCTCTTCATAATTTAATCTGAGTTTTCTTGATCAATGAGTAGACTATATGAAACAAATCACTATTTGAGCATGGCCATACATTTCATAGTCCTACTCAATCAAGAGGCCTATGGATATCACCCATAATATATAGGATGGTTAAATTCCATCTAGATCACTCATATTTCTCACACGATTAATGATGAACCCAATAATCACCTTTATAGTCCACCCTATTAAAGGTGACAATTGATGATATCAAAGTACATAAATTCTTGTGTAGTAATATAGCGATTTCAGGTCGGAGGATCATTACATCATTGTCACTATGAGAATTGCTAATGACACTTCGCATAATGCTCCATATAGAATTCTCATGGTGGGTCTGTCCAGTACATCGTTCTCTAACATGTACCTATGCATTGACTTAATATCTCATATATTTATGACCAATGAGATTTGGTCATCAGTCAATCTACATACTAGTCTCAACTCATCATTGTTGTCCCATCAATAATGATACTCGACTAGGGACATTTAAGAACACTGATACTAATGGTAATATATAATCTCATGTTCAAGTCACATACTTGAAACTATATAATTTGTATCACTATTCTAAGGAATTTTATTATGTTAACAATTATATTATACAGTAAATAAAACCATAATAAAATCATATATTTATTCAATCAAATATAATATCAAAACGTTAAGCAATTATATCAAATAATTGGCCTCTAGGGCATAAACTCTAATAGTCTCCCACTTGCACTAGAGTCAATCACTCATGTATCTAATACCCATGAAACTAGTGTGACCGTCGTGCTTCTGCTGCGACAAAGCCTTGGTTAGTGGATCTACAACATTATCATCTGTTGGCACTCTTCCTATATGTACATCTCCTCTATCAATGATTTAACGGATGAGATAGTACCTCCTAAGTATATGCTTGGATCGTTGGTCAGATCTAGGTTCCTTAGCCTGTGCAATGGCTCCATTATTATCACAGTATAGAGCAACCGGATCAACAATGGTTGGAACAACACCAAGTTCAGTGATGAACTTTTTAATCCATACAGCCTCCTTGGCTGCACTAGAAGCAGTAATATACTCAGCCTCTGTTGTAGAATCAGCTACTGTCTCTTGCTACGAACTTTTCCAGCTAATAGCACCACCATTAAGGCAAAACACAAAACCTGACTGAGACTTATAATCATCATTGTCAGTCTGGAAATTAGCATCTGTGTAACCCTTTACTGCTAGTTCGTCTTCATCTCCATATACCAAGAATGAATCCTAATTCTTTTTCAGGTACTTGAGGATATTCTTGACTGTTGTCCAGTGACCTTCACCTGAATTCGACTGGTATCTGCTCGTCATGCTCAAAGCATACGAGACATCCGGACGAGTACATATCATTGCATACATGATAGATCCAATTACCGAAGCATAAGGGATCTTTCTCATACGCTCCTCATCATCTTGTGATTTAGGACATTGGGCCTTAGAGATCTTTACACCATGAGTCACGGGTAAGTTTCCTCTTTTCGCCTCTTGCATGCTGAACCATTTTAACACTTTATCAATATATGTACTTTGACTTAGGCCGAGCATTTTTCTTGATCTATCTCTATAGATCTTGATACCTAAAATGTAGGCAGCATCGCCCAAATCTTTCATGGAGAAACATTTTCCTAACCATGTTTTTACAGCCTGTAAGGAAGGAATGTCATTCCCAATAATTAATATGTCATCAACATATAATACTAGGAATACAATGTGACTCCCACTAACCTTCTTATATACAGAAGGTTTCATCTTCATTTTTAATAAAGCCAAATTCTTTGACTGCTTCATTAAATCGAAGATTCCAACTCCGAGAGGCTTGCTTCAATCCATAAATGGATCGCTGTAGCTTACATACCTTTCCAGCATCCTTTGGAGTGACAAAACCATCAGGTTGTGTTATATACACATCCTCAAGGATATTTCCATTAAGGAAAGCAGTTTTGACATCCATCTGCTAGATTTCATAATAATAAAAAGCTGCAATAGCAAGTAAGATCCTGATAGATTTAACCATTGTCACTGGAGAGAAGGTTTCATCATAGTCAACACCTTGAATTTGTTTGAAACCTTTTGCTACCAGTCGGCCTGTATAGGTTTGTACATTACCATCCATGTCGGTTTTCTTCTTGAAAACCCACTTGCACCCGATTGGTTTTACCCCTTTGGGTGGATCAACCAGAGTCCATACTTGGTTAGTATACATGAAGTCCATCTCAGATTTCATTGCTTCAAGCCATTTCTCAGAATCTGGTCCATTCATAGCTTCTTGGTAGGAAGCAGGCTCATCTTGATCTATGAGCATCACATCGCCGTTTTGAGTCACAAGATATCCATAATATCTCTCAGGCTCTTGGCGTGTCCTACCAGATCTACGAATGACTTATGTAATTTAAGCAGGTTCACTTTCCACATTTTCTTGTGGTTCCTGCTCATGTTCTAACTCAGGTTCAATGATATTTTGTGGTTTTCGAATTTCTTCGAGTTCTACTTTCCTCCCACTGTTTCCTTTAGAGACAAATTCTCTTTCTAGAAAAATACCAGTTCGAGCAACAACCACTTTGTTCTCAGAAGGTTTGTAGAAATAATACCTTTTTGTTTCCTTTGGGTATCCCACAAAATTACATTTGTCAGATTTGGGTCCGAGCTTGTCAGAATCCAGACATTTTACGAACGCCTCGCAACCCCAAATCTTCATGAACGACATACTAGGACGTTTCCCAGTCCACATTTCATATGGTGTCTTCTGAACCGTCTTTGTAAGAACACAGTTAAGTGTGAATGCAGCTGTCTCTAAGGCATGACCCCAGAAGCTTATTGGAAGATCTGCATGACTCATCATTGATCGTACCATGTCCAACAAGGTTCGATTCCTCCTCTCAGATACACCATTCCATTACGGTGTTCCAGGTGGAGTGAGCTGTGATATAATACCACACTCCTTTAGAAGGTCATCAAAGTCTTGGCTTAAGTATTCACCTCCTCGATCGGATAGAAGGGCTTTTATGCTTTTGCCAAATTGGTTTTGAACTTCATTCTTGAATTCCTTGAACTTTTCAAAGGATTCGGATTTGTGTCTCATAAGATACACATATCCATATCTACTAAAGTCGTCAGTAAATGTAATGAAGTAATAAAACCTACCTCTTGCTAACGAACTCATGGGTCCACATACATCACTATGTATAAGTCCCAATACATCGCTAGCCCGTTCACTGTGTCCAGTGAAAGGGGCTTTAGTCATCTTGCCTAATAAACAAGACTCGCATTTCTCATATGATTCAAAATCAAATGAATCCAAGAACCCATCTTTATGGAGTTTGGATATGCGTTTCTCATTTATATGGCCTAAACGACAGTGCCAGAGATATGTCTGATTTGAATCATTTGATTTAAATCATTTTGTATTTATGTTATAGATAGTCATTTCTAAATCAAGAATATAGAGACCGTTAAACAATTGTGCAACACCATAACAAATATCATTTAAGTAAAACAAACAACGATTATTCTTTATTATAAATGAAAAACCTTTCTTGTCCAAACAAGAAACAGAAATAATGTTTTTGCTTATAGCAGGCACAAAATAACAATCTTCTAATTCTAAAACTAGCCTAGTAGGCAAAGATAAATGATAAGTTCCTACGGCCAGTGCATCAACTTTTGCTCTATTTCCAACTCGTAGGTCAACCTCTCCTTTCGCCAAAGTTCTAATCCTTCGGAGTCCCTGCACATTAACACAAATGTGAGAACCACATCCAGTATCCAATACCCATGATGTAGAAGTAGACAAGTTGACTTCTATAACATATATACCCGAATCAGAAGTCGTACTTCCTTTTCTTTTCTTCACTTCTTCTAGATAAGCATGACAGTTCCTTTTCCAGTGTCCAGGTTTTCCACAGAAGTGACATTCACCTTCTTTAGCCACCCTACCTTTAGGTTTTAAAGCCTGTTTGGTTTTGGAATTGGGTTTGGCAAAAGATTTAGATCCTATCTTCTTCTTGCCTTTCCAATTTCCCTTAGCATTCCCCTTTTGCACCATCATTATGGGAGCGGGTCCTGCCTTTTTCATGTTGTTCTCGGCAGTTCTTAACATGCTCAACAACTCAGTAAGGGGTTTCTCAATTTCATTCATAAGATAGTTCATAACAAATTGAGAGTAGCTGCTGTTCAAAGATTGCAAAACAAGGTCAGTTTGGGCTTCCGAAGTGATTGGAAAACCCAACCTATCAAGGTACTCAATATACCTAATCATTTTCAGCACATGTGGACCAACTGGATCACGTTCACCCATTTTGCAGTGATACAACGCCTTGCTTGTATCATACCTCTCCTGTCGAGCAAGCCCTTCGAACAATTTCTTGAGATGCTCGATCATCTCATAAGCATCCATCAACTCATATTGCTTCTGAAGCTCAGCGTTCATGGTTGCTAGCATGACACAACTCACATCCAGAGCATCATCTCTTCTTGTAAGCATTGTGCTCCGCACGTGGTGTAGTGACAGCTGGTGCTATAGGAATGGGCCCATCAAGGACATATAGCTTACACTCTTGTTTGAGGACAATCCTCAAGTTCCTATGCCAGTCAAGGAAATTAATTCCACTTAGCTTGTCCTTTTCAAGGACTGATCGTAATGAAAGACTATTTGTGTTGTTGTTGTTTGCCATTTGATATCTATAATTTATAAGTGCAAAAATAATAAGTCAAATTACAGAGTTGATATTATATAATTGATAATAGTACATTCAAAATATACCTCCCACTATTTTATTCAAATTAATAGCCCTCACCATTAATTCGGAAAGCATTTTCTATTAAATCTTTCTAGTGAGCCAAGATCCATATTTCATTATGCCTTAAGTTAGCTTTGGTTATTCTCTCAAAACATAATTATTTAGGTAGACAACCCTTTGTCAATTATATCATATATAACTCCTGGATAGTTTGGTAAAAAACATTTGTTTCTAGTCCATCTAATAGTACCAACCAAACTCTATGCCTCTAAGTCCACAATCCTATTGAGATAACTTAGTTAAGTCGGGCCCAATGATTTTAATAGTTTGGATATCACAATTATCCTATCGCATCTTACCTAGATAAATAGGGTACTTTGCTTTGGCAAACCTACATCTATTGATCAAGGTCTTGATGAGTGTTATTCATTGGAAGGCATCTGATTTAGAATTAATAATTTAATGAGGGATTTTATTAATTTAGATCTCACCAATTTTAATCTTATTAAGCATGCACATTATTAATCATATCATATCGCATACAAGCAAAAATAAAGTGCAAAATTAAATGTGTCACAGTTATGGCCCAATCCACTGTCAATCTTTTCAAGTTAATGAAAGATTGAAGGTCAATCTAAGGTGGTAAAAGATCTTAAAATAAATAGCTTCCTTGGATCTTCCTCTAGCATGCGCCTCCTCTCCATCATCATCTTTCCATTGTGTTTTCCATCTTGACATCTTCATCAATTATAGATTATTACATGACATAAAGAAACCTCGAGTTACATTCGAGGGGATTTAGATGAGAAGAGAATATTACATTAGAATTTATAGAAAGGCACAACATGCAAGCCGTATTTCAAAACCAAAAACCACTAACCTATGGGTAAAAAGGCCATAACTGTGCACCATGCATATCACAATAAGCACATAACAATTTATATATAATTAAAGAAAATAATATATAAAATATAGGGGACACGACCATCGTGCGCTATGACGGGGGGGGGGGTCCAAGGGGGGGTCTCCCCCCTGGCGGTGGTCCGGCTGACCGGTCAGTGAGCGGGGTCTGGGGCAGCGCCCCTGGAAAAAAATTTCGAACTACATTCTGTATTGCAGAATTTTTCCATACGAATCTCTGAAACAATTTCAGAATCATACATTTTAATCCACCAAAACACCCATAATAACAAATCATATATGTCCAGTTTCGATTTAATCATATTAAAACGAATAACAGTACACCCAGAATTTTTCATATATTTCCAATTTTGTTTAATCATATTAAAATGATTCTTCATGCTTCTAATCCGATTAGAATAGTTATATTGTTATTCCACCGATTAAAGATACGATTAACAGTATCATCATATATATTACCAGAATACACATACAATGGAATATCATATATTCAATTTTATATCGGTAAACATGCATCATCAAATATCATATATATCGAATACAATTAAAACACGTAATCTGAATTAATCTTTTCGCAAGTAGCTTTGATACCACTGTTGGGCTTCGGCACAGAAATGCACAGCGGAAATTAAATTTTAAAGCAATTTCTGAAACCCTAAAACAGGATCCATGCGAAAAATCAATTAATTCAGAGGTTTAGAGATTATACCAGATATGAAAAAAACGAGAATCTAAAACCGACTAGCGCCTCGAATCTCCAACGCAATACAAACCGATTGCGCCTCTACGGTATCCACACGAACGCCGCACAAACCGTCAAATGATTCTGCAATAAGAAGGACTTGCGGTACTAGCCACCAAAAGGAATGGATTTTCTGAAACTGTTTTCTCTCTAGTCTATCTCTAAGAGCGGCTAGGGTTTTTCAATTATGATATATCCCTAAGTAGTTGCTATATATCATATATATAGTAGTTAAAAGGAATTAATCAAATCAAAACCTAATTTTATAAAATTCGAATTTATATATATATATATATATATATATATATATCTTAATTAAGTCTTACTTAATTAATATACATATATATAAATTATCCTTTTAATTTAAATTCGTGATTTAAATACTATTAATCATATTAATATATTTAAATCCTTAAAATTTAAATTAATTTCCTTTTAAATAACGTTCTATGTGTGTGACCCTATATGTTATTATTACGTTGGCAATAATTTTAAAATCATATTATAAAATTATAAACAGTGAGCGGCATCTAGTAATGCATCATTGCTACCCAAGTAATAATAAGATCGATGATTCGATGCAACCTTTTCGTGACCAATGTTTCAATGTAATTTAATCCTTTTAACCTTAATATCCTAGATTAAACTCGAGTCATGGAATGTGTCATACTCTTCATAATTTAATCTGAGTTTTCTTGATCAATGAGTAGACTATATGAAACAAATCACTATTTGAGCATGGTCATTCATTTCATAGTCCTACTCAATCAAGAGGCCTATGGATATCACCCATAATATATAGGATGGTTAAATTCCATCTAGATCACTCATATTTCTCACAGGATTAATGATGAACCTAATAATCACCTTTATAGTCCACCCTATTAAAGGTGACATTTGATGATATCAAAGTACATAAATTCTCGTGTAGTAATATAGCGATTTCAGGTCGGAGGACCATTACATCATTGTCCCTATGAGAATTGCTAATGACACTGCGCATAATGCTCCATATAGAATTCTCATGGTGGGTCTGTCCAGTACATCGTTCTATAACATGTACCTATGCATTGACCTAATATCTCATATATTTATGACCAATGAGATTTGGTCATCAGTCAATCCACATACTAGTCTCAATGCATCATTGTTGTCCCATCAACAATGATACTCGACTAGGGACATTTAAGAACACTGATACTAATGGTAATATATAATCTCATGTTCAAGTTACATACTTAAAACTATATAATTTGTATCACTATTCTAAGGAATTTTATTATGTTAACAATTATATTATGTAGTAAATAAAACCATAATAAAATCATATATTTATTCAATCAAATATAATATCAAAACGTTAAGCAATTATATCAAATAATTGGCCTCTAGGGCATAAACTCTAACAGTCAGCACCAACAGTAACTGGTTCCAAGGGAGGAGAACGACCATCAGTTATATACTATAAGTGCGGAAAAGAAGGACATATCAGCCCAAACTGCCCACAACAGTCTAAGGTATGTTATAACTGTGGAAAGGAAGGGCATATCACTCGAGATTACACTGTAGAGAAACCAAGTCCATTGGGGATGGTGACTCAAAAGGCTGTCCCAGAAAAGTCAATGTTAACGGTTCCTAGAAGAGCATTTGTCGTAACTGGTCAACATGCGAGGAACCCAAACGAGGTGATCACGGGTAAGCTAATCATAAATTCATGCGAAGTTTATACATTACTAGATACCGGTGCTACCCATTCATTTATCTCTCCTGCTTGTGCTCAACGTTTAAACTTGACTCTGGAGAAATTAGACTTTGACCTATCTATGGAAACTCCGTTAGGAGAAACTTTCATCACATCCACTGTTTATAAATCTTGTTTGATCCAAGTTGGCACCATCACATTACCTGTTGACCTTATCTCTTTAAAGATACTTGCATTTGACGTGATTTTAGGGATTGATTGGTTAACTACTCATCATGCCAAAATTGATTATTTTCGTAAGGTTGTTAGTTTTCATATTCCTAGCCAACCTGTTGTGCGAATTCAAACAACTAAGCCATTAAAATCAATCAATGTTATATCAAGTCATAAAGCTATTCGTTTATTAAAAAACGGATGTCAAGCTTTCTTAGCCCATGTTATGGATTTGAATAAAGACACGTCAGATTTGAATAATATTCCTGTTGTTATTGACTTTCCTGATGTATTTCTGAAGAACTACCCGGTCTACCCCCAGAACATGAAGTTGAATTCTTTATTAACCTTGAACCTGGTACAAAGCCCATTTCTAAAACCCCATATCGAATGGCTCCTATTAAACTTCAGGAGTTAAAGGTTCAACTACAGGAGTTGTTGGACATCGGTTTCATTCGTCCTAGTACATCTCCTTGGGGTGCTCCTATTTTATTTGTAAAGAAGAAAGACGGGAGTATGTGACTTTGTATCGATTACTGGGAATTAAACCATGTCACTATCAAGAATAGGTATCCGCTACCTCGCATCGATGACTTGTTTGACCAGTTGCAAAGAACACAATTCTTTTCAAAAATTGATCTTCGTTCTGGATATCATTAGCTGAAGGTTAAAATTGAGGATATTCCGAAGACTGCCTTCAGAACTCGGTATGGGCATTATGAATTCCTAGTCATGTCCTTTGGATTGACTAATGCTCCTGCAGCTTTCATGGATATGATGAACCGAGTATTCAAGGAATATTTGGATCAGTTCGTTGATGTCTTTATTGATGACATCCTCATCTATTCCAAAAGCCGTGAAGATCATGAGCGCCATTTGAAGCTGGTACTGCAAAGGCTTCGTGATAACAAGCTATATGCCAAGCTAAGAAATGCGAGTTCTGGCTTGAGGAATTAGCATTCCTTGGGCACATGGTGTCAAAACATGGAGTGTCTATTGACCCGGCGAAGATTGAAGCAATACAAAGTTGGGAGCAACCAAAGACGGTGACCGACGTACGTAGATTTTTGGGCTTAGCTGGTTATTATAAGAGATTTGTGGAAGGATTATCTAGAATCGCTACTCCGTTAATTCAGCTGACTCGTAAAGATACAAAATTTGTATGGAGCGAGGAATGCGAGAAATGTTTCCAAGATCTCAAGAGGAGACTCATTTCGGCACCTGTTTTGACAATACCATCTGGTTCGGATGGATTTGTTATCTACAGCGATGCTTCAGGCAAAGGGTTAGGATGTGTTCTCATGCAACGTGGGAAAGTCATAGCCTATGCCTCGTGACAACTTAAAGAATATGAGAGGAATTATCCTACGCATGATCTAGAGTTGGCAGCAGTCGTTTTCGCGCTAAAGATCTGGAGGCACTATTTATACGGGGAAAAAGTGGAGATATATCCAGACCATAAAAGCCTCAAATATTTCTTCACCCAAAAGGAACTTAACATGCGGCAACGACGTTGGCTCGAGCTATTGAAAGATTACAACCACACTATTCAATACCATCCTGGAAAAGCAAACGTGGTAGCTGACGCATTGTGTAGAAGATCATACGCGGGAACAAATGAGATGTTAAAACAAAGGCCCATTTTGTGTGATTTACAAAAAAATGAAGATAGAATTCAAGACTCCGGGGACCCATGCAAAGATGTCAAGTATACGTATAGAACACACTTTAATCGAGAAAGTTAAAGTTGCTCAACCCACAGACCCGGAGCTGATGATTATGAAGAAGAAAGTACAAGAAGGTACTATTCTAGAAGCAATAATTGATGAAGAATGAATACTTCGAGTCCATTCCAGACTTTGTGTTCCTAATGATTCTAATTTGAAGTACAAGATCATGATGGAGGCACACAATACACCATTTACAATCCATCCTGGAAGTACCAAAATGTATCATGATCTTCGACATACATTTTGGTGGAACAATATGAAGAGAGAGATTGCAAAGTTTATCTCGATGCGTTTAACTTGTCAACGCGTAAAGGCGGAGCATCAAGTACCAAAGAGTCCATTGCAACCACTTGAGATTCCAAAATGGAAGTGGGAACACATTACTATGGATTTCGTTACGGGTCTTTCCAAGGTTTCTCAAGGCATAGATGCGATTTGGGTTATTGTTGATAGATTAATCAAGTCAGCCCATTTCATGCCTATACGTGAGACTTATTCCCTTGAACGTCTTGCTCGTATGTACGTAGATGAGATTGTGAGATTGCATGGCATGCCAGTATCCATAGTTTCAGATCGTGACCCAAGATTCACTTCAAGATTTTGGGTGAGCTTGCAAAAAGCTATGGGCACGGATTTACGATTTAGTTCGGCATACCATCCTCAAACGGACGAAAAATCAGAGAGGACTATTCAAACTCTTGAAGATCTATTAAGACTTTGTGTCCTCGATTTCAAAGGGAGTTGGGATAAGTATTTACCATTGGTGAAATTTTCCTAAAACAACAGTTATCAGGCAAGTATAGGTGTGGCTCCAATCGAAGCATTGTATGGACGAAAGTGTCGCTCTCCAATATGTTGGGATGAGGTGGGTGAAGCAACATTGTTGGGACCCAAGTTGGTACGTATGACTACGGAAAAGATCCAAATGATTCGACAACGTATACAAATGGCACAGGATCGACAAAAGAGTTATGCGGATCATCATCAAAAGGACATGGAATTTAGTATTGGGGATCATGTATTGTTGCGTGTGGGTCCATGGAAGGGAGTTACAAGATTCGGGAAGAGAGGAAAACTCAATCCATGATTTATTGGTCCATTTCAGATTCTTGAACGAGTAGGAAATGTGGCCTATAGACTCGCGTTAACTCCAAGCATGTCTCTTGTTCATACCGTTTTCACATATCTGTGCTTCGTAAATATGTGAAGGACCCGAACCACATTATTGAGTTAGAACCAGACGAGATAGCCGAAGATTTAACATACGAGGATGTACCTGTCAAGATCTAAGATAGGAAAGAGCATGTCTTACGCACTAAGGTTATACCACAAGTTAAGGTTTTGTGGAGAAACCATGTTATTGAAGAAATGACCTGGGAGTTAGAATCAGAAATGAAAAGGAGGTATCCTCACCTTTTCGAAACCCCAGGTACGTACGTCAATTTCGAGTACGAAATTTCATAAGAAGGGAAGGTTGTAAGACCCCAACTTTTTATAAATGAATTTTAATTTCCTCTATTTATTATTTTGAAATAGTAAGGGTTGAATTGATTAATGTGGTTAATTATGGGTAAAATGTACAAATATTTTAAAATAAGCAGGTGGTTATAAAATACTCATTGTTGTCGGAGAATATTCGTTTGGTCTTGGATATTCTTACTATCAGGGAATATTTGTACGACGGTGCAGCCTTCTGTGGGTCCCATAACGAAAAGCGATTAGACGAAGAAAATGACAAGTATAAATTATTTATAAATAATGGCGTAATTGTTACCGTTAACACTGTTAGAATACCCGGTAGTTAAAACACAGTAATACGCGTTGTTGCACAGTAGCACACGGTATTGCACCAATTATTGATTCTTACATAAGAAGGCACTACTCAATAATTTTTATAGTAGTTACGATTCAGTATTTTATTTTATTTAATAATTACTGCGTTGATATTTTATATTACTGTTGTTTCAATAATTGTCACTACACAGTATTTTTCATTATCGAAGCAATAATTCATATTATCTGAATAATATTATTAGAAAACATTATTGGCAATGTCTAGAAAGTTCTGTCTAAGGAGAGGTTTGGTCACCTAATTGCGCGCTAGTAAGGAGAAATCCTTATTGGAAAGCCCCCTCTTTCCTGAGAACTGCCTGGTTGTCAGTATTGTGATTCTGTAATATTATTTGTGAATAATTAATTATTGATTTATATGATGATGAAAATATTCATTTTATGTGGATATAGATGGAGAAAAATTTTAAAGTGACATTTGTTGAAAATTGATATTTTATCTTTTCTGATAAAATAATATTTTATTATATTATTATAATATAATAATAATGATATTTTTACAATGAATGTGGGATATATGAGTATATGAGGAGGAAGAGTATTTTTATTGCAAAAGTTGTTTAAAACATGTTAAACATGTCTGTGGGCCCATTTCTTGACTGAAATTTGATTATAGCCTATAAAATCGTCCGTTTATGGATTTCGGTCAATTTCTGTTTGTAATTTGAAAAAACTTTCTTCTAAAAAGTTGTAGAGAATTGAATTTCCTATAAAAATCCGCAAGATTCGATTTTCTGATAAAAGGGCTATTTATTATGAATTATTGAAGTTTCGAAGTTCTGAAATAATTGATTTTTGGAAGTTTTAATTGTTTTAATTAACAAAAACATTTGTGTTGTCTTTGGAACATGTGTAGGCTGATTTGTTAACCAAAGAAGAGGGTGCGTAGGAATTTAATATATATATATATATATATATATATATATATATATATATATTATATTAAATTTTCTGCTTTGGTGTTCTAAACATTTTCCTATAAATAGGGTGCTTAGGTTAGAATTAAAAATCACACCAGAAACTAAAGATTTCTCTCTCTTTCTCTCTCTATAATATCGAGCGTATTTTGTGAGTATTTTAGTACTTTGAGTATTGCTTATACGGTGCAAGTTCTTTCTGCACTATATTCCAGTCAGAAGTACTATCCTTTTGAGGTAAGGGATATTTTTTTTAAAATGATATTATTTCTTCAATATCATTATGCCGAAATATTGGTTGGAACTTTTTTATCAAACTTGGAACTTTTTAATGTCGGAGTTACTATTCATGAGTTACTATTCATGAGTTACTATTCACGAGTTACTATTCACGAATCATGATAATTTTTTGTGAAATTTCTATCTTTTAGTGTCGGAGTTACTATTCACGTATACGACACTATTCACGTATACGGCACTATTCACGAATACAACACTATTCATAGAAAAATTAAATTTTCAGTTTTTCGTCCAAAATATCTATTATGGATACTAGCTTTGATTGTATCCATGTTTTGATCATTCTTGAATTTTACTCCACTATGATTATTTATGAGGTATTTTTGGACATGGAATAGCTGAAATACGAATCCTTAATATTTATTCTTTTGTTTCACTGGATTCGTTTTCTTTAAAATATTTTTCATCATCCTCAGTCCTAAATGATGATATAACTGAATATCTTTGGCCTGTAGTGCAAAGATGAATGATTTCTGATAAATATCTTTGGCCCGTAGTGCAAAGATGAACATGTGTTTAGATGAACATGTACCAACTGATGAATATCTTTGGCCTGTAGTGCAAAGATGAATATTTGATTCCAGATATATATTGATTAATGTTACAGGGATAAAATATTGACGATGAACTTTTAAATTCATATATAGAAGATAGTAGATTTTATTCTCTACTTAACTCTTTTAATGAATTTTTATTTTCGCTGCGAATATTGATTTAAAACTTGTTGTCTATTGTATTATATTAGATTTTTCCCTGTTGAAGACTAACGATAATTTGTTCTATATTATCTTGGTCATAATATTCTTTACTGGGCTAGTTGAGCTCACCCTTTTCCTTTTTGTTCCATTTTTCTTCTCAGGAGGCGAGAATGTAGCAAGTACTAGTCGGGGTATGGAATGAAGGTTTTAGAAAGTCGTTTTAGTAGTCCTCACCATTTTTATAAAATAATGTATCAATAATTGTACTGAGGACTTATTTGAGTGTGGATATTGTCTAGATGACAATATTTGTATTTAAACTCACATGTTTTATGTTGTATTAATAAAGTTGTAGTTGTTTCTGTACCATGTATTTTGACAACTCAGAATGGTTGTTGTATACCTATTTTGGTGGCGTCACAATCAGGACCGTTGATGAAAACACGATTATCTTTAGCCCGTAGTGCATGGATAATTCGTGGTCGTGATACTAAAGAATATCCTTGGCCTGTAGTTCAGGGATGATTCGATGATGTTGATTATTTATTAAGCTGAGTCTCAACAATGAAATATTAATTCATGGATGTGATAATAATGAATATCTTTGGCCGTAGTGCAAAGATGATTTAATGATTACGAGCATGAATTGTGATTTGGTATAACCATGATTTTTGATGTTTCAGGTGAAGATATGCGATGAAAATTATCTTCGTCCTAGGTGCAATAAAGAATTCAGAATCACAATTATGATTATGAGTTTTTCATATGATTGTGGACAGGAATTGTTGATTGATGTTACAGGGATAAAACACTATTGGTGGACTTTTAACATGGAGAAGATAATAGACCTTATGGTCTATTTGACTCTTCTAATGGATTGCTCGTTCCGCTGCAACTATGGTTGAAAAGTTTTATCATCTACCATATGTTCCAAATCTCTGATTTATTATTGATGAAAGTTATTGATAATTTAATTATCTTTAGTCATGATATTCCTTACTGGGCTAGTTGTGCTCACCCTTTCTACTTCACAATTCCTTTCAGGTAATACGAGTGTTTCCGTAAGAGTGTTGCCGGGTTGAGCGGGGATAACAGGGGAATAGAATAGTGGTCTCTAGCTGTGATGGTTCTCCCTAAACAGTATAAAAAAGTGTGTTGTATTCTACACAACATTTAGTAGTTATATTTGGTGATCAAATAGGGTTAGGTGAACCCAACTTTGGAAGGGTGTTTTGCCACTATCATACAAGATGTCTAATGACATACAACCTCGTGTTATTATAAGGCAAGGTTGTGCGCATCCACTTGCTAAGTATATCTACGGGCACTACCTATATGATCTTGGAGTTGATTTAAAATATAATATTCACTTGGAAACAGTGGAGATAGTTATATGTCAAGAGAAGACTCACCATTGGAAAGAAGATGATAGTAATGTTCTCGTTTTTCTTTCGGTCTATTGGGTCAACCAAGGATAATTCTGTGGCCATATGATATCTATTATAACCTAGACGCATGGCCTCCCATGTACGAAGGTTTCCTTGAGCACTTCCCAAAGATTTTAATTTCTAAAATAGTTTTTGACTATACTTTTATGTAAAGTACTATTGTAAGGTTGTGGCCGAGGCACCACGAGAGTTACATACATTTGTATTAAAACTCACAGTTAACTATGGTCGTATTCTATACGACAACTCAACAGTTGTATAAAATGAAGTTGTATTTGAAATTTTGTACCATGTATCTGGCGACTCGGAATGTGTGATGTATACCTAATTTTGGGGGCGTCACAGGTTGTACCAGATTGCATCTGAAATAGCTTCTCATCAATTTCCATAGGATACTTCACTTCCAACTCCACTTTCTCCATTTCTGAAATTAGTTCCTCCTGAGCGGTTAACATCATCAACTTCTCCCGACCCTTTCTACTTAAGGCATCGGCAACGACATTTGCCTTACCCGGATGGTATAAAATCTCACAGTCGTAGTCCTTAATTAATTTCAACCACCTTCTTTGACGCATATCAAGTCCTTTTGTGTAAAAATATATTTCAGACTCTTATGGTCTGTAAATATTTCAGACTTCTCCCCGTAGAGATAGTGCCTCCAAATTTTCAAGGAAAAAACTACTGCAACTAACTCTAAGTCGTGGGTCGGATATCCCTTCTCGTAATCTTTCAACTGTCATGACGCATACGCAATGACTCTGCCATTTTGCATAAGCACACATCCAAGTCCTTTATGCGACGCATCACTATAAATAACAAAATTTCCTGTATCATCTGGAAGAGACAACACAGGTGTTGTACTCAACCTCTTCTTCAATTTTTGAAATCTTTCCTCACACTTCTTCGTCCAAACAAATTTTGCCGCTTTTCGCGTTAAATTCGTTAGCGGAGTTGCGATCTTGGAAAAGTCTTGAATGAACCTTCTGTAATATCCTGCTAATCCAAGAAAATTTCTTACTTTCGACGGCGTCCTCTGCTGATCCCAGTTAATCACTGCTTCGACTTTGGATGGATCTACCGAAATTCTGTTTTTATCGATCACGTGCCCAAGAAATTGTACCCGCTAGATCCAAAATTCGCATTTCAAAAACTTGGCATACAACTTTTCCCTTCTCAACACTTCTAACGTTAATCTCAAATGCTCTTCATGTTCTTCTTTGGTTTTCGAATATACCAAAATATCATCTATAAATACCACTACAAACTTGTCCAAAAATGGTTTGAATACACCATTCATTAGTCCCATAAATGCTGCAGGAGCATTCGTTAGACCAAACGACATTACCAAAAATTCGTAGCGACCATATCGTGTTCTGAACTGATGTCTTCGGTACATCCTCTGGTCTCACCTTCAATTGATGATAACCACTTCTCAAGTCTATCTTAGAAAAATATCTTGCCCCCTTCAATTGATCAAACAGGTCGTCGATCCTTGGTAATGGATATCTATTCTTAATCCCTTATTCAGTTCATTGTAATCAATGCAGAGCCACATCGTTCCATCCTTCTTTTTCACAAACAACACAGGCGCTCCCCACAGCGATACGCTTGGTTGAATGTACTTCTTGTTCCAGTAACTCTTGTAGTTGTACCATTAATTCTTTCATCTCTACCGGTGCCATTCGATACGATGCCTTCGATATTGGAGCCGTTCCTGGCGCCAAATCGATCACGAAATCAACTTCTCTATCTGGCGGAAGTCCTTGAAAATCATTGGGAAAGACATCGACGAAGTCTCACACTACCGGTATCTCCTCTACTTTCGGGTTCTCTTTACGACTGTCGACTATGTAAGCTAAATATCATACACAGTCATATCTTAACAACTTCCTGGCCTGCATCATTGTCAGACAACTCACTTGTCTAGGAGACTTGCTACCATTAAACACAACCTTTGACGGATTCATAAGGTTAATACGCTTCTTTTGGCAATCAATTACAGCCCCGTAATTGAATAACCAGTTCATTCCCAAGATAACGTCAAATTCCCCAAGTCGAATAGGGATAAGATCTACGTTCATTATATTACCCTTAATATCCACTCTACAGTTCTTATGTACGTACTTAACAGGGATTATTTCTCTATTCGCAATTTCTATGTTCATGGGGTATTCCAACTCATCCTTAGACAAATCAAAATTCTTAGCAAAGTCATCGGATATAAAGGAACAATTAGCACCCAAATCAAATAAAACATAAGCATTAAGTTTATTGATCGGAATGATACTTGACACCACATCACGAGACAGAACTGCATCTTGGACCGTTATGTTGAAAGTCCTGGCGGTCGGTCGATTAGTTGCGATTGGTCCTGTGATAGTCAAGGCGTTTCCACTGCTATTTCCCTTGTTTCCTCCTGATCCTGCCCCTCCAGATCCCTTCTTAGGACAGTCTTTTGCCAAATGATCTTTTGAACCACAAGTGAAGCAGGACACCCTTCTTTAGGTTAGGACAGTTAGGTGCTATGTGGACCTCCTGACCACAATTGTATTACACCCGCTTTCCTTTTATACAAATCCCCAGATGAGCTTTTCCACAGGTCGGGCATGCTTTAATCCTCTTCTTCTGACCTCCTTGCTGATTCCCCAATGATGAGTTGTCATTCCACCTCTTCTTCTGATTAAAATTACCACCTCATGTGCCATTTCCACTAGCTTTGTTATTTCCTTCACTTTCAGTCTTCTTCTTCTTATGATCTTGATTGTACTTGGTCACCGCAACACTTCCACCTTCAGCGAGGATGGCCTTTTCCAGTACTCCAGCTAAAGTGTTCTGCTGAAACATTGATACCTTGCTGTATACCCAGGGCTTCAGTCTTTGTTCAAACCGTCTTGCCTTTCTCTCATCCGTGTGAACTTGATACGGGGCGAACCTTGCCAACTCGTTGAATCTAGCTGCATAATCAGGTACGGACATATTCCCCTGCTTCAACTCCAGAAACTGAACCTCCATTTGGTTCTGTGAGCTAGTCGGGAAATACATCTCTAAAAACATCTCTTTGAATCTCTCCCAAGTAATCACACCTTCACCTCCACGGACCTTGTTTACTTACCACCAGTAACTGACTTCATACTTCAACATAAACGTTGCAAAAGCGGTCTTCTGATCTTCTCTAACTCTAGCAACATCGAAAACCTTCTCCATTTCTATAACCCACATTTGAGCCTCAATTGGGTTCATGGAACATTTAAACTCTGGCGGTCCTACCGCCTTGAAATCTTTAAATGTTGTATTTGGTGGAGATTGAGGTTGATTATTCATTGCTCCAGCTAGCAAGTTATCCAATTGCTGAACAGATTTAGCATTAGCGTTATTGTTGTTATTAGTAGATCCTTCTTGATCTGGTTGACGTTGTTGTCTTCTTCTTGGCGACATATTTCTATTAAAATATATGTTTATTAGATCTTTGTTTATTTCTCTAAATAGTTAAGGCATTACTCAACAATTTAACATAATTATTTAACACATTATCTCAAACAACTTGATATATATTCATTCAAATCAAAAGTTTTACATCAAACGATAGCATCACTGCTATTTACATCAACTATCCTGAGATAAAAAGTCTACAGGATTTAAATATTAAAATATTCGTTTGTTCATAACTACATCAGAATTTACATCTAAGTACTAGATAAGTTTATCACATAAACAAACAAATTCTATCACTGTCTGTCAAGGCGCTGAATAGCCTTGCTACACTCCTCTTCTATGATGTGAGACATTGTCTTGCGATCCAGCATGTACGATGGAAGTCCTTCAAACTAGATGGGGTACCTCAAAACTCGATCATGGGCCTCATCCATTGCATTATTAAGTGTAGAGTACGTCTCCCCAAGTTTTTCCTTCTTTGCACGACCGTCCTCTTCTGCAAGATCAGCACGACGTGACTCTCTTACCCAGCCTTCCTCTGCTATGATTAGCCTTTCAGAGCTTTCCTTAATTTCCTTCTTCAACTTCTCTATCTCCTCGGTCTTATCTTCGGTTTGACCCTTCTCGTGGAAAAAATCCCATTCTACATTTCCCAGTAGTGAGTGAAGAGTCAAAATCTCCCTCTCCTTCTGCTCGAGAGTAATCTACTGAATAATCGCCCGTTCAGTCAGATCATGTACATCATCTCGTAACTCTACGTTATGGTCGTATAACGCGTCGTACATCTCAGCATCAATGGAGTGCTGTGGAAACTCCTCTTCTTCCTCTTCCTCTTTAAATTCCTCCTCAGGATCCTCCTCAGGATCAGTCTCAGGTTCATGCTCCTGACCAAAATCGGTGATCAATGGAGATGACTCCCTCTGTACCAACTGTTCCCTTAACGACATGAATGTCTCGGGACTCCTCATCTGTAGGTACTGTAGGTACTCGAGGTTCCTCCTCCCCAGTTCGACTGGCTCCTCCAACATCCAACATCCTGACAACATAGTTTTAAGTTTTAGTTACTAAGTCGTACCATCTAATATATACTTTAACACATAAGCATATAAAGTCTTTTATTATCTTCAATGAATTATGAAATTTATTTCTTAGAACTCGATAAGAGTTTTCCATCACTATGTTCTTTCTATAAGGCTACTACCTAAGGTTGTTCCCCCACCTAAGGTTTATAACCTACAGCTTTGATACCAACTTGTGATACCCCTAAATCCGGGTACTTCGATTCCACGGGATTTGGTGTTCACTGTACAAATATCATCTATCTATCTACCCATAATAAATGCAAACCATGAAATAGATAGAAATAAATCTTCTCCTTATGGGGTTACAACATCTGAATAGTAAACATAATCCCAGGTCATACTAACCTTAAACATCTGCGCAGAAACATATACAAATAAGTCTTAAAAAACATCATTCACTTAAGTCTAAACAGAATTACATCATCATATAAAACAACAAGTCTTTATCACTTGTTAATCTTGCCCTTGCCTTTGTTAGTATAAGGCTCGTCGTACTTTTCGTTCTTAACTGCAATGTTATTATTAAGCAAGAGTGAGCATGATTGCCCACAAGTATAAAATGAAATAGCAATATATAATAATATGCGAGTGAATCAAAGACTTCTGAAATAAAAGCTCAACTTTTGAATCAAGAATGAATAACAAGAATTCAAAAGATTTCTGAGGGTCATAAGACCTTGAACTATGTCCTAGGTTATCAAGGGTTATACTTGAAACCTTTAACAGTCATAAGACTATGGACTCTTCTACTCGTACTTAGGGGGATCAGCCCTTAGTACCATACTGTGCACAATATCTTAACGCTAACACATAAGTAATCCCATATACAGGGTTGTTCATCTCAGTTTGACATTTGAGTCCGCACCAAAGGAAGTTTGGTTTGGATAATTCATCAAGGGTTCTGAAATTTAGAACGCTCATCAACTATGGACTAGTCGAATCATAAAGGGTTCGCTAGTCTAACAAGGTTTAACAGTAATTGAATATTTAACTTGAATAAAATCTCAAAAGGTATACAATAGAATAAGTATTGTATAACAGAATCATGCTTGAAAGATTAATAGGCTATAATATAACACAACAGACTTGATCAATAATAATGAGAACTTGCTCAATGTAGAAAGGTGAACTCATCACTTATATAACGATAACAAGTAGGGTTAGGAAACTTGCATCGTGCGTATATTACACTTTAATAAACATGTTCCTTGAATTTAATCCTACATATCATTTCCATTCACAACTCTAGTTAATTATAATGTAATTAGTCATCACAAGTTCATTCTCTTTGTCTAACTTGATTATGACCATACTTAGTCAAATTACTACATTCATTGTCACATAATTTACATTCCACGAATAACAAGCTAATTATGTATTCAATAATTCAATCCACATGAAATTACGTTATTTATATGTTAAGCATCTATTTTAACATCTCATTATACTTCTAACATATTTCTACGTTCATTAAATTAGGTTAACATCACATTTCAAAGACTTGAACACTTTAAAAAAATTTCTTCTGAACATTCAGCAGAGTGGCGCTACGACGCCACTTTTATACTTGTTCTTGGCGCTGCGGCGTGGTCTTTAGTGCTGTGTCGCGAGTCACAAGGCATAGAGTTGTGGCCGCGACGCGAGACTCTAGTTTCAGTTCTGCAATTCGCGAAAATTGCAGAACATGGCCAAAAAACTCCAATTAAATTATTACTACACGAATTTAATCATACTCATATGTTAGAATTTGTATATAATCATTACTCAACATTTATAGAGTGATTTTAACCAATTAAAACACATAATTGCGGAATTAAAATATGTAAATTTCACTGTTCTTGATGTTCTTGAAGGTTTTGAAAACAAAACATGAAAATTACCACTATAGATTTGTTATAACACTGAATTCGTTCATTTACAATTTGGTCTCTTTGTATCAACATGCATAACAACATACAAGTGTAAATTTTACAAAATAATTTATGTTTGACATATTAAAATCATGTATAAGGGCCATATGGCCATATCCCATACTCTGTAATTTTTGTAGTAACCATATACGATGTATTTTCATGAAACTGATGATATGGTTTGTATAATATATATATAATCAAATACGATATGATACATCTTAATCCATACACAACTCATAATCATACCCCTTTCCCATTCACAAAGTTTTTAACAAAACGTGAAGCCATTTTCCAAAAAAACTTAAACAATGTAACTTATAATTTGGGAAGAAGGAGATTACCCTGAGTGTGAATGAGTAGAGATAAAACCCCTTTTTCAAAAGCTTCTTCAATCACAGAGTTTCTCACAAAATTCTCTGAGTTCTCTCTCTGAATTTCTCAAATTCTCTCTAACTATATTTCAGACTTAGAAAAAATGAATTAAAGAAGACGTATAAAATAAAGAACTGACGCGCATTAAGGTCAGTTAACCCAATCATGGGTAACTGTTATCAACTCCCCTTAAGCCTTGTTTGGCTAGCAACGTGAATAAATTTTCTAATTATTTTAATTAATCTCATATACTATAGTTTAATCATGTCACACCCACTTGCACAATAAATCAAATATCTTATTTAATTTAATTTAAAAAAAATATAGTAATTTCTCATTAATTCACATAATCAAATAATTAAATTCTTATTTATTAATAATGTCAAATTATTACATCTCTAATTAATTATTAAATTAATTAAAATAACATTAGGCTTATTAAATATTTCTTTTAATTCAATAAGCTCACATAATTACATACTTCAAATAATAAAATTCTCCACATTAATTTAATAAGTATAACACATATAATTAAATTAATCTATCACAATTGCATCGATTAATTATTTAATCTAATAATTAAATCATCAAAAATATTTATTTAATTCAATAAATATTAAAATTAAATTACAAAAATCTCATTCATCACAGTCAAAACCCGTTGACCGGGGCATGACCATGAACTTTCTGGGTAACCCAGAAAGGGTAAGATCAGCGTCTGACAACTTATGAACGGCCCAGATCTGACAACTTTGATGATTGTTGGTTGATGTTTTGGTAACCAATTTGTAGCCTGTAATATTTACTGTAGACCCATGCCTTAAGATCCCATAACTAATCAACATGTCGATCGTAGCAAGTGGTCAAAGTAGGCCCCTTGCACTGATTTACATTTCTGGGAATTTCCAAAAATGGTTTGGATAAAATTTTCGACAGCCTTTGACCGTCTTATAACTTATGATTATGTTGTTATTGAACTGAGTTGTTGTTTTGTAAATGTTCTATGACACAAGAAATATAACTTGGAACCATTAAACAATATGAACAGTAACCGGAACACCTTAACAATCGAGCTTCAAAGTAGCACCACGAAACTGTCTGGGTTTCTGGGTTACCCAGAAAACCCAGAACAACTCTGACAGTGTTTTGCAAGGCCCAGATCGTGCATTTGGGTTGTTGTTTGAGAACATTGATGGTTGATAATTGGAGTATTACAAGTATACTACCAGATAAAAGTATCAGTTAACTCATAACATGCAAGATTTGAAAATTACAGTTTGTTAAACCGAGACCCATGAAAGTTGGGATGTTAGTGTTCTTGAGGCTCAAGAACAC
The DNA here is from genome assembly GCA_020205505.1 of Panax japonicus. Taxonomy (NCBI): domain Eukaryota; kingdom Viridiplantae; phylum Streptophyta; class Magnoliopsida; order Apiales; family Araliaceae; genus Panax; species Panax japonicus. The sequence continues at coordinate 14,752,187 of CM035111.1, forward strand.
CAACATCGACGATTAGTGTCACTATAGGCAATTAGCGACGATTTTGAATTATTTTATTTTCTGAATATTTCAGAAATTATTTAAAAATAGAAATAAATTATAAAAATTAGCAAAAAAGGTTTTAAAAATCATTTTAAATTCTGAAAAATAATTTTTAATTATTTGAGACATTTTTCATTAATATTTATAATTATTTGGATATTAATGATATTTAATTTATTTAATTAGTATATTAAATAAATTAGAGAAAAATGATTTAATATTATGAAAAATCATTTTAAATAAGAATAATGTATTTAAACATATTTTGAGTTATAAAATGTAACTTTTGATATTTTAAAGAATTTTCATTAATAAATTAATATTAATGATATTAGATTTATTTAATTATTAAATTAAATAAATAAGTTAAAATGATTTTATTAATTTAAAAATCATTTTAAATAAGAATAAAGTGTTAGAAAATATTTGGAATTATAAAATATAATTTTTAATATTTTTGGAGAATTCTCATTAATAAATTAATATTAATGATATTAGATTTATTTAATTATTATATTAAATAAAAGAATTAAAAATGATTTTATTGATTTAAAAATCATTTAACAATGAGAAAAATGAATTAAAAATATTTGAAGTGATAATTCATTACTTTTAATATTTTGATGATAATTTCATTAATATTTAAATATTAATGGTGATGATTTAAAAATGATTTAATTAATTTAAAAATTATTTGAGTAGAATATTAATGATTTAAAAATATTTTAAGTTATTAATAATAACTTTAATATTTTGACAAGTATGTTATTAATATTTTTATGTTATTAAATATTAATAATGATAAGATTATTTGATAATGAAATCATTTAAAAATGATTTAAGTATTTGAAAAATTATTATAAATTATAATAATTATTTATAAATTATTAAAAGCTTTCAAAAAATATTATAAACGATATTTGACTTATCTAAAATAATATTGAAGCTTAGCGACCAAGTTTAATTGACAATCAATGTGTTAATTGTCCGATAAGGTGACCAAAACACCGAGAATGGACCGAAGTCCAACCAGACAGAAGTAGTTAGACTTGTTAAATGTTTGTATAGGTTATAAACACTAATGTGGCTATGTGGTAATGTGCCTAGGAGACAGATTGACTGTGAAATACAGTATTACGTGTGAAACCCCAGATTTTATGAATAAAGAATTAATTTTCTCAAAATAATTTTTTATATTATGGTGTGAATTTGAGATAATATTATAGTTGTGAGTAGTATTTATAAATTTTGCAAAGTATGCAAGTTGTTATATTATATTCGATTGGTCAGGGAATATTCTTTGTGTCAGAAAATATTCGTACAACGGTACAATTATTGGTGGACCCCACAACGGAATTATTGTCGGATTGAGAAAACGACAAAAATATTTTATTGAAAATAATGGCGAAAGTTTTACCGTTGATACTGTTGAACTACTGGGTAGTAAAAGTAGAGTAATACGCGTTGTTGCATAGTAGCACACGGTATTGATTATTGATATTTATGTGAGAAGTCGCTCAGTTTGATTCAATTATTGTCGATTAATAATATGAATTATTATAGCGATGATGACGTTTTGTTTTATTCGTATTATTAACGTAATAAAACAGAAACATCTTTTTATATAAAAAGAATACTTTATTAAAGTTATTCTATAAATAGAATATATTATATTTTATTATGCATGGTGTTGCATAGTGTTTTGCATAGTGTTGCATAGTATTTGCATAGTAAAAATCTTTTTATATAAATAGAATATATTATTTTTATTTAAAAGATTTTTCTTTAAATATGGCTCGTCAGATTAAAGTAAATCAATTTGGACCGTTCATGGATTAGTTACTATGCATTCCATTTTCCTATAAATAGAAGTTCATTCCTTCATTATTTTCTTACGAATTCACTGAACTCTAGAGAGAGAAACTATAGAGAGATAGAAGAAAAGCTTTTTGCTACTTAACTTTTCTTTTCCTATATTCAGTTTCTGTTACGGTAAGGGGTGTTATTCTTTCTTATTCATGAAGAGAACTGTTGTTATTCCATTTCTTATTATTCTGTTGGAATAACCTGTATACGCGGTCTACCCTATACTTGGTGACATTCTTCTATTATTCTGTTGGAACATCCTGTATGTGTGTTTTACACCGGACCTGGTTCCGTCTTTATTATTTTTCCGTTGTAACATCATGTCTGTGTGTTTTACACCGGACCTGGTTCCGTCTTTATTATTATTCCGTTGGAACATCTTGTCTGTGTGTTTTACATCGGACCTGGTTCCGTCTTTATTATTTTGTTGGAGCATCCTGTCGGTGTAAATTTTGTCTGACCTGGTTCCGCTATTATTATTCTGTTGGAATAACCTGTCTATGCGAAGTACCGCATGCATGGTGATTTCTGTTGTTATTCCATTCTTTATTATACTCAGTTGGTTAAAGTTTTGACTTCTATACTCCGTGAAATTAGTAGAATATCCTTGATATTTGCGCTTCATCCAGTATCTTTTCATGGAAATATTCTTCTGAGCATTCTTGAATTTTACTCTACAAAACAGTATCATGTTGACAATTTGGACGTTAATAATTTTTGGATAAAATAATTCTTGAACTTGTTTTATTGAATTCTTATATCATTGTCATCATCCTCATATTTATGTTATGTTGAAAGTCATCTGTGGCCTATAGTGCATAGATGGACTTGGTGTGATTATGACCAGGGATTATTCGATATAATCATGACCGTAATATTACAAATGTTGTGGAAAAAGTCCTCATTGGCCCGTAGTGCATTGATGGACAGTTTTTGGTATGATTATGGCTATGGATTCTCTTTGGCCGTAGTGCAAAGATGAATTGTTTTATGGCATGATCAGGACCGTTGATGAAAACACGATTATCTTTGGACCGTAGTGCATGGATAATTCGTGATCGTGATACTAAAGAATATCATTGGCCTGTAGTGCAGGGATGATTTAATGATGTGGATTATTTATTGAGCTGAGTCTCAGCGATAAAAGTGATAAAAAAAACTTTTTAAATCATAAAAGATAGTAGATTCGATTCTCTACTTGACTCTTTTAATGGATTGTTTGTTTCGCTGCAGTTAAACTTGATGTCTATTATATTTTATCAGTTTAACATTGTTGGAGGCTAATGATAATTTATTCTGCCTTATCTTAGTCATAATATTTCTTACTGGGCTAGTTGAGCTCACCCTTTCTTTCACTGTTCTCTTCAGGAAATGAGAACATAGCAGGGACTAGTCGGGGAATGGAGTGAAGGTCCAGAGGATAGCATTAGTAGTCCTCACTATTCTGTGAAATAGTGTATTAATAATTGTAATGAGGACTCTTTTTGAGTTTGTATAATCTCTAGTAGACAATAATTGTATTCAAACTCACAGTTATGTTTTGTCGTATTGTACACGACAGTCGTATTAGTAAGTTGTATTTGAATTATGTACAATGTATCTGACGACCAAAGATGGGTGATGTATACCTAATTTTAGGGGCGTCACAGTTGGTATCAGAGCTTAGGGATATGATCCCTGGCTAAGATGTGAGACAAGAACTAGGAGGGGAGAGACGGGGAATTCCTTCGCTAGTATGACCTACCTAAGTTTATGTGGTATTTAATGGGTCGGTTAGAGTATAGGGATAATATGTGATATGTTATTTAACCCTTATTTTGTGGCAGTATTTGAAAATGGCATCCGAGAATGTTGAGAACATCAATGGAGCTCAGGAGACCATTGAGTCCCCACAGACCAATAATCAGGATAATGTGCAACAGGATGGCGATAATCCTCTTGTAAACAACAACACTGATCAATTGACGAACGACGGTACGTTTAGGAACTTTTTAGAATTCATGCAACATCAGGCAAAGGCGACTCCTGTTCATAATACAGGTAAAGACAATGGCAACCCACGGTTGGTCACCGCTAAGCAGTTCAAGGAGCTGGGACCACCGAAGTTTTTGGGAAAGCCAGAACCACTTAAGACGGAGACGTGGTTAAAGCAGATCAACAAGATATTTGATGTCTTGAGATGCTCCGAGGAGAAAAAGGTTCCTTTTGCCACCTTTATGTTACGTGAAGAAGCAGATCATTGGTGGGAATCTGTAAAACGTACCCAGACTGACGCACTCAAGATGTCTTGGGAGAAGTTCCAAGAGCTGTTCAACGACAAGTACTTTCCCGAAAGTATTCGTCATATGAAGGAGGTAGAGTTTATCAAGCTGGAGCAAAACAATATGACCGTGTTGCAGTACGAGGCTAAGTTTGCGGAGTTATCACGGTTTGCATCCCATTTGGTCGATAATGAGGAGCGAATGGCGCGAATGTTTCTGCGAGGTTTGAAACCTGATATACGTCAATACCTCATTTCTCATAAACTTTGTTTATATTCAGATATTGTGAATAGGGCTCAGTTAGTGGAGCGCGATAATGAGTTATCACAACCAAAAGGTAATGACCAGCAGCACGATAATAATCATACCGGTGGCAACGACCATCGGAACAATGATAACCATCGCGGGGGAAATTATCATGCCAAGAATGGTAACCACTTCGGTGGTAATCATGGCCAAGATAATAGAAATGGACATTTCAAGAAGAGAAGGTTCAATAATGATGGAAAGATAGCAGCACCGACACTCATTTCAAAGGAAGAAGAACGACCACCGGTCGTATGTTTCAAATGCGGACATGAGGGACACATCCGTCCAAACTGTACGCAGCAATCCAAAGCGTGTTTTAATTGCGGAAGAGAAGGTCACCTAGCTCGATTTTGTCGTATAATGAAGTCAATTCCAGCTGGGATAATGATGCCAAAGGATGTCCCAGACAAGCCAAAGCCGGTAGTTTAAGAGAGAGCATTTTTTTTTCTCTCGTGATGAGGAACCTGGATAAAATTATCACGGGTAAGTTAATCATAAGCTCTTACGAAGTCTATACCGTGTTAGATACCGATTTTACTCACTCTTTTATTTCACCTAGTTGTGTTCAATGTTTGAAGTTAACTCTGAAGAAGTTAGATTTTTATGTCTATTTAAACTCAGTTGGGAGAAACCTTCGTTACCTCCACTATTTATAAATCTTGTTCAAATCAAAACTTTCACGTTACGTGTCGATCTTGTCTCTTTGAAAATACTTGCTTTTGATGCGATTTTGGAAACGATTGGTTAACTACTCATCATGTTTTTCGTAAGGTCGTTAGCTTTCATATTCCTAACCAACCTATTATGCGAATTCAAGCAACCAAACCACTAAATTCAATCATTGTCATATCAAGCCATAAGTAAAGAGCCCCGATTCTTTTGTTGATGACTTCCTTGTGTGGAATGCACCGAAGCTAGACTTTCTGTAGGCGACGTCGTGAATGACGATAACAAGTTGATAGGTATCATTGTGAGGTGTTATCTAGGTTAAGGGATAGAAGTCACAGTTAGTATCAATATGACGTACTATCCAAGTCTTGGATGTGAGTAACAGTTTTGAATGATATTTTTATCATTAATAAATCTCTTGACGTATTCCTGAAGACTTCTTAGCCTACCCCAGAGCGTGAAATCGAATTTTGTATTGACACCTGTACAAAACCCATTTCTTAAACCCTCAAAATAATTTTTTCAACTAAAACGAAAGTAACTTGCACCAAAGACGTTGACTCGAGCTGTTGAAGATTACGATCGTACTATTCCATATCATCGTGGAAGAGCGAACGTGGTAGCTGACGTGTTGAGTAGAAGATCGTATGCGTTTACAAGTGCGATGTTGTTAACACAAAGACTCATTTCGTATAACTTGCAAATGATGAAGATAGAGTTAAAGACTCTAGGGACCCACGTAAAGATAACGAATATACGAGTAAAATTGACTTTAATCGATAAAGTTAAAGACGCTCAAGCTACATACCCGAATCTGATGAATGTGAAAAAGAAGGTTCAAGAGGGTGTTATTTTAGAAGCAAGAGTTGCTGAAGAGAGGAAATCTCAACCCTCGATTTAATTGGCCCATTTGAAATCCTCGATTGAGTAGGTACTGTGGCTTATAGACTCGTTTTACCGCCAAATATATTGCGTGTTCATAACATTTTTTTTTTCGTATCGATGTTACGTAAATATGTGGACGACCCGAACCACATTATTAATTTAGAACCGGACGAGATAGCGGATGATTTAACGTTTGAAGAGATACGTGTTACAATCTTGGATAAGAAGAATCGTATTCAACACTCAAAGGTTATATCTCAAGAGTTAGAATTTGAAGTGAAGTCAAGGTATCCTCACCTGTTTGGCATACCAGGTACGTACATAAATTTTGAGGGCGAAATTCCATAAGGAGGGGAGATTATGAAACCCCAGATTTTATGAATAAAGAATTAATTTTCTCGAAATAATTTTTTATATTATGGTGTGAATTTGAGATAATATTATAGTTGTGAGTAGTATTTATAAATTTTGCAAAGTATGCAAGTTGTTATATTATATTCGATTGGTCAGGGAATATTCTTTGTGTCAGAAAATATTCGTACGACGGTACAATTATTGGTGGACCCCACAACGGAATTATTGTTGGATTGAGAAAACGACAAAAATATTTTATTGAAAATAACGGCGGAAGTTTTACCGTTGATACTGTTGAACTACTGGGTAGTAAAAGTACAGTAATACGCGTTGTTGCATAGTAGCACACGGTATTGATTATTGATATTTATGTGAGAAGTCGCTCAGTTTGATTCAATTATTGTCGATTAATAATATGAATTATTATAGCGATGATGACGTTTTGTTTTATTCGTATTATTAACGTAATAAAACAGAAACATCTTTTCATATAAAACAGAATACTTTATTAAAGTTATTCTATAAATAGAATATATTATATTTTATTATGCATAGTGTTGCATAGTGTTTTGCATAGTGTTGCATAGTATTTGTATAGTAAAAATCTTTTTATATAAAGAGAATATATTATATTTTATTTAAAAGATTTTTCTTTAAATATGGACCGTCAGATTAAAGTAAATCAATCTGGACCGTTCATGAATTAGTTACTATGCATTCCATTTTCCTATAAATAGAAGTTCATTCCTTAATTATTTTCTTACGAATTCACTGAACTCTAGAGAGAAAAACTATAGAGAGATAGAAGAAAAGCTTTTTGCTACTTAACTTTTCTTTTCCTATATCCAGTTTCTGTTACGGTAAGGGGTGTTATTCTTTCTTATTCATGAAGAGAACTGTTGTTATTCCATTTCTTATTATTCTGTTGGAATAAGCTGTATACGCGGTCTACCCTATACTTGGTGACATTCTTCTATTATTCTGTTGGAACATCCTGTCTGTGTGTTTTACACCGGACCTGGTTCCGTCTTTATTATTATTCCGTTGGAACATCCTGTCTGTGTGTGTTACACCGGACCTGGTTCCGTCTTTATTATTATTCCGTTGGAACATCCTGTCTGTGTGTTTTACACCGGACCTGGTTACGTCTTTATTATTCCGTTGGAACATCCTGTCTGTGTGTTTTACACCGGACCTGGTTCCGTCTTTATTATTTTGTTGGAGCATCCTGTCGGTGTAAATTTTGCCTGACCTGGTTCCGCTATTATTATTCTGTTGGAATAACCTGTCTATGCGAAGTACCGCATGCATGGTGATTTCTGTTGTTATTCCATTCTTTATTATACTCAGTTGGTTAAAGTTTTGACTTCTATACTCCGTGAAATTAGTAGAATATCCTTGATATTTGCGCTTCATCCAGTATCTTTTCATGGAAATATTCTTCTGAGCATTCTTGAATTTTACTCTACAAAACAGTATCATGTTGACAATTTGGACGTTAATAATTTCTGGATAAAATAATTCTTGAACTTGTTTTATTGAATTCTTATATCATTGTCATCATCCTCATGTTTATGTTATGTTGAAAGTCATCTGTGGCCTGTAGTGCATAGATGGACTTGGTATGATTATGACCAGGGATTATTCGGTATAATCATGACCGTAATATTACAAATGTTGTGGAAAAAGTCCTCATTGGCCCGTAGTGCATTGATGGACAGTTTTTGGTATGATTATGGCTATGGATTTTCTTTGGCCGTAGTGCAAAGATGAATTGTTTTATGGCATGATCAGGACCGTTGATGAAAACACGATTATCTTTGGCCCGTAGTGCATGGATAATTCGTGGTCGTGATACTAAAGAATATCATTGGCCTGTAGTGCAGGGATGATTTAATGATGTGGATTATTTATTGAGCTGAGTCTCAGCGAAAAAGTGATAAAAAAAACTTTTTAAATCATAAAAGATAGTAGATTCGATTCTCTGCTTGACTCTTTTAATGGATTGCTTGTTCCGCTGCAGTTAAGCTTGATGTCTATTATATTTTATCAGTTTAACATTGTTGGAGGCTAATGATAATTTATTCTGCCTTATCTTAGTCATAATATTTCTTACTGGGCTAGTTGAGCTCACCCTTTCTTTCACTGTTCTCTTCAGGAAATGAGAACATAGCAGGGACTAGTCGGGGAACGGAGTGATGGTCCAGAGGATAGCATTAGTAGTCCTCACTATTCTGTGAAATAGTGTATTAATAATTGTAATAAGGACTCTTTTTGAGTTTGTATAATCTCTAGTAGAAAATAATTGTATTCAAACTCACAGTTATGTTTTGTCGTACTGTACACGACAGTCGTATTAGTAAGTTGTATTAGAATTATGTACCATGTATCTGACGACCCATGATGGGTGATGTATACCTAATTTTGGGGGCGTCACATTACGTGTTATAAGTGATTGTGCTAATTGTGAGACTGACATTGTTGATTATAGGTCTTACGAACGCAATTAATTATATTGTGTAGCAGTAATCAGCGAAGAAGGCAAGTTTCTTAACTCAACCTTGAGTTAATATTATTCAATTATTATAGTGGTTAATTATTGCTAATTATACCACGTCCGGGGATTTATTATTGATTATTCGCAGTTAGTGCATATTTAATAATTCATATTGAATTACTGATTCTGAAAATATATTCGTAAAATAACTGTTGTTGGATATTTAAATTCGTAGAAGCTAATATTGACAGTACAGATAATTCCTGTTTATTGTCGAATTATGTTGAGAAATGTCTTAGCCAATTATTTTGTACTAGACGAACATTTGTTAAAACTTGATAGGTTCGAGAAGAGTGTTGACTCTATTTTAGTCTTAACAAAAGAGCTCTAACTTGTTTAACCCCAACTTTTTTGAATAAAGATGAATTTTCTATAAATATTATTTTTGAATATTATGGAGTGAAATTGATATAATAGTTGTGGGTAATATTTATAAATTTTGCAAAGTACGCAAGTTGTTATAAAATATTCGATTGGTCGGGGAATATTCGTTTTAACAAGGAATATTAGTACAACGACACAATCATTGGTGGACCTCACAACGGAATTATTATTGGATTGAGAAAACGACAAAAAATACTTTATAAAAATAACGGCGGAAGTTTTACCGTTAACTGTTGAAACACCCGGTGTTAAAAGTACAGTAATACGCGTGGTTGCATAGTAGCACACTGTATTGATTATTGATGCTTACGTGATAAGTCACTCAGTTTTGTTGGTATTATTAATGTAATAATACAGAAAATATTTTTATATAAAACAAAATACTTTTATAAAGTTATTCTATAAATAGAATATATTATATTCTATTATGCATAGTGTTGCATAGTGTTTTACATAGTAAAAACTTTTTATATAAAACAGAAAACTTTTATAAAGCTATCTGTTTTATTAGACAATAATTAGAATATAGTATATTTTATTATGCATAGTGTTTGCATAGTGTTTGCATAGTAAAATCTTTTATAAAGTTATTCATTTTATTAGATTATAAATAGAATATATTATATTTTATTTAAAAGATTTTGCTTTAAATATGGACCGTCATATTAAAGTAAATCAATTTGGACCGTTCATGGATTAGTTACTATGCATTCCATTTTCCTATAAATAGAAGCTCATTCCTTCATTATTTTCGTACGAATTCACTGAACTCTAGAGAGAGAAACTATAGAGAGAGACTATAGAGAGATAGAAGAAAAGTATTCTTCTACTTAACTAGTTTTATATTAAGTTTCTTTTACGGTAAGGGGTTTTATTCTTTCTTATTCATGAAGAGAACTGTTGTTATTCCATTTATTATTATTCTGTTGGAATAACATGTATACGCGGTCTACCCTATACTTGGTGACATTCTTCTATTATTCGTTTGGAACATCCTGTCTGTGTGTTTTACACCGGACCTGGTTCCGTCTTTATTATTATTCCGTTGGAACATCCTGTCTGTGTGTTTTACACCGGACCTAGTTCCGTCTTTATTATTCTGTTGGAACATCCTATCGGTGAAAATTTTGCCTGACCTGGGTTCGTTATTATTATTCTGTTGAAATAATCGTCTATGCGAGGTACCGCATGCATGGTGATATCTTTTGTTATTCCATTCGGTATTATACTCAGTTGATTAAAATTTTGACTTCTATACTCCATGAAATTAGTGGAATATCCTTGATATTTGTTCTTCATCCAGTATCTTTTCGTGGAAATATTCTTCTGAGCATTCTTGAATTTTACTCTATAAAGCAGTATCATGTTAACAATTTGGACGTTATTGGTTCCTGGACAAATTAATTCTTGAACTTGTTTAATTGAATTCTTATATCATTGTCATCATCCTCGTGTTTATATTTTGTTGAAAGTAATCTGTGGCCTGTAGTGCATAGATGGACTTGGTATGATTATGATAAGGGATTATTCGGTGTAATCATGACCGTAATATTACAAATGATGTGGTAAAAGTTCTCATTGACCCGTAGTGCATTGATGGACAGTTGTTGGCATGATCATGACCACTAATGAATACACAAATATTCTTGGCCCGTAGTGCATGGATAATTGTGGTCGTGATACTAAAGAATATCATTGGCCGTAGTGCAGGGGTGATTCAATGATGTGGAATATTTATTAAGCTGAGTCTCAACGATAACAGTGATGAAAAACCTTTTTAATAATAAAAGATAGTAGATTTTATTTTCTACTTGACTCTTTTAATGGATTGCTTGTTCCGCTGCAGTTAAACTTGATGTCTATTATATTTTATCAGTTTAACATTATTGGAGACTAATGATAATTTATTCTGCATTATCTTAGTCATAATATTTCTTACTGGGCTATTTGAGCTCGCCCTTTCTTTCACTGTTCTCTTCAGGAAATGAGAACATAGCATGGACTAGTCGGGGAATGGAGTAACGGTCCAGAGGATAACATTAGTAGTCCTCACTATTCTGTAAAATAGTGTGTTAATAATTGTAATGAGGACTCCTTTTGAGTTTGTATAATCTCTAGTAGACAATAATTGTATTCAAACTCACATTTATGTTTTGTCGTATTGTACACGACAGTTGTATTTGAATTTTGTACCATATATCTGACGACCCAAGATGGGTGATGTATACCTAATTTTGGGGGCATCACAGTTTGTATCAAAGCCTACGGATATGATCCCTAGCTAAGATGTGAGACTAAAACTAGGAGGGGAGAGACGGAGAATTCCTTCGCTAGTAGGACCTACTTAAATTTATTTTGTATTTAAATTGGTTGGTCAGAGTTTAGAGATATTATGTTACATGTCAATTAACCATTTTTTTGTGGCAGTATCTGAAAATGACATCCAAAAATGTTGAGAATAGCAATGGAGCACAAGAGACCGTTGAGTCTCCACATATCAATAATCAGGAGAATGTGCATTAGGAAGTCGACAATCCTCATGCAAACAACAACACTGATCAAATGATGAATGATGGATTATTCAGAGGCTTTATGCAATTCATGCAACAGCAAGCGAGAGCAACTCCTGTCCAAAATGTAGGTGGAAACACTGGAAACTCTCGGGCGGTCACCACTAAACAGTTCAAGGAGCTAGGACCACTGGAGTTTAAGGGAGAGCCAAAACCACTTATGGCGGAAGCATGGATAAAGCAAATCACAAAGATATTTGATGTCTTGGGATGTTCCGAGGATCAAAAGGTTCCCTTTGCCGCCTTTATGTTTCGCAGAGAGGCAGATTACTGGTGGGAATCGGTAAAACGTACTCAACCTGCCGTACTGAAGATGTCTTGGGAGAAGTTCCAAGAGCTGTTCAATGACAAATACTTTCCCGAAAGTATTCGTCACATGAAGGAGGTGGAGTTTATCAAATTGGATCAAAACAATATGACCGTGTCGCAATACGAGGCAAAATTTGCAGAGTTATCTCGGTTTGCGTCCCACTTGGTAGATAATGAAGAGAGAATGACGCGAATGTTTTTAAGAGGTTTGAAGCCAGAGATACGTCAACATCTTATTTCTCATAAACTGTGTTTGTATTCAGATGTTGTAAATAGGGCTCAGTTCGTGGAGCGCGATAACGAGCCAACGCAACCAAAAAAGAGCAGCCGACAAAATTATAATACTAGTGAGAGCAGACATCGAAGCGGTGAAAAAAAACGTGGAGGGAATCAACAGGCCAGAAATGTTAACCACTTCGGTGGTAATCAGGGCCAAAACAATAAGAATAGACATTTCAAGAAGAGGAGATTCAACAATGATGGAAAGACGTCAGCACCAGAACCCGTTGTTAAGGAAGGAGAAAGACCACCTATCATATGCTTCAAATATGGAGGGGAGGGACACATCAGTCCAAATTGCGCAATGCCGTCCAAAGTATGTTATAATTGTGGAAGAGAAGGTCACTTAGCCCGATTTTGTCATTCACCGAAGACAAATTCAGCTAGGATGGAGGTACCAAAGGCTGTCCCAGAAAAGTCAAAGCCGGTAGTGCAAATGAGAGCGTTTGTTGTGACCTCCCAGAAAGCAAGGAACCCGAATGAGGTCATCACGGGTAAGCTTATCATAAACTCTAGAGAAGTCTACACTTTATTTGATACCGGTTCTACGCATTCTTTTATTTCTCCTACTTGCGCTCAACGATTAAATTTGACTCCGGAGAAATTAGACTTTGACTTATCTGTGGAAATTCCGTTGGGAGAAACCTTCATTACATCCACGGTTTATAATTCTTGTTTGGTTCAAGTTGGTACCCACACATTACATGTCGATCTTATTAAATTAAAAATACTTGCATTCGATGTAATTATAGGGATTGATTGGTTAACTACTCATCATGCAAAAATTGATTGTTTTCTTAAGGTTGTTAGCTTTCATATTCCTAATCGACCTATTATGCGAATTCAAGCAACCAAACCATTAAAATCAATCACTGTCATCTCAAGCCATAAAGCTATTCGTTTATTGAAAAACGGATGTCAAGCGTTCTTAGCTCATGTCACAGATTTAGACAAAAATACGTCAGTTTTGAATAATATTTCTATTGTTAATGAATTTCCTGACGTATTCCCTGAAGAACTTCCTGGCCTACCCCCAGAGCGTGAAATTGAATTTTGTATCGTCCTTGAACCTGGTACAAAACCCATTTCTAAATCCCCATATCGAATGGCTCCTATTAAACTTCAGGAGTTAAAAACTCAACTACAGGAATTGTTAGACATTGGCTTTATTCATCCTAGTACTTCTCCTTGGGGTGCTCCTGTTCTATTCGTGAAGAAGAAAGATGGGAGTATGCGACTTTGTATTGATTATCGGGAGTTGAATCATGTCACCATCAAAAATAGGTACCCATTACCACGTATTGATGCCCTGTTTGACCAGTTGCAAGGAGCCAAATTCTTTTCAAAGATTGATCTTCGTTCCGAATATCACCAATTGAAGATTAGAACCGATGACATTCCAAAGACGGCTTTCAGAACTCGGTACGGGCGTTATGAATTCCTAGTCATGTCCTTTGGATTGACTAATGCTCCTGCTGCCTTCATGGATATTATGAATCGAGTATTCAAGGAATATTAGGATCACTTTGTGGTCGTCTTTATTGATGATATCCTCATATATTCTAAAACCTGTGAAGATCATGAGTAACACTTGAGGCTGATACTCCAAAAGCTTTGTGAATATAAGCTTTATGCCAAGTTGAAGAAATGCGAGTTCTGGCTTGAGGAAGTAGCATTCCTTGGGCACGTGGTATCAAGTCATAGAATATTTGTTAACCCATCAAAGATTGAAGCTATTCAAAGCTGGGAGCAACCTAAATCAGTGACCGAAGTACTTAGCTTTCTCAGCTTAGCTGGTTATTATCAGAGATTCGTAGAAAGGTTTTCTCGAATCGCTACTCCACTAACTCAGATGACTCAGAAAGATATAAAGTTCGGTTGGAGCGAGGAATGTGAGAAGAGTTTTCAAGAACTCAAGAGGAGACTCATTTCAGCACCTGTTCTGACAATACCATCTGGTTCGGAGGGATTTGTCATCTATAGTGATGCTTCGGGCAAAGGGTTAGGATGTGTTCTTATGCAACATAGGGAAAGTCATAGCCTATGCCTCACGACAACTTAAAGAATATGAGAGGAATTATCCTACTCATGATCCTAGAGTTGGCAGCTGTTGTCTTCGCACTAAAGATTTGGAGGCATTACTTGTATGGGGAGAAAGTGGAGATCTTTATGGATCATAAAAGCCTCAAATATTTCTTCACTCAAAAGGAACTCAACATGCAACAACAACGTTGGCTTGAACTGTTGAAAGATTATGATCATACTATCCAATACCATCCTAGAAAAGCGAACGTGGTAGTTGACGCATTGAGTAGAAGATCATATGCGGGTACGAGTGTAATATTGTCAATGCAAAGGCCCATTTTGTATGACTTGCAAAGGATGGAGATAAAGATAAAGACTCTAGGGACCCACGTAATGATGGCAAATATGCGAGTAGAACCGACTTTAATTGATAAAATTAAAGCTGCTCAAGTTACAGATCCTGAGCTGATGCGTATGAGGAAGAAAGTGCAAGAAGGTGCAATGTCGGAAGCAAGAATCGATGAAGAAGGAATAATTCGA
This sequence comes from Panax japonicus, assembly GCA_020205505.1. Classification (NCBI taxonomy): domain Eukaryota; kingdom Viridiplantae; phylum Streptophyta; class Magnoliopsida; order Apiales; family Araliaceae; genus Panax; species Panax japonicus. Next base: position 14,767,237 of record CM035111.1, read on the forward strand.
GTTAACTCCAGACTTTGTGTTCCTAACGACCCTGATTTAAAGTATAAAATCATGATGGAGGCGCACAACACACCGTTTGCAATCCATCCTGGGAATACCAAAATGTATCATGATCTTCGACCTATATTTTGCTGGGTAAATATGAAGAGAGAGATAGCGTTGTTTATCTCAAGGTGTCTAACATGTCAACGAGTCAAGGCGGAGCATCAAGTACCAAAAGGTCCATTGCAACCACTTGAAATTCCAGAATGGAAGTGAGAGCACATTACCATGGATTTCGTTACTGGTCTTCCCAAAGTTTCTCAAGGCATAGATGCGATTTGGGTCATTGTTGATAGATTGACCAAGTATGCTCATTTCTTACCGATACGAGAAACTTATACACTTGAACGTCTTGCTCGTATGTACATAAACGAGGTTGTAAGATTGCATGGTATGCCAGTATCCATAGTTTCTGATCGAGACCCAAGATTCACTTCGCGATTTTGGGTTAGTTTGCAAAAAGCTATGGGCACAGATTTACGATTTAGCTCGGAATATCATCCTCAGACAGACGGACAGTCGGAGAGGACTATTCAAACTCTTGAAGATCTATTAAGACTCTGTGTCCTTGATTTCAAAGGAAGTTGGGACAAGTTCTTACCATTGGTGGAGTTTTCCTACAACAACAGTTATCAAGCAAGTATTGGCATGGCTCCATACGAAGCGTTGTATGGAAGAAAATGTCGCTCTCCAATATGCTGGGATGAGGTGGGTGAAGCAACGTTGTTGAGACCGGAGTTGGTACGTATGAATACGGAAAAGATTCAAACGATCCGGCAACGTATAAAAACCTCACAAGATCGACAAAAGAGTTATGCTGACCTTCATCGAAAGGACGTGGAATTCGATATAGGAGATCATGTGTTGTTACGTGTTGCTCCATGGAAAGGAGTTACGAGATTTGGAAAGAGAGGAAAGCTCAATCCTCGATTCATCGGCCCATTTTTAATCTTTGATCGAGTAGGAACTGTGGCCTATAGACTCGCTTTACCGCTAAGTATGTCTCGTGTTCATAACGTTTTTCACATATCCATGTTACATAAATATTTGGAAGACCCGAACCACATTATTGAGTTGGAACCGGACAAAATAGCGGAAGATTTGATGTATGAAGAAGTTCCTGTTCAAATCTTGGATAAGAAGGAATATATTCTACGCACCAAGGTTATACCTCAAGTCAAAGTTTTGTGAAGAAACCACGATGTTGAGGAAATGACTTGGGAGTTAGAATCTGAAATGAAATCAAGGTATCCTTACCTCTTCGAAATCCCAGGTACGTACCCTAATTTCGAGGGCGAAATTTCATAAGAAGGGGAGATTATAAAACCCCAACTTTTTTGAATAAAGATGAATTTTTTATAAATATTATTTTTGAATATTATGGAGTGAAATTGATATAATAGTTGTGGGTAATATTTATAAATTTTGCAAAGTACGCAAGTTGTTATATAATATTCGATTGGTCAGAGAATATTAATTTTAACAAGAAATATTAGTACAACGGCACAATCATTGGTGGACTCCACAACGGAATTATTATCGAACTGAGAAAATGACAAAAATACTTTATCAAAATAACTGCGGAAGTTTTACCGTTAACTATTGAAACACCCGGTGTTAAAAGTACAGTAATACGCGTGGTTGCATAGTAGCACACGGTATTGATTATTGATGCTTACGTGATAAGTCACTCAATTTTGTTGGTATTATTAATGTAATAATATTGAAAATCATTTTATATAAAACAGAATACTTTTATAAAGTTATTCTATAAATAGAATATATTATATTCTATTATGCATAGTGTTGCATAGTGTCTGCATAGTGTTTTGTATAGTAAAAAGTTTTTATATAAAACAGAATACTTTTATAAAGCTATCTGTTTTACTAGACAATAATTAGAATATATTATATTTTATTATGCATAATGTTTGCATAGTGCCTGCATAGTGTTTGCATAGTAAAATCTTTTATAAAGTTATTCGTTTTATTAGATTATAAATAGAATATATTATATTTAAAAGATTTTGCTTTAAATATGGACCGTCGGATTAAAGTAAATCAATCTGGACCGTTCATGAATTAGTTACTATGCATTCTATTTTCCTATAAATAGAAGCTCATTCCTTCATTATTTTCTTACGAATTCACTGAACTCTAGAGAGAGAAACTATAGAGAAAGAGATTATAGAGAGATAAAATAAAAGTATTCTGCTATTTAACTACTTTTATATTCAGTTTTTTTTACGGTAAGGGGTGTTATTCTTTCTTATTCATGAAGAGAACTGTTGTTATTCCATTTCTTATTATTCTGTTGGAATAACCTGTATACGCGGTCTACCCTATACTTGGTGACATTCTTCTATTATTCTGTTGGAACATCCTGTCTGTGTGTTTTACACCGGACCTGGTTCCGTCTTTATTATTATTCCGTTGGAACATCCTGTCTGTGTGTTTTACACCGGACCTGGTTCCATCTTATTATTATTCTGTTAGAACATCATGTCTGTGTGTTTTACACCGGACCTGGTTCCTTCTTTATTATTCTATTGGAACATCCTGTCAGTGCATATTTTGCCTGACCTAGTTCCGTTATTATTATTCTGTTGAAATAACCGTCTATTCGAAGTACCGCATGCATGGTGATATCTTTTGTTATTCCATTCGGTATTATACTCAGTTGATTAAAATTTTGACTTCTATTCTCCATGAAATTAGTGGAATATCCTTGATATTTGTGCTTCATCCAGTATCTTTTCGTGGAAATATTCTTCCGTGCATTGTTGAATTTTACTCTACAAAGCAGTATCACGTTGACAATTTGGACGTTATTGGTTCCTGGACAAATTAATTCTTGAACTTGTTTAATTGAATTCTTATATCATTGCCATCATCCTCGTGTTTATATTTTGTTGAAAGTAATCTGTGGCCTGTAATGCATAGATGGACTTGGTATGATTATGATCAGGGATTATTCGGTGTAATCATGACCGTAATGTTACAAATGATGATGGTAAAAGTTCTCATTGACCCGTAGTGCATTGATGGACAGTTGTTGGCACGATCATGACCATTAATGAATACACAAATATTCTTGGCACGTAGTGCATGGATAATTGTGGTCGTGATACTAAAGAATATCCTTGGTCATAGTGCAGGGGGTGATTCAATGATGTGGAATATTTATTAAGCTGAGTCTCAGCGATAACAGTGATGAAAAACCTTTTTAATAATAAAAGATAGTAGATTTTATTTTCTACTTGACTCTTTTAATGGATTGCCTTGTTCCGCAGCAGTTAAACTTGATGTCTATTATATTTTATCAGTTTAACATTGTTGGAGACTAATGATAATTTATTCTGCATTATCTTAGTCATAATATTTCTTACTGGGCTATTTGAGCTCGCCCTTTCTTTCATTGTTCTCTTCATGAAATGAGAACATAGCATGGACTAGTCGGGGAATGGAGTGACGGTCCAGAGGATAACATTAGTAGTCCTCATTATTCTGTGAAATAGTGTGTTAATAATTGTAATGAGGACTCCTTTTGAGTTTGTATAATCTCTAGTAGACAATAATTGTATTCAAACTCACAGTTATGCTTTGTCGTATTGTACACGATAGTTGTATTAGTAAGTTGTATTTGAATTTTGTACCATGTATCTGACGACCCAAGATGGGTGATGTATACCTAATTTTGGGAGCGTCACATAACTCATGCAAGCATACATGTGTCAACAAGAAATACAGAGTAAGTAAAGTATCGATCCCACAGAGAAAGTGATTAATTTAAATCAATATGCATTAATTAAATTACTATATTTATATGTTCAAACTAATGACTAAGATTGGTTTGGTCTCAAATTGCAAATAACAACTAAAACAAGAGTAACGATGGAATGAATCAAATCTGGAAATAATGGGATCCTAACTTCATTTAATACTTCATTCAATCCCCACTATCATGCATGACTTGTTCACCTATCACAGGAAAGTAGCCAATAGCACTAAAAGAGTATTAGCCATTTTTCAATGCACTAAGACCTACTTACACAACATCCACAGATGATAGACTCTATGTAATCATCAATATAACCAAAATCACTATATGTCTATGTGAAATTGCCACTATATTGACTTTAAGTTCAAGCCCTTATTCTAACTTATACGGTGCAATAGTATAAGTCTATCTGGTTCACGAAATACATAAGCCATATAACACAGCCCTATATACGTATATTATCATGATTACAATCCATATTTGCATGTTCATTGTCAATTCCATACAAATACTGAAACGAATGGTGATCAAGCATTCATACATGCATAACTATCATGATAGATATCCCATATGATATGTAAAATAATCCATTATTTAAGCATGCAATCAAACTACATATTAAAATCCGTTAGAATTCCATAATGGAGTTTAGTTCATAACTGAACCAAAAGCCATTATGGGATCAAATCTAAACATGATTAATATACAAACAATTGAAAGATGAAAGGTAAAAATAATCAAACCCAATCAATGAATATAGATCATTATTCAAATCCTCATAAGATTCTAGCAAAATAATAATAATAAACCCACTCTGGTAGAAAATCCCAAAAAGAAGCAGAAAAGCAGAGATTTTGGCCTCTTCCCCCGTTGGAATCTCTTCCAGAGAATAAACCCTAATTACGATGTAAAGATACGTCAAAAACTGAATAATTGTCAAGTCTCACTTCTGACACCAGTCAGAAATCGTTTTTAAAAACATTACCACCCTTAAAAATTGGAAATTAAATTAAAACAAATCAAAAGCTTCAGGTCTCACGCGTGGCCGCGCGCTCCTCCAGCCTTTTACTCGCGCAGGCGCGAGACTTGCAGTAATGTCTATGTTCAGTCGGGCTCTCACGCGGGCGCGCGTTCCTTAGGCTTATCATGCTCGCGGTCACATAACTTGCAGTATGTTCCATGGTCTGGCTGGGTACTCGCGCGGGCGCGCACCTCCAAGCTCTTCCTGCCGCGCGACTTGCACTCTGCAGATCCTGGTTCTTGTTCTGATTCTGTCATGCTACTACTACTGCTACTGCTACTTGTTCATTCATGCTTAATCTCCTTCCATGCTTGGTCTCCTTTCTCCATTGCACCTTCATTCCATGTATATCCCGTTTTTGCCTTGCCTTCACGCATCCATTATCCCCGTGCCCTATAACACCACTAAATTAGGCCAATTCCTGCACTTATTCACCAAAAGGAGTTTTAAGTATACGAAATACAAATTAACATGAAATGCAGCTAAAACCTACTAAAAAGTATTTAAGATGGACATAGTTCGCATGAATCGGTACTCCATAAGTAGGTATAAAACCCACTTATCAAATACCCCCAAACTTGAACCGTTGCTTGCCCTCAAGCAATGCATACTAATGAACAATGAAAATGCAGCTATATTACTATGCAACTACATTATGATGCAACTAATCTCACATTGTCCCAACTATCATAGAACTTCAGTCCAATTTGCCTCAACGAATTTTTTCTAGATTCAAGACTACATATTTAAATCAAACTACAGGAATAATGTCATACACTTAGGTAATTCAAAAATGTTATAAAGATGCTGTGTGTGTGTGTGTTGTGTTCATCAAATCTTGATTTAGGCGCATAATACTCATGCTATATTGCTCATAACAGAAAATTATAGCTTAAATCAAGACTTATGTATATATATGCAACAAGGACTATTCCAACATCTTAAAAATAAACTAAGGTTCAACAATGGGCTTAACTGCTTTACTTCTGCTCACGAGAGCGACTTTCGCACTTTCCCGCGGTGTTTATTGTCTTTTTCACATGACCGTGCAATATCTTACTCCATTAGGCACACTGCTACCCTTTAGTGAGATTTTAATAAACGACTCCCAGACCATGAAAGACCTTAGGGCGCTAGGTGTAGCCAGGGCCCCGAAATAAGATTAGCCACGTTATTGTTATTCTTCTTTTTCTTTTCTCCCTCTTTTTTTATTTATTTTTATTTTTTATACACAGATACCCATGTTTTCCCAAAGTTTAAAAATCAATATTTTATACAGTCTATAATCCATTTTCACATATTTCCCTTTTTAAAACTACATTTTTCTATCGAGCACTGCAACACATGCTTCTTATACCTACAAGTGATTGTGAACACATTTGTCCAAACCGAAAGCATTTAAGCAGCATTATTAATTGCATTGTGTAAAACATTATATCTCAGCTCATATATCCAAAATACTCAAGAATCATTTCAACATTTCACTATCATCATTGGCTAGACAAAAATTTCTATATGGCAAGAACTGTGAGATATACACACTAAACATGATATGCACTATAACATGCAACTATATGCTAGAATTTAAACTAAACATGCGAAAAACTACAAAACTTAAACTAATCATGCAAAACTATATTCAAACTAAAAATACTACCCAATGAAAGTAATATGCACACAAGCCAATCATGTTTGATGATAAAGCATATACTTTGTAAACAATCTTATTCATTTATTAATAAAAGTATTAATTAATTAAAGGCTTTTAATTATCTACATGATGTTGTTTTATAATATGTGATAAACCCATAGTTTTAAGCAATGCTTTTAGAATAATGATGATGATCATTCTAATTAGATCTAAATTCTTAGAAAGCTTAAAACTAAAATAGTTCCCAATCGTTGGATTACTAAATTGGGGATTAGTGAATCCGGATAGATTGGTACATACGTTGCTTGCTCATTGGATGAGGATGATTGATCTCATGATCATTTGTTTGGAGACACTAAAGCAAGTATGTAGGTGCTTATTAGAGAATAAGTTCACTGAACGTGACTCGCTAAGGAATACCTAATGGAGTTTTACTTGCATGTCAATAGGAATTCCTGTAGTGATAGTAGTACAAGTGATCCTTGGACTTGAGATCATCATAGTATCTTGTGTATGATGAGTTATACTTTGACTTATTCCTTAAGACCCTTAGGGTATATCAAAGGGTATGCTTGGGTATAATAAGTTGTACATGGAGATAATGTATGATCAATAAAGAATCTACCGCTTCTAGTAAAAGAAGAGATATGTCCTATGTGATTCGATAAATGACAACCCAGTAGTCCTTGGCCAAGGCAGAATGAAATTAGAAAGGAGTTTCTAATTTGCATTATTTGGTGTTGTGCATTTAAGAGTCGAAATACATATAATTAAATAAAATAAGACTTGACAGAAATTCCATGTCTTATATTTAATTGGGACATTGTATGGTGGAAGGATTGAATTGTACGGTAACTATTTACTCAAAGGTTCTTTTATGATTAATGTTGAAATCTATATTATCTGGAAATTCGTTAATCGCTAGGGAGTCTTATCCCTATTGTAGAATAAATAATATTTATTTAAATAAATTAATAGTTTAATTTATTTATTTAAATAAGATTAGAATTGTTCTAATTCATTTATTCACAACCGGTTTAATATGGAGAACCTAAAGGGCCACACCATAAAAGGAAGGATAATTATTTAAGAAGTAAATGGCATAATCGTAATAATAAGTTAAGTATATTTAATTTAATCTATGGTGATAGAATAAATTAAATAGCTTAATATTTATTATTTAATATTTTGGAAATATTAAATATAAATTAATAAGAGGAGTCTTATTATTATTATTACTATTATTATTATTTAATTCCTAAAGGAGTTTGGGAATTAATTAATAAAAGTACTCTCATTTATTCCTAATAAGATTAGGAGGCTAATTAATTAAATGTTTAATTAATTATCTCTAATAAGATTAGGGAGCCTAATTAATTAAATGAATTTAATTAATTAAAATAAAACCCAATTCCTTAATTGTTAAGGATGGGTTGCCCACATCTATAAATAAGAGGAGTCTTATTATGGGTGAGAGGAGGTTGACGTATTATTAGAATACGTAATTCCAATTGTTGGAGAGTACGCCCCTTTTTCTATAGAGATAGAAAACTAGGGTTTGAGCCAAATACCCATCTTCTTGAATTCTTCTTCTTCCTTGGTGGATCACCTCTAGAGGCCAAACACTTGGGTGGCTAACGTTGATCAAAGGAAGAAACCAAACCCGGTGGATTCAAGTTGAACACGAAAAGGATTGGAGGTGAACTTGTACCTGAGGAAGCTCGGATCTTCAAGGGTATGGTTCTTATTCTTTCTTTTTCGTTTAATTAATAATTGTGCATAAAGGGTGATCCGGGTTTATGGTTTGTAAAATTTTTAAACTCTGATTTTACACGCTTCCGCTAATTTTATGCAATTTGATTGCGTTCATGAATATTACAAACCTAACAGTGGTATCAGAGCAAACCTTTATGCGAATTATTAATTGTTCAGATTTGATATGTATATTAATATGTGTTTAGAACAATTTAATTGGGCATAATTTTATTGTATAAAATTTATTAAAAAAAAAACAAAAACTTTTTTTTTCCCTTCGCTTTCCGTCAATTTTCGAATCTGTTTCCTGTCCACCTTCACGTTAATCATTGCGGGACTTTAAAAGGTAATATTCCGTGACTATTGCAAATCCTTTTCCTGCTGCGCAAACATGTGTCACGTGGACAATAGTTAACAAGTGAAGTTTTTTGTTTCTAAGGCTGCTGTGGTAATATGATTACCTTACAAGTCATTCACGTGATTTTTGATTAAAGGAATTCAGCAACATGCTTCGCATTCCGTGATAATATAATCAGTATCACCCATCCTGTACTAACTTTTTATAAAAAAATAAAGAAAAGGGATGCACGAAAATTAAGATGTTAACAGGATTTTTTTTCAAAAGTAGTCTTATGATTGCTTATATATTATATATATATATTTCGTTTCATATATATATTATATATATAATATATATTCCTAATAATTTTATAATTAAAATAAAACGGTTTATTTTAATATTAAAATTAGATTTCATGCTAACTAATTAGAGTTGGAATTTGATTCTATGCTAACTAATTGGAGTTGAAATTGGATTCCATATATGTTTTCTTAAATAAAGGAGTTTATTTAGATATGAAATAAGATTTCATATTATTCAAAATAAAAGAGTTTATTTGTGAATAGGAAAGAGAATCCTAATTTCCTTAAATAAAGGAGTTTATTTAGATATGAAATAAGATTTCATATTATTCAAAATAAATGAGTTTCTTTGTGAATAGGAAAGAAAATCCGTATTTCCCAAAATAAAGGAGTTTATTTTGACTTGGAATTGGATTCCATAATTAATTAAAATAAAAGAGTTTATTTTGATTAAAGATTTTGATTAAAATAAAATAGTTTATTTTATTCAAAATTGGATAAATTAAAATAAAAGAGTTTATTTTGATTTATATTTGGATTAAAATAAAGGAGTTTATTTTGATTCAAAAATAAATTTTATACTAACTAAATTTGCCCATTAAATGATATCAATATATATATTAAATAGTTATTATTCATGAGATGAATGTTATTTATTGATGCATATGGTGATGTGTATGATAATAAATGGGATTGATTATGGACTATTGACCAATGCGATTGGATTTTATTTTAGTTGGATGCATGAATGTATGAGTTTTATTAAAATGGGGTCTGCGTACCTCGTCTTCTCTAAATTTTTCTTAATATAAATTATATCTCCCTCCTATGTATTTCCCCTTGACTGCTGATCAAGGTTTCTATTTTTTTTAAATAGTTTTGTAATAGGAATAGTTAGAATTAATTTTGAAAAATTGGAGATCAAGGAGCAAGGAGCGCGTGAAGACCCGTTTGTAATGGAGCCCGGGTTTAAATGTAATAGTTATATTTAAATATTAATTCTTGCACCCCTAGGGTTTGACCTTTTGGTTCACTTGGTGGCTCTAGTGAACCAAACTAGAATAAAAGTCCATAATCAATCCAGGTAGAATATAGTAATCTATATGTGCATGCTTATACTATATATATTATATATTATGCAAACATGCTTCGCATGTTTATTAATATGACGCGTATTTTATATATATATGTGCATGCGCGCTAAACAAGATGAGACAAATTAATAACAAAACCCTCAAATTTTTATATTAAGTTGTAACGTTCAAAGATTTTTGGAATATCGAACGTCGCCTTCTAGCATGATAGAAATAATAGAGTATTGAATATTTAATATGAGTTTGTTGTGCACACACAAGGCGAGTATTAAATATTTAAGATGTTGTTTTTATTACATATGATGTTTATAAGGAATTGAACATTACTGCTTTGTTGTGCACACACAAGGGCTGTAGTTTTCTCTTCACTTATATGGAAATGCTGGGTCTGACTTAACTTAAATCATTTTAGTTCGGATGTGCACACACTTGACCATTACGATTTAAGAGGCAAAATACAAGGAGTTACATAGTTGATGTAATTGACAAGAGTTGTCTACCTATTTATTTATATATAGTTTGTTGTGCACACACAAGGCTATATACATTTGAAATGGGATCCTTATTCTCACTAGCATATCTTTAATTAGATATTGCCGAACTATATATTGAGGGTAATATAGTTTGAAGAAAATAGTGGGAGATACCAATTTAAAACAAGACCTAAATTATTTTGGTAATTAATAAAAGAATGTATGTTAAAATGTTGTTAATTACAAATTCATTTATAGATTTTTACAATGTCTAAATTACTATCACTGCATAGCATATTAGATGCTTATTTAACCGGACCAAATTAAATGGATTGGTTAAGAAAATTGAGAATAGTTCTCATGGCTGAAAAGCTATCTTATGTCCTTAATACGCCTATCCCTGCAATGGTTGCAGACAATGCCTCTGAGGAAGATATTGCTACTTTTAGAAAGTGGCTAGATGATGCATAGTTGGCTCAATGCATCATGCTCGCATCCATGAGTAACGAGCTTCAGCGTCAGCATGAAACTATGGATGCTCCTATTATATTCCTGCACATCAAGTGGTTGATGGTGAGGAAAGTAAGACTGATAGATATCAGATATCTAAGGAGCTCTTCCGATCTAGAATGACCAATGAAACTATAGTACATACAAAATTCCTTAACATAATCAATTTGATTGATCAATTAGGATAACGGGTTTTGTCATGGATGGAGAGTTGAGCCAAGATTTGATCTTGCACTCACTTCCGGACTCTTTTCACAATTGTTGTGAATTTTTCATATGAACGAGCTAGATATCAGCCTCGCTGATTTGCTTAACATGTTGAAAAATGTTGAGAGTCACTTTCCAACCAAGAAATACCAAGTCTTACTGGTAGGGGCCAAAGGATCTTCTGAAAAGAAGAACGATTCTAAGAAGGTAAATAGAAAGGGCAAAAACAATGGATAATAAGAACAAAACTGATACGGATAGCAAAGGAGTTTGCTTCCACTGCGATAAGCCTGGGCACTGGAAAGAAACTATGAAAAGCATCTTGCAGAGGCTAACCAAAGAAGCTTAGTGAAGTTTCGGTTACAATTATAATTTTGTTCATGATTTAAAATAAATTTTTCTTTAAGTCAAGGTTCTACTTGGGTATTGGATACCGACTTTGGTTATCATAAATATAGATTTATGAAGGGACCAAGTAGAAGTAGAAAGCTAAACAAATATAAGTAAACCTATGTGTGGGAAATGAAGCAAAGGTTGCTGCATTAGCCATATGAACTTATAGTTTGGCAATGCCTACGGGCAAGTCTATTAAGTCAATAAGTTGTTATTGTATTCCAGTTCTTGTTAAAATATTATTTCCATTTTATTGTTGGACAATGAAATCTTTGGTATTATAATTAAGAACAATTGTTGTTCTAATAATAATGTTTTGTATAGAACTGGAATATTACTTAATAGATTTTGTATACTTGACTTACGTAAAAAATTATTTTATAAATTGAACAAACTAATATAAGAAAAGGAGATGATCATTCAAAGAGTTGAATGTATGTATTTGTTGAAATACAAGTATGAATTATTTGAAAGGTTCAAAGAATTCAGAAGTGAAACAAATTGGCAAAGTATTAAGATTCTTTGATTAGATCAAGGAATAAATACTTGTGCAATAAGTTTCTAGATCATCTGAAATGGTTTTTTCATAATGGACGCCTCCTGATACGTAATAATTGATTGATGTATCTGAAAGGAAAAATCGTACCTTCTTAGACATGGTGCGGTCCATAATGATTTTACCGATATTCCAGTATCCTTCTGAGATAATGTCCTAGAAATGGCTGCTTATCTACGGAAAAGATAACCTCAAAATCCGGCCCCAAGACTCCATAAAAGTTTTGGACAGGGAGGATTCCTAATCTTAAGTATGTTAAGATAAGGGGTTGTCCAACTTATATGAAAAGGTTTCAGAGGATAAGCTTGGGACAAAATTTGACAAGTACAGATTTGTGGGACATCCTAAAGTAAGTTTAGGGCATATGTTCTATAATCCTACTTAGCAAAAGGTGTTTGTTGCGAAACATGCTGCCTTCTAAGATAAAGGTGTTTATCATTGAAAGGGCTAGTGGGAGGATAATACATCTTGAAAAGTTCAAGAACCACAAAACACTACAAGTCAAATAAGAGGAACCTATAGATAGACCTATTGTACCACAACCGAATCGTAAATATGGAATAGTACCGAAGATACCTAGCAGGTATGGATTCATCATGGATGATGATGATGAGGTACGTATCATAGAAGATGATGATCCAGTTACACACGATGAGGTAAGAGTTGTAGACACTCAGAGAAATGGATTGAAGCAATCTTTTCAAAAATGGAACATTCATTTTGATATGATAATCAAAAGAGTTTGATTTTATCAAAAACAAGAATGAACCTAGTGTGTACAAAAGGGTCAGTGGGAGCGTCGTGACATTCCTAGTATTATATGTTGATATACTATGGATACGGAATGACATGCCAATGCTAGAATCAGTAAAGATAAAGTTGTCTAAACATTCCTCCATGAATGATTTGGGAAGAGCTCGACTTAACCCAATGAACGTATATTCATTTGATGTTAAAGTTGTTTAGCATGGCAAACTCCAAGAGTTGTCTCATGTTGATGAGCTATGGAGTGTATCTCTCTTAATAGTCCCCAAAGACTCCAAAAGAGAGATCACATGAGTAACTATCATGTATGCAATGAAATATACGAGACCTGATGTTGATCAGTCATATTCTGGAGAAGTTCACTGTGAGATAGTGAAAAACATCTAAAAGTACTTAACCGGCACTAAGGATGTGATCATAATACATGGTGGGTCTGAATTAAAACTAGAGGGCTTAACAGACTCAAGTTTTTCAGACAGACCAAGACGACAGAAAATCCACTTTAAGGTAAAGGGTTACCTTGAACAGTGGTGCAGTGAATTGGAAAGGTTCCAAACAGTAAATAGTTGTTAGTTTAGTGATAAAGACAAAGTATATAACTGTAAATGAAGCTGCAAGTTGATTGTTTGGATTAAAAGTTCATTACAGAACTAGGAATAGTTCCTAAGTCTCATCTTGGATCTAAACATGTGTTGTGGCACTTTCATTTGATTATAAGAATCAAGGAAAGATGGGAAATCACTATAGAGATAGTGGACTCTCAAGAACAGCATTACATATCCATATACTGAAGCTTATCCAACAGCAGGATAATCGTCACTTAGAGAAGAAGAGTATGAGATACCATGACGATTGGCTTTAGTGCAAGTGGGAGATTGAAAGTAATATGCACACAAGCCAATCATGTTTGATGATAAAGCATATACTTTGTAAACAATCTTATTCATTTATTAATAAAAGTATTAATTAATTAAAGGCTTTTAATTATCTACATGATGTTGTTTTATAATATGTGATAAACCCATAGTTTTAAGCAATGCTTTTAGAATAATGATGATGATCATTATAATGAGATCTAAATTCTTAGAAAGCTTAAAACTAAAATAGTTCCCAATCGTTGGATTACTAAATTGGGGATTAGTGAATCCGGATAGATTGGTACATACGTTGCTTGCTCATTGGATGAGGATGATTGATCTCATGATCATTTGTGTGGAGACACTAAAGCAAGTATGTAGGTGCTTATTAGAGAATAAGTTTACTGAACGTGACTCGCTAAGGAATACCTAATGGAGTTTTACTTGCATGTCAATAGGAATTCCTGTAGTGATAGTAGTACAAGTGATCCTTGGACTTGAGATCATCATAGTATCTTGTGTATGATGAGTTATACTTTGACTTATTCCTTAAGACCCTTAGGGTATATCAAAGGGTATGCTTGGGTATAATAAGTTGTACATGGAGATAATGTATGATCAATAAAGAATCTACCGCTTCTAGTAAAAGAAGAGATATGTCCTATGTGATTCGATAAATGACAACCCAGTAGTCCTTGGCCAAGGCAGAATGAAATTAGAAAGGAGTTTCTAATTTGCATTATTTGGTGTTGTGCATTTAAGAGTCGAAATACATATAATTAAATAAAATAAGACTTGACAGAAATTCCATGTCTTATATTTAATTGGGACATTGTATGGTGGAAGGATTGAATTGTACGGTAACTATTTACTCAAAGGTTCTTTTATGATTAATGTTGAAATCTATATTATCTGGAAATTCGTTAATCGCTAGGGAGGCTTATCCCTATTGTAGAATAAATAATATTTATTTAAATAAATTAATAGTTTAATTTATTTATTTAAATAAGATTAGAATTGTTCTAATTGATTTATTCACAACCGGTTTAATATGGAGAACCTAAAGGGTCACACCATAAAAGGAAGGATAATTATTTAAGAAGTAAATGGCATAATCGTAATAATAAGTTAAGTATATTTAATTTAATCTATGGTGATAGAATAAGTTAAATAGCTTAATATTTATTATTTAATATTTTGGAAATATTAAATATAAATTAATAACAGGAGTCTTATTATTATTATTACTATTATTATTATTTAATTCCTAAAGGAGTTTGGGAATTAATTAATAAAAGTACTCTCATTTATTCCTAATAAGATTAGGAGGCTAATTAATTAAATGTTTAATTAATTATCTCTAATAAGATTAGGGAGCCTAATTAATTAAATGAATTTAATTAATTAAAATAAAACCCAATTCCTTAATTGTTAAGGATGGGTTGCCCACATCTATAAATAAGAGGAGTCTTATTATGGGTGAGAGGAGGTTGACGTATTATTAGAATACGTAATTCCAATTGTTGGAGAGTACGCCCCTTTTTCTATAGAGATAGAAAACTAGGGTTTGAGCCAAATACCCATCTTCTTGAATTCTTCTTCTTCCTTGGTGGATCACCTCTAGAGGCCAAACACTTGGGTGGCTAACGTTGATCAAAGGAAGAAACCAAACCCGGTGGATTCAAGTTGAACGCGAAAAGGATTGGAGGTGAACTTGTACCTGAGGAAGCTCGGATCTTCAAGGGTATGGTTCTTATTCTTTCTTTTTCGTTTAATTAATAATTGTGCATAAAGGGTGATCCGGGTTTATGGTTTGTAAAATTTTTAAACTCTGATTTTACACGCTTCCGCTAATTTTATGCAATTTGATTGCGTTCATGAATATTACAAACCTAACACCCAGTACCCCCAAACTTATCATATTCAATGCCCCATTGAATGAAGGTAAAGGGTAAGAAAAACTCCCCTAAATATCGGTGGTGCCACCCTCCTCGGGTGGTGAATCTGGTGGTGGATATGGTGCTGCAATTCCGAACTGAGGCCATTCTAATGTTTTTCCTTGTTGCGCAAAATCTTCGGCAAAGGCCCTTGTGAGTCCCGTCGCAAATGTGTCCAAATTATTGTACATGGCATCGACTTTGCGCTCCAACCTTCGGAGCTGGCGATCGCCATGGGTGGCACGTGCGTGCGTGGATGGGTCGGCCTCGTCTGTCTACGGTGGTTTCTGTGACGGCTCTTGAAAAGTGGGCTGAAGGATTAATCCTAGTCCGCATGGGTGTGGTACACCACTAGTCCACTCCTTGAAATTTGCAATAGTCGCATGAGTGATAGCATGGTTTGGGTACTGCAGTTGCTCATTATACCATTGGACTCTTTGTTGATTATATAGCATGGCTACCACCGATGCATGCGAAATAGTCCCTATTTCTGTTCCCACATATATAACTCAGCATGTTTCTATGGATTAAAAGGCCGACATCAATGTACTTGCCATTGATGATTCCCCACAAAATAATCGCAAGCTCAGTGGTTATTGTATTGTAATGAGCTGACGGAACTAACTTGGCACAGATAAACAGGTTCCAGGCCTGGGCATATCGATTCAATGCTGACGATGGAAACAATTTTGGTTTAGTTATCCCTGCCTTATACTTCCATTTGGTGCCCGAAATACACAAATCAGTAATTATCACTGCTAGATCTGTTTCTAGATATGCACCTTCTATCCAATTGTCAGACCTGGTGGGTGGTGCATCATATATGTTGAATACTTCTCTGATCGCGAAAGGTTAAAAATTTACCTACTCTTCTCGAACTAGCGTTATTCCTCTTGTGATCATCTCCTCAACATTCGCATAAAATTCTCTAACAATCCCCACGGGGATAGGCATAGGAGATGCAGTTAAGCCAACCCAGTCTCGTTCATGTATCATATACCAGAGTTGGCCATCCTGCTTCGCAGGTAGAAGACCCCGTTCTTTCATAAAATATTTAGCCACACTTCGATAATAGTCTTGTTGGGCTTCCAAACTGATAAATTTACTCTCGTCCAAGACATCCTCTTTGTGGTGATCGGAGGAAGATTCTGATGAAGACGAGAGTGAGATTGCACGTGCTCTTTTTGGACCCATGTGTGGATGATAGAGAGAATATAGAGGATTTATTGATGAGCGTCCTCCCAATCTTACTGCTACACAACCTAAGTAGAACCCTTGATTTGCCTTATGAATATAGGAGAACAGAATAATACACTTCTGTTATATTAAAGGAGAGACCCAATTAGACCACAACTCGGATTTTGTACTGTTAAAAAAAATATTTCCACGTCTACGATCACGCGCGACCGCGCATCCTTACAGTGGTTCTCAGGCGCGGGCGCGCGAGTGGCATTATTAGTCTGAGCTGTGTAGTGCGCGGGCACGCGGTCGTGTGTTTTATTCATCGCGCGGCTGCGCGATCCTGCTTCTTGCACTGCTATTTTTATTTTTAGACTCTGCAAGACAGAAATGTGTGCTCTCCAATACACCTGCAATTCATTAATGAACCTTATCAACACATGGTTTACAAATAAACATGAATGTCTATGGTAGCACCCTTATTTTATACAATGCATATACACGCTCCCCTTCAATATCAACTAGTATGTGAATTATGCAGAGATAATCGCATGGTCCTAACTTAGGTTGAAATTGAGTTAATGCAATAACTTAACTAAATAAATAAAGAGTGAAAGAGAGAATATAGAGATAGAAAATAATGGGTTGCCTCCCATCAAGCGCTAAGTTATAGTCAATTAGCTTGATTATCTCTGATGCTCATGTTGAAGAAAGAATTGAGGCGACTTTCTGTCTGTCTACCTCACCACCAAAGTAATGTTTTAAGCACTGTCCATTCACCTTAAAAGGCTTGTCTGGCAATGTATAGAATATTTTAATAGCACCATGCAAAAAAATAGTTTTCATTGTGAATGGTCCTGACCACCTCGATTTCAGCTTCCCAGGAAAAATTTGAAGTCTGGAGTTATAAAGCAAAACCCTTTGTCTTGGTTCAAATGCTCTCTCAATGATTTTTCGGTCATGCCATTTCTTCACTTTCTCCTTATACAGCTTCGAATTCTCATATGCTTGCAATCTGAATTCATCCAACTCATAGAGTTGATGTAGTCATTTCTCCCCGGCAGATTTCAAATCAAAATTTAGCTTTCAAATTGCCCAATATGCTTTATGCTCGAGCTCCATATGAAGGTGGCAGGCTTTTCCATACATGAGTTAAAAAGGTGACATACCCAATGGTGTCTTATATGTCGTCTTATAAGCCCATATTGCATCATCTAACTTCAATGACCAGTCCTTCCTTGTGGGATTCACAACTTTCTCCAGGATTCTCTTAACTTCTCGATTTGACACTTCAGCTTGGCCATTCGTTTATGGGTAATATGATGTAGTAATGCGATGATTCACCCCATATTTAGCTAACAAAGCTGTAAACTGCCTATTGCAAAAATGACTGCCTTCGTCACTGATGATAGCCCTTGGAGTCCCAAACCTCGTGAAAATACTTCTGTGTAAAAATATGAGGATGACCATGGCATCATTTGTCGGAAGAGCTGGCACTTCTACCCATTTCGAGACATAATCTATAGCGAGTAAAATGTAAATATTTTCGCAGGAAAAAACGAAAGGCCCCATGAAATTAATTCCCCATACATAAAAAATTTTGACTTCCAGGATTATATTCTATTACATTTCATTCCTTTTAGAGATGTTCCCCACTCACTGACATCTATCACACCGCTGGACAAAATTGTATGCATCTTTAAAAATTATCGGCCAGTAGAATCCTTCTTGTAATATTCTAGCCGCTGTTCTTTCACCACCATAGTGATCTCCATACACAGTAGAGTGACAATCTTGCAGAATCCCCTCGGTTTCGCTATATGGAATACAACTTCTTATAACTTGTTCAGAACACTGTTTAAACAAATAAGGCTCATCCCATATATACCATTTGACATCATGTATAAATTTCTTCTTTTGATAACCTACCAAATCAGAAGGTAGCATCTTACTTACCAAATAGTTTGCATAGTCTGCAAACAATGGTACTTCCCCTTTCACCACAAATAAATGTTCATCTGGAATGGATTCATTGATTAAAACATTGTCATCTGTCTCCCTTTCCAGATTCTCAAGTCGAGATAAGTGGTCCACCACTTGGTTTTCAGTGCTTTTCATGTCCTTGATTTCCAAATCAAATTCCTGCAGTAATAAAATCCATTTGATCAACTAAGGCTTTGCATCCTTCTTCGCCACTAAATGTCGAATTGCGGTATGATCCGTATATACTATCACCTTTGTGCCAATCAAATATGCTCGAAATTTATCAAAGGCGTACACCACTGCCAATAACTCTTTCTCCGTGATGGTGTAGTTCAACTATGCGTCTGTAAGGGTCTTGCTGGCATAATAAATAACATAAAACATCTTCTCTTTCCTCTACCCCAAAGTAGCCCCTACAGCATAATCACTGGCATCACACATCAGCTCAAATTGCAATTCACAATCTGGTGCAGTAATAATTGGTGCTGATGTTAATTTCCTTTTTCAGGTGCTCAAATTCCGACGCGCAAGCCTCATCAAAGTTAAAATGCGCATCCTTCTCCAATAAGCTACATAGTGGTTTAGTTATCTTGGAGAAGTTTTGATAAATCTGCGGTAGAAACCTGCATGACCTAGAAAGCTGCGAACACCTTTTACCGAAGTAGGTGGTGGCAATTTCTCTATAGTTTCCAACTTTGCCCTATCTACCTCGAGTCCCTTCTTCGATACTTTGTGTCCTAGTATGATTCCTTCTTATACCATAAAATGGCATTTTTCCCAGTTCAGGACTAGATTTATTTCAACACATTACTTCAAAACCATCACCAAATTCTCGAGGTATAGATCAAACGAGTCCCCGAAAACTAAGAAGTTATCCATAAATACTTCCACATTTTGCTCTACCATATCTAAAAATATAGCCATCATGCATCTCTAAAAAGTGGCTGGAGCATTACACAACCCAAAAGACATTCTTTGGAAAGCGAATGTGACGTAAGGACATGTGAAAGTTATCTTTTCCTAGTCTTCCAGAGCTATCATTATTTGATTATAGCCCGAATATCCGTCCAATAGGCAATAGTACTCATGACCTGCTAATCTGTCCAACATCTGATCAATGAATGGAAATGGAAAATGATCTTTCCTAGTAGCCTTGTTGAGCCTGTGGTAGTCCATGCATACTCTCCACTGTGTTACTGTTCGTGTTGGAATCAACTCATTATTCTCATTAGTCACTACTGTCATGCCACCTTTTTTCGGTACACACTGCACTGGGCTCACCCATGAGCTATCTGAGATTGGATAGATTATGCATGCATCCAGCCATTTTAGTACCTCTTTCTTAACCACTTCTTTCATTATCAGATTAAGTCTCCCTTGTTGCTCAACTGGCGGCTTACTTTCATCTTCCATCAAGATTTTAGGCATGCAAAATGAAGGGCTGATCCCTTTGATATCCGCTATGGTCCAGCCAATTGCTGATTTGAACTCTCGAAGCACTCGTAGTAGTTTTTCTTCTTGGAAAGATGTTGATGCAGAAGAAATAATTACAGGTAGCTTCGAGTCTTTATTTAAAAATGTATACCTGAGATGTTCTAGAAATGGGTTTAATTCATGTTTTGGTGGTGTCTCAAGAGATGGCTTTAATTTTACTGAGGCTTCTCCTACTTTCGTCAACGGCTCAACAGGTATTCTGAATTTTCTGACTTGTGGAGTGGTATCCAGATATTGCACAAGTTTGTCAAGTTCCTCGTCCTCCAAATCTGAATTTTTAGCAATTACACTCCTCAAAGGTTCGTCATCCACCTGACTTTGTACTTCATCATTTACGACCTGATCCACCAAATCAACCAAGAAACTATTCCTCTTCATCTGCTGGAAACTTCATAGCTTTAAAGACATTAAAGGTGACCTCTTGATCATGAACACGCATAGTGAGTTCCCCCTTCTGAACATCTATCAGAGTCTTTCCTGTGGCTAAGAATGGTCTTCCCAGTATGATTGGTATATTTTTGTCTTCCTCGTAATCCAATATGATGAAGTCAACCAGAAAGATAAATCTCTCTACCTTCAATAATACATCTTCAACAATTCCTCGTGGATACATGATGGATCTATCAGCTAGCTGTAAAGAAATGTTTGTTGGCTTTGGATCCGGCAATCCCAACTGGTTAAACATTGACAAGGGAATCAAATTTATGCTTGCCCCAAGATCACATAAACACTTACTGAAGTTCATATTTCCAATACTGCATGGAATTGTGAAGCTGCCCTGACCCTTCAGCTTTGGAGGTAATTTCTGCTAAAGCACTGCACTACATTCCTTTGTCAAGGCTACCATTTCAAACTCATCTAGTCTCCTCTTCCTTGACAATATACCCTTCATAAACTTGGCGTAGCTGGGCATTTGTTCCAATGCCTCGACGAACGGTATGTTGATCTGTAGCTTTTTGAATAACTCCAAGAATTTGCTGAATTGTTTATCTTCCCTTTTTATTTAATCTCCGCGGATACGGAACTTGAGTGTGAATTGGTGATAATGGACTCTTAAGTTTCTCCTCTAAACATGTTTTCTCAGCCTCTTCCTGCTAAACCTCATACTTTTCTAGATTTTCTTCTTGAGCAACTGACTGCTCTACCTCGCGCGGCTGCGTGTTCTCCTCAGTGCAATCTCGTGCGGGCGCGCGACTTGCAGTACTTGAAAAATCTTTCTCAGATCTCAATGTGATTGCTTGACATTGTTCCTTCCCGTCTCTTCTTGGATTTGTATTTGTATTACTTGGCAATGAACCCTGGGGCCTATTAGTATGCATGTTCTCCATCTGCCCCATTTGAGTTTCAAGATTCTTTGTAGCCACTGTTTGGCTCTTGATCATAACTTTTGTGTTTGCCATGTATTTCATCATCATCTCATTCACTTTTGATTTCTTTTCTTGTTGAGGTACAGCTGGAGTGTGATGTTGCTGTTGTTGTTAAGAAAATCCCAGCGGAAATGGTGGTCTAGGATTAAACTGCGGTTACGCTGGTTGTGACTGAAATTGATTATTTGGTTGAAACTGATTCTGCTGATTCCCTTGATTAGTCGACCAACTAAAGTTTGGATGATTTTGGTTGTTGGGATGGTATGTGTTCTAAAATTGACCCTGGTCTTTTCTGTACTTGTTCACATACTGCACTGATTCTGAGCTGATAGCACACTGATCCGTCGAGTGTGACCCCGTACAAATCTCACATACGAAGGCAACCGTCTTTAATTTTCCTTCTGCCAAAGTATCTATCTTCTTTGCCATGGCTGCCATCTGTACTGACAAATGAGTAATAACATCAACCTCCAACACACCTGCAACTTTGGGTTGTGGCATCCGAGATGTAGGATTCTGAAAATCATTGGATGTCATTGTCTCGATAAGGTTATAGGCTTCATCATAGTTCTTTGCCCATAATGCCCCTCCTGTAGCTGCATCTACAATCGGTCTCGACTGCCATCCCAATCCATTATAAAACGTGTTGATCATAATCCAATCTGGTACACCGTAATGTGGACACTTCCTCAGCATTTCTTTATATCTCTCACATGCTTCATATAAGGACTCGCCATGTTGTTGCTCAAACTGAGAGATATCTGTCCTCATCTTTGCAGTCTTAGCCATTGGGAAGAACTTAGCTAAGAACTTATGTGCTAAGTCCTCCCATGTAGTTATAGATCCTGCTGGCAAAGAATGAAGCCAACTTTTTCGCTTTATCCCTCAATGAGAATGGAAACAACCTTAGTCTAATAGCATCTTCAGTCACACCGTTGTATCTGAATGTATCACAAATTTTAATGAAACTTAACAGGTGTTCATTCGGATCATCTGTAGCAGCACCCTCAAACTAAACTGTATTCTGCACCATTTGAATAGTGCCAGTTTTTATCTCGAATGTATTGGCTGCTATCGCTGGTCTGACGATGCTAGACTGTAATCCATTGATATTAGGCATGGAATATTCCTTCAGAACCCTATGCTCCTCTCGTTGCTCTTCTCCCTGTGCCTCGGCTGCCATGTTAGCTGTCATATTTTCTAACTGTGCTTGTAAATTTCTACGAACACCCGCTTTCCAACCTCTCCCGTTTATGTTATCCTGAACAGGTGTTAAGTCAGGGTTGGATGACCGCGTGCGCATAAAAATTTATCCAAAAACCTGAAACAAAAAAAAAACTGAAATGAGATAAGACTAGAATTGTCTAAGTCATATAATATAGCTTACAACTAATGATAATAATACTAAATTAAACGCCTTTCCCTGGCAACGGCACCAAAAACATGTTGACTCTATTTTAGTCTTAACAAAAGCGCTCTAACTCATGCAAGCATACATGTGTCAACAAGTAATACAAAGTAAGTAAAGTATCGATCCCACAGAGAAAGTGATTAATTTAAATCAATATGCAATAATTAAATTACTATATTTATATGCTCAAAATAATGACTAAGATTGGTTTGGTCTCAAATTGCAAATAACAACTAAAATAAGAGTAACGACGGAATGAATCAAATCTGGAAATAATGGGATCCTAACTTCATTTAATACTTCATTCAATCGCCACTATTATGCATGACTTGTTCACCTATCACCGGAAAGTAGCCAAGATCACTAAAAGAGTATTAGCCATTTTTCAATGCACTAAGACCTACTTACACAACATCCACAGATGATAGACTCTATGTAATCATAAATATAACCAAAATCACTATATGTCTATGTGAAATTGCAACTATATTGACTTTAAGTTCAATCCCTTATTCTAACTTATACGGTGAAATAATATATGTCTATCTGGTTCACGAAATACATAAGCCATATAACAGAGCCCTATATACATATACTATCATGATTATAATCCATATTTACATGTTCATTGTCAATTCCATATAAATACTGAAACGAATGGTGATCAAGCATTCATACATGCAAAACTATCATGATAAACATCCCATATGATATGTAACACAATCCAGCATTGAAGCATGCAATCAAACTACATATTAAAATCCGTTAGAATCCCATAATGGAGTTTAGTTCATAACTGAACCAAAAGCCATTATGGGATCAAATCTAAACATGATTAATAAACAAATAATTGAAAGATGAAAGGTAGAAACAATCAAACCCAATCGCTAAATATAGATCAATATTTAAATCCTCATAAAATTCCAGCAAAATAATAATAATAAACCCACTCTGGTAGAAAATCCCAAGAAGAAGCAGAAAAGTAGAGTTTTTGGCCTCTTCCCCCATTGGAATCTCTTCCAGAGAATAAACCCTAATTACGATGTAAAGATACATCAAATACTGAATAATTGTCAAGTCTCACTTCTGACATCAGTCAGAAATCGTTTTTAAAAACATTACCACCCTTAAAAATTGGAAATTAAAATAAAAAAAATCACCAGCTTCAGGTCTCGCGCGCGGCCGCGCGCTCCTCCAGTCTTTTACTAGCGCGAGGCACGAGACTTGTAGTAAGTTTTATGTTCAGCCAGGCTCTCGCGTAGGCGCGCGTTCCTTAGGCTTGTCATGCTCGCGGCCGCGTAATTTGCAGTAGGTTCCATCGTCTGGCTAGGTACTCGCGCGGGCGCGCGCCTCCAAGCTCTTTATGCCGCGCGGCTTGCACTCTGCAGATCCTGGTTCTTGTTCTGATTCTGTCATGCTACTACTACTGCTACTTGTTCATTCATGCTTAATCTCCTTCCATGCTTGGTCTCCTTGCTCCATTGCACCTTCATGCCATGTATATCCCACTTTTTCCTTGCCTTCACGCATCCATTAGCCCCGTGCCCTATTACACCACCAAATTAGGTCGATTCCTGCACTTATTCACCAAAAGGAGTTTTAAGTATAAGAAATGCAAATTAACATAAAATGCAGCTAAAACCTACTAAAAAGTACTTGAGATGGGCATAGTTTGCATGAATCGGTACTCCATAAGTAGGTATAAAACCCACTTATCAAAGAGAATTCAATTATTATTGACAGGTCGATGCCAATTATATCGGCTAGATCAAGAAGTAACTAGAATTTGAAATCACAATATTTCGTTGTTAAATCAAAATCTTGATTCTGGGACTGAGAAGAACAACCTTTTATATAAAGGGAATATTTAGGTCGTATATTCGACCATTGCCCACTATTAAGTATTATGCATATATAGGGTACAAGGAGTTGGTCGGCTCTAAGTACTTGCAGAGGTGTATGATTTAATCTTTATTGTTATCTAATACTGTTGCATATATATTAAAGTCAATCTTTGATAGATACCCGAGAAAAGAAGTTCTAGATCTAGTGTGATCACTCAGCATAAATCTGGAAAACATTCCACTTTGTTATTGCGTAGAATTGATTCTTGATTATTCAATAGAATATCGTAGAACTTTGAAAGCGTTGTACTCTTTCATTATCAGATTATTGTACTGCCTAGAATACGAGAAGACTTGTTATTGATTAACGATTTGTTCACCTATTTCAAAGTTCACTGAACTTTGGTTTCATTCTATCAAAATAGATAGTCTGTTCTTGTTGATTCGTATACATTTATTGTATGCTTTTACTTGCGGGGCAAATTTGTTGCTCACCCTTGCTATAAATAAAACATTTCAGCTAGGAACAAAGAGGCCAGCGGATCGAAGAAGAACAAAGGTAAAGGCAAGATGCTGGAGTAGTATAATGAATAATATTATTATTATTATGTTGTATTATATTGTAAACCCTTTTTGTATATCTAAGAGGTATTTCTGTAATGTTAATGTTAGTGGACCTGGGACTTATGTATTAACAACATATGTTCACGAGTTATGTATTCCTATTTATATTTAAATGGATAGTTAGATGTTATTATATTGTGGATCGTGAATACCAAACTCGGGGGTCAGGTAACCCAGATTTGGGGGTGTCACAGGTTGGTATCAAAGCTGTAGTGACCAAGGTGTCACAAGTTGGTAGAAGAGCTGTAGGTTATAAACCTTAAGTGCGGTGGGTGAAAACCTTAGGATTATAACCATACGCGAGATAGAGAAAACTTATTTAGAGTTCTAACCGAGGGATTGCCGAAGTGCATCAATAATGAGATATATGGACATATAGTGTGAGAAGTTTGTACTAATGAAGTACTAATCAAGTTATTTAAACTGATTGTAGGATGTCTGGAGAAGATGAAACGAGTGCAGAGATGCTAGCGGCTGTTGCACCAATGCCAGTAGCCGAGGTGCCAGTGCAAAGTGAATCAGTGGAAGAAGTAGGAAAAGATGAACCTATGGTTAATCTCGGGAGTGATCATGATGATTATCCCGAGATGTATCTGAGTAGTGATGAGGAGGCAAAGTCTAAAGAAGCTAAGGTGGAGTTAAAGAATAAGATCAAAGTTGGAGAAAAAGATCAGCTATCTGCAGAAGTCTAGGAACTCCGAAGTAAAGTGTTTCTTCTAGAGGAGTTGTGGAAGACAAAGCGGGCATTACACGAAATGACTGAAAAACGAAATGAGCTCAAGGCACAGGTGGAAAGGATGAAGACTGAAGGTGGTGGATCGTCGGAAGTAATAATCAAGCAGCAGAAAGACAAGAAAAAGAGAAAGAGGAACAATGACAACCCTAATTCTGAAAAGCCAAACCCAAAGAAGAAGCAAGCATGTAGCAAGTGTGGAAAGACTCACGCAGGAGAGTGCATGATGTGGAAGAACGTGTGCTTCAACTACAAGCAGGAAGGACATATTTCTCTACATTGTCCTAAGACGAATTTGAGGAAGTGTTTCTCATGTGGAAGAACGGGTCACAGATTCAACAAGTGTCCCAACAAGAAGAAGGCTGATGAAGGGAGTGGTCGA
The DNA here is from genome assembly GCA_020205505.1 of Panax japonicus. Taxonomy (NCBI): domain Eukaryota; kingdom Viridiplantae; phylum Streptophyta; class Magnoliopsida; order Apiales; family Araliaceae; genus Panax; species Panax japonicus. Next base: position 14,793,938 of record CM035111.1, read on the forward strand.
TAGACAACTTAGATATATGTAATAGTATCTTTTGGTAGAAGATTATGATATTAAAAGTTGTAATATCGAGAACGATGTTTAAGCATATGTAAATATATATATATATATATGTTTTATGAATGAAGTCTTTATTTTCTATATGAATATAAGATTAAGATTAATTTGTGTGTTCTTAAAACTCATACTTATAGTAAGTTAATGACTCATAATTATATGAAATGTTTTGAACCCCTCAGCGAATGGATGCCAAAGGTCTGATTAGGATAAGTTTATACACTAATATAATTGTGGCAAGTTCCTGAACTCATAAGTGTGGTAAGTTTAATGAACTGGGAATAACTATATGTAAATGGAGAATTGCAACTTTTTATGTAAAGTTATGTTGTTAATCATGATATGATTAAAAAAAGAGGGATAATAAATGTGTTAAGTACTATATGTACTATGTGCTATTTGAATAAATATGCAATTATATGAGAATTATGTGTTAAATTCTTATTGTGTTACGAATTTGTGTAAAGAAAGAGAATTAATATAAGATTTTTATTTAAATCAGATCATGCTGCCTAGACGACATAATTAAAATCAAAGATAAGTGCAATCAGTGAATAACGAATGAGGTCAAGCTGACCCAATGCAAAACTTTGCGGATATGTTAGCCTAAGCTATGGAGAATAGAGCTCCAGCTACAAGAGGAAGAGCAGGGAATCAGCCAGCCGACAGATTGGCTAACTTCAAAGACTTTAAAGAGGTAGGACCGCCTGAATTTAAAGGAACCACATATCCGATTGAAGCCCAAACTTGGGTGAAGGAGATGGAGAAAGCATTCGGCATTGCGCGAGTGGCAGAAGAGCAGAAGAAAGCTTTTGTGACATACTTAATGAAGGGAGAAGCCAATTACTGGTGGGAGACTAATCAGGCCAGAGCTGGTACAGCGGTGGTGTTGTGGAAATGATTCAAGGAGTTGTTCTTTGAGAACTATTTTTTGCCGAGTATGCAATCCAGGATGGTAGTTAAATTTCTAGAATTGAAGGAGGACAACATGTTGGTAACAGAATACGCTTCCAAATTCAACGAGTTAGCGAGATTTGCACCTCATCAGGTGTACACAGAAGCGAGAAAGTCGAGAAGATTTGAGAACGGACTGAAGCTGGGAATATTCAACAAGGTAGTGGTATTGCAGATCAATACATTCGCGGCTTTGATGAAGAAAACGTTAATTACTGAAGGAGGGAGCAAAGCTGCATCTCGATTTCATCAAGAGAAGAAGAAGAAGACAAATGATGGTGGAAGCAGTGGTGGTAGTAATCCGAATAAGAGGAAATGGAGTGAGAATACCCAGTCGGGTAATAAAACAGAAGATAATAGGAAAGGAAAGGAGCCTTGTTCGAATTATAGGAAGAACCATGCTAGAGTTTGCCTGAAGAAGAAAGGAGTCTATTACAATTGGGGACAAGAGGGGCACATGTCGCCCAATTGTCCCAATCCAAAGAAGATACAAGGTTGCTTCGTGTGCAGATCGACAGATCATCTGGTTCGGAATTGTCCGAAGAGAAATACGAAGAAGGAAAGTGGCAACAAAGGACCCGGTGGCGTAACCTTGGTAATTCGAGGACCTGCACAGCTAGGAAGACCAACCGCCCGTACATTCAACATGACGGCGCAGGATGCAGTGGCTGCTCAGGAGGTGGTAGCAGGTAACGATTTCGCCTAATACTTAAATTACGCGAGTAATATTGAGTTAGATAATTACTGTGAATTATTTACTTTTATAGATTCAAGTCACAGGTTAGAATTTGAAACACAAATGAATATTGTGTTGATAAAAATGAATTGATGATACAACTTTAAAAGATTGTAGAGAATAAGAAAGTAGTGATTCCGAGGACAGAATCCTTTTAAGGAGGGGTGAATGTGATAACCCGGGATTTCGAATAATCAAAATTTTACGAATAAATTATTTTTTTAATTAATATTCATAATGATTATTAATTTTGTGACAAGTTTCTGTGATACGACTCTCAAGAAGGTCAATTTGTGTATTGACTAATAAAATTAGAGTAGAGTTGTGCTTAACAGCTTTAGAAATCCTAACCCTAATTTCAGGATAGGGATTCAGAAGAAAATATAATTAAAATAATTATATTGATGAGAATGTGTTTGTACTGTATGTTGATAATGATCAATGATTGATTGGATAAGGATTAAAATTAATAAATCCTAATAAAAGATTAGGAACCCTAAACTCAGGATTTGAAACCCTAATGCATAGTTAGAAACCCTAATCGAAAGCCGAAAAATCCTAATTTCATATTCGGGAATCCTAAACCCTAATTAGGAAACCCTAATCCTAATTAGTGAGCTTAATGTGTTTAATAAATTTTATTGATTAGAAAACCCAAATTTAATTAGGAAATCCTAATTATAATTTAGAATTTTTAATTTTTCTAATTTAAAACCCTAATTAGAAAACCCTAATCCTAATTACCAAGCCTAAAGTGATTAGTATGTGTTCATATAATTAGGAAACCCTAATTATACTTTAGAAATATTAATTTCTATTTTAAACCATAATTACATTTTTGAAATTTTTTATTTTTTATTTTTAAACCTTAATTAGAAAATTCTAGAATTGGAGTATTTTAAAACCTAATGGTTAGAACCTTAGGGTTAAACCCTAAGGGTTAAAACCTAAGGGTTAAACCCTAAGGGTTTGTGCAATTGTCAAGAATGCTATTAAATTTAATTTGTTAATGACTAAAATACCCTTTTTCTTTTATTTAAATGGTAACTTGCAAAATTCACCAACACCTTTAGTTGGTGAACCGCTATATTAACTTGGTGACACAAACTCTAGCCATTTCGGCCGAAATTATCAGCCTTAGCAAAAACACAAGCAATATAAATAGATTTGGAGTGAGAAAGTTCACAAAAAATTGCAAAATTGCTATCCAACTCTCCACAACTCTCTCTCTCTCTCTCTCTCTTCATATCCGGGATTCACAAGATTATTCAATCCCAATACCAGTCCCTATATCACCTCATAACATATAGGAGATCTAAGATCAAGCATATTCAAGAGAATGTATAAACCTTATCTCATTCTAGATCTTGTATACTAGGATCAAAGTTGTGTTTTTGTGTTTATGTTTGTGTTAAAAGGTGTTTTAGTTGATCTATGATGATCCATGATGGATCCATAGCATCAAATGGCTTTAAAAAGGGGGTTTTCAAAATCTGTCCAAGAACAAAATTTGTGGTCTAACAAGCTAATGTCAGGGGCCACAGATTCTTGTTCGTTTGTTTATTGTTGATGTTTTAAAGATGTAATTAGTAGCCTGGTATGGGGTCTTTACTCTGCAAGTGGAGGCAATATCATATGATGTCTGGATTTGATGTTATTCATGGTCAAAACTCGTTAACCGGTCATGACCATGAACTTTATGGGTAACCCAAAAAGGCTAAGATCAGCGTCTGACAACTTATGAATGGCCCAGATCTGACAGCTTTGATAATTGTTGGTTAATGTTTTGGTAACCATTTTTTAGCCTGTAATATTTACTGTAGACCCATGCCTTAAGATACCATAAACAATCAACATGTCGATCGTAGCAAGTGGTCAAAGTAGGCCCCTTGCACTGATTTACATTTCTGGGAATTTCCAGAAATGGTTTAAATAAAATTTCTGACAGCCTTTGACCGTCTTATAACTTATGATTATGTTGTTATTGAACTGAGTTGTTGTTTTATAAATGTAGCATCCCCAAATTCGGGTCCCAAATCACCACAGATCGTGGTATGCTAATTCTATAACTATTACTATTTACGAAAGATATAAGCATAAATTATTTATACATTAAACTTTACACAATATTTTCCCCAAGGTCGAGTAACCTTCAAATAAACCCAATTCATTATCCAATCTAACATACAACATTATTATCATACTATACTATTACAATTAAGCTGCATATAAAATCCCAAACTGAACTTGGCTTTATCCTTTCCTGTATTCGATGTATGCTTCTAAATCTGCAATGTTAAATCATGATATAGCAATGGTGAACATAAGATTTCCCAGCAAGTTTAAGTTCAATAATATAACGATATATCATTATTAACAGAATCTGAATAATAAGTTGGCTATAATTCAACAATACAATTGTGAACTAGTAGGAACAAACTTTTGAATGAATAAGTATTGAACATGAAAAAATATATTTGAACCGAATGGTAAAGAAGGTTATCAGCCTTTCATACCTGACTTATACATGCAATATGTATAGAGTACAATTCAACAATAGCAATCACCAATGATTACACATAAGCATATCTGAATGAAACAACTCTTAGTAGAGTTAAGTAAAAACTTGCCTGAACCGTTGATTACCACTACACAATTTATCTAGCTTTGTCTGAAAACCTAATATAAATAATACCGATCTACACATTAGAATAATATCATCACAATATTTAAAATAATCTAAATACAATTATAACATAACCCTATAAGTCTATTTAGCACATAAGACTCGGTATCAAGTCAAACTATTGCAGTCTGAGTAGAACCCGACATAATTCTAACATCTCGACGGTCTAGTCGGACAATACTCGAGTTTAAGTTCAATTAAACTCTGCCTAAACACTTAACAATTATCTTAGATTATTTATTATCAGTCAAAATATTTTTCATAGGCTCATAAAAATTTTCAGATAATTAATATCATTTATCAAAAAAATTCAATCATTAATATCGTATTTATATAATATAAATACCACAATATTCCTTTATCATTAATATTTATTTAATATAAAATATTAATGAAAATCATAATATTATAATATATTTATAATATTACAAAGTATTTTTAATACATTAAAATCACCTTTATATGATTTTTAAACAATTAAATACATTATCCGATAATTGCTTTTAATATGAAAATATTAATATTTTCATGACAAAATATCAAAAGTTATATTTTATAACTTAAAATATTTTTCTAACCCTTAAATCATTTTTATATGATTTTTAAAGTATTATTTCTAATTTTTCATAATTTATTTAATATATTTATTAAATAAAGTAATTACCATTCATATTAATTAATTGATGAAATTTCTCACAAAATACCAAAAGTCACTAAAAATAACTTAAAATATTTTCTTATACAATAATATCATTTTTCATGATTTTTCATGATTTAAAACTATTTTTAAATAATTTATTTAATATTATAATTAAATACCATTTATATTCCAAAAATATTAAATATATATGAAATATACTCTAAATAATTAAAAACTATTTTTCAAATTTTAAAATAATTTTTCTAAATTTATTTTGTATTTTTAATAATAAAAAATTCATTTTTATCTATTTATTAATTAAAATAATTAATTTTTCAAATAAACTGTCGCTAAAAGGGCCCTATAGCGACAGACCCGTCGCTATAGGTGTTGTTGGCCTGTTCTTGAGCCTGCCTAGAAACGCATGTCGGTGTGCAGGATACCATGTTTGATCGGTTCTAGATTCATGATATTTAAGTTTTCTGGTCTGCTTAAGTGTCCATGCTATAGTATAAATGTAAGTCTACAATTAGTGAATGATTATATGACCAAAAAACAATAGATCCGTGAGATAAAGGCCTTACAAAGTCATGTCAGACACTGTTCTTCATTTCTGGGTTTTTCAGAAATGAAGAACAGTCCAAGTGTCTTCCTTTTAATCTTTGTAACTTGCAGACTATGTATTATTTGTGTGATCTAAAGGTTCTTATTTGTAGTGGAGAATGTCAGTAAACAATTCTATAACAACATAGCATCGTATTATCATCACAACAAGAAGATCAACGCTGGTCAAAGTCTGATAGAAAACTCGGCTGATGAAGATCTGGGTTTACCAGAAAATGATTTCGTGACTGAGCAGTCAACTTTGATCGTTCATTAAATGAATCTTGTTTGTTGTTTAAGTACAATAAAGGAACTCATCTGCAGTCCCTAGACCATATTACAACATAGATATATTAACACCATCAAAGCATCAAATACAAGCCAGATCTAAGGTCATGAATATGTTTTCAGAGCGATCTGGGAAAAATCTAGGTTACCCAGATTTGTTCTTCAGGCAAATTGGTCAACGTAGGTTTGACCGAGATTAATTATCATTCTGGTTATGACCTAAGTAATATAAAAGCATATATGTGAAGTTCTCATGTCAGGTTACAACCACAAAACAATAACTTGACCAACTCTTTAATTACAGCAAGATCTAGGGTCATGAATATCACTGTCAGAAATTCTAGGAATTTCTGGGCTGCCCAGAAAATAGTTTCGTGCTTGGTCAACGCCTTTTGACCGATCATATCTTGCAATATACTCTTGGTCTGAGCTTGATTCAAGTCTCAGATAAAAGATCTAGCAACAAAGAACAAATACAAGACATAAAATACACCAAAACAATAACAGGTAAAGATCTAAGGCCTCTGACATATGGTTGTCAGGCCCAATTTTTCATGTTTTCCAGATTTTTGAAATCTTTAGATTCGAGCATCTAGATGTTATGGATCCATGATCCAACAACTCAGATCTCTAAAAGGTAACTTATAACACATATCTAACCAATCATTAACATAAAATCACATGATTTACAAAAATTAGGGTTCATACCACTTGAAGCTTGATCTTGATTTCTGATCTTTGGGATCTGTTCCTGGCTTGTTATCGATTATATAAGGGACTGATATACTCCATATTTTCGTGGGTCTAGAGAGAGGAAGTGTTTATTGAGAGTTTAATATAAAATTAGCAAAGTTTGTGAACTTTCTCTCTCTTCAATTATTGAAATAATTGAATGAAATTGAAATGGCTGGTAAGGCGCTGATCTTTTGAGATTTATATCATGTAGTTGATCTATGGTAGTTGACTTGCCAATATATGGCAAGATTCACTCACTTCCCTTCAATAATGCACAAGGGAAAATTGGTCATTTTGATTTTTTTAATGGCATATTAGTAAATTATCCGAACCTTTAAGGTTTAGGGTTTAATCTTTAGGGTTTACGATTTAACCCTAACATATTTGAAATTAAATTTCTAGGATTTCAAAATTTCGGCTTTGAAAATAGAAAATTAATATTTCAAAATTATAATTAGGATTTTCTAATTATATTAAAATTTACTAATCATTATTCAAACTTGTTAATTAGGATTAATATTTCCTAATTAAAATTACTAATTAACAATTAGGTTTCATAATCATGCATTAGGGTTTATAACCCAGGAATTAGGGTTTCTGAATTATTAAAAAAATATAATTACTTATTAAAGCTATATTTGATTAGGTTTGTAATTAAAATACAAAAACCTTATACATAATATTTAAATTCCCAAATTAGGATTTTAATATCTGAATTAGGGTTTCAATTTCCCGAAACTGAAATTAGGGTTTTCAGAACCGATTTCTAGGATTTTTTATCAGTCGTTAGGGTTTTCTAACTGAACGTTGATGTTCTTAATATAATATTCGGGGTTGCCACTGATATAGTTTATCTGGTCAACCCGTGACCCTTACCACATACTGTACAATATATACAACCATATACACAGAACATAATTACGTATATCCTTAATCCTGAATAATTCACCACAATATTTTTAAATCCAAAAATTTCTTTTCAGAAATGTCAAATCCATACACTTATTTTCTGTATAGGTTTATTATTTAACCTTTATTCAATAATTTAAGATTTAAATAATTTTTCTAAATTCTTAGGTTGTCACATTCACCCTTTCTTCTAAAAATTTTGTCCCCGAAATTTATCTTACACCATACACCATTCATACACAGCATTGCATGCTACCCAATACATTCCTCACTAGAGTAAAAATTTCAAGTATTGTTGAGGGTTTTCTAGACTGTTCTCTGTCATTTTGGCAAAGGTTATATGGAAATTCATCCGCAAACCGTCATAACTTACGAACATAGTGGGTAATTAACCCGATATGCCCTGTACTTATTAAGTACTATTGCTCAACTCTGTTTCTCGTCTCTGCCATAGGCACATAATTTTTCCTCTATCTTATTAGATTCCGCACCAAAACAATTTGGTTCGGGAAATTTCTTTCAATGAACACTTAGAGTTTTCATAAACATTAGTCTAGCTGAATCGAATAGCACAGACTTATATCAATAATTCAATTCAATCGAATTATTTAGGTGTAGCCAAACCCCGTTGGCAAATTAAAATTTTTGAAAATATTTTTGAGAATGACGTCATGATGTCGTACTGTATTAACAGTCCGTTTAAGGATGCCGTCATCGTATGACTTTGTTATAACATATCATACAATAGTGGAACAACAATTTTAGATCAATTCAACACTAAGTATTCCTACATTTACAACTCCATCAACTTTTTATCATCTCTGCACCAGGTTACATGGTACATAAGTGATAAATAAAATAAATTTGATATTTCAAATCATCTTCGTCTAGCTGAAACAATTAGCATAGACTGTACTTTAAACCATTCCAAAAATGATTATGAGTCTACATATTTTTTTTCAAAAGCACATAGTGCGTATTTAACTTAATGTCCAAAAAGTTCGAAGTCTAGAATAGCTAGGAATTTTGGAAAACCTATGTCTCCACTAAGAATCATTTGCTTAAACAGTCTATCTATTCCTATTATCCTTAATACTCTATTCACACAAAACTATACCCAGTTCGTCAAACTTACCACACTTATGAGTTCAAGAACTTACCACAATCATATGAGTTTAAGAACTTGTCCTAGACAGACTTTGGCGTCAATTCGCTGAGGGGTTCATAAACATTTCATATAATTATGAGTCAATATAGTACCATAAGTATGAGTTTTAAGAACCCGTACTTAACCTGATATTCTCTACCTATAACATATCTATCTGTTATACACATTAGAAAAGAATCACCTTCTCAACATGCATATAGCAAATAGTGCGACACAGACCTTTCAATGATTATCAGTGCCAGAAACTAAGTGGTTTTCACACCAAGTACAATTCAACTCGCATACGAAGAATCATACAACTCAGCTGCTGACATGAGTCCTCAATTGAAATCCCCACCTAATCTTAACTGTGACACCCCCAAATCCTGGTACTTCATTTTCTCAAGATTTGGTGTTTACTTAATCAAACATTCATTTATAACTAACCAATTATAATAAAATTGAATAATAAAAACCTGCCCATACATGATTAAACTCAAATAAAAATCTCCCAGGTTATCTAACTTTTAACAACAATCATTCAAATGCGGAAATTAAATAAACTTCATTACAATCTTTAAACCAAAGTCTGAAAGTAAACTATCAAAACTATTACAAGTCTTCAGTATTTATTCATCTTTCTTTTTCCCTTACTAGTGCTAGGTACGTCACCCATTTCAACTTTAGCTGTAAGAAATTTTACAGGCAAAAGTGAGCAAACAAGTCCCACTTGAAATAACAATAATTAAATCTTTAAACTTTTACATCAATTGCCAATATTAGGCTCAATAGAACTGAACAATATATTCTATTAACTTTCTGAAAATTTTAACATTCACTGAGGGTCTAATAACCACGAATCATGTCCACAGATATAAGTAATCTTTCAACTTTAACTTTAACAGTCATAAGACTATAAGGAATCCGCGTACTTAGGGGGGATCAACCCTTCGTACAATGTATTGTGCACAACCATTTCAACGCTAAGCGTAAACCAAAGTAAGTTTGGTTTGGATAGGCTTTCAAGGAAATTTGAAATTTAACGAACATCAACTAAGGAGTAGTTGAATAAGACCAATAACACTATACTATAGAATAATAGTGATTGAATCTGTAGTAGCCCCGAATCCAGGCCCTAAATCACCTCGGATCCGGTATACTATTTCTATAACTATTTGCGGAAGATATAAACATAAATTATTTATACAATACATTACACACTATTCCCCAAGGTCGAGTAACCTTAACTTAATACACATTTCATAAATTTTCTAACATATAACACATTTATTAAACTATACTATTACATACTAGCCGCACTTTATATCCCAAGCTGAACTTGACTTTAACCTTTTCCTGTATCCGAACACGTTCGCCTTATCTGCAATGTTTTATCATGATATAGCAAGGGTGAGCATGAAAGTTGCCCAGCAAGTTTATATACAACAATATAACGATATATCATGATTGAAGAGTATGAATAAAGAGCTTGCTATAATTCATCAATATAATTGAGAACTAGCACGAACAAATTTTTGACTGAACAAGTATTATACATGAACAAACATTTCTGAACCAACTGGTAATGAAGGTGATCAGCCTTTCATACCTGTCTTATACATGCAAGATGTACAGAATACAATTTTCGTGGCAATCAGCAATGATTAACCATCAGCTTGAATAAAACACTCTTATTAGAGTTAAGTACAAAGAAAACTTGCTTGAACCGTTGATTACCGCACGCAATTTAATAACGCTTTACCTCGAAGACCTAATATTAATAATATAGATCTCCAATAATTAGAATAATATCATCACAGTATAATACTGTTATATTTATACACACAGAATAACCTAAACACATAGCACATAAGCCTATCAATCTATACAGCACATAAGACTAGATATCAAGTCAAACCATTGCAGTTTGAGTTGAACCCGACACAATTCTATCATCCCGACAGTCTAGTCGGACGAAAATCGAGTTTAAGTTCAATTAAACTCTGACTTAATACTTAACAATATCACAGATAATTTCTAATCAGACAAAACATTTTTCTAGGCTCGTAATAACTTTCGGATAATTATTACCATTTATCAACATTTTTCAATCCTTAAAACCGTATTTAAATGAATTAAATACCACTTAATACCTTAATCATTAATATTCATTTAATATAAATTATTAATGAAAATCATTACATAATATTATAATATAATTATAATATATCAAAGTATTTTTAATACTTTAAAATCACTTTTATATGATTTTCCAACACTTTAATCCATTATCCGATACTTGCTATTAATATTAAAATATTAATATTTTCATGCCAAAATATCAAAAGTTACATTTTATAACTTAAAATATTTTTATATCACTTAAATCATTTTTATATGATTTATAAAGCATTAATTCCATTTTTCCTTAATTTATTTAATATATTCATTAAATAAACTAATTATCATTAATATTGATTAATTAATGAATTTCATCACAAAATATTAAAAGTCATAAAAAATAACTTAAAATATTTTCTTATACCATAATATTATTTTTCATGAATTAAAACTATTTTTAAATAATTTATTTAATATTATAATTAAATAAATAAATACCATTTATATTCCAAAAATATTAAATATTTTCAAAATATACTCAAAATAGTTAAAAACAATTTTTCAGATTTTAAAATAATTTTTCATAATTTATTTTGTATTTTTAATAATTAAAAACCATTTTTTTCTAATTTTTAATCATTTTTCGGAAAATAATAAATAAACTGTCGCTATAGGCCTTTAAGGACATTTGCCTGTCGCTGTTGGTGTTCTTGGCTCAAGAACACTGACAAACGCGAGTTCTAGGGTGCACGTTTGACCAACAATTAATCTTAGATCGAAATGTTTTCTAGGAGGTCTAGTGTGTTAATATTATAGTACTTATGTAATACTATACAAATTAACAAGTTTTATGCCAATCCTGCATCATAACAGCAAGATCAAAGCTTCAGAAAAGTCTGACAATATTGTTCTTCATTTCTGGGTTTTCCAGAAAATGAAGAACAGTTGATGGTGCTAGGTTGAGCTCCTGATATCTTACAATTAGGACTTTCTAATTATGTTATAAAGGTTCGATCATGCAGAGGACATGTCAAAGTCCATTTTTAAACAATCAGATCATCTAAACAATAAAACAAACGTCAGATTAAGCACGGTCAAACTATGTCAGAATATAAGTTCATCCGGTTTTCTGGATTTTCCAGAAACCGTAAGTCATTACCAAGTGGCCTTGTTTGACCACCCCGTACTTCGATTCGGTTTGCGATATAAGGAATATTAATACATGTATCTATAGTCCACATAACGTACTACAACCGAATTACAACAAAATCAACAATACATATCAAAACTAACAGATCAAAGCATCAGAAAATGTTGTCAGACCCGGTTACATGATTTCTGGGTTACCCAGAAATCAGTCGGTCAAGCTCGGTCAACTAACTTTGACCTTTAATAACGTACGATCTAGACCTGTTATGGATATGATTCCAACTCCAGATGAAAGACCACATGACATACTAGCAATACAAACAGTTAAAACACAAAAACAACTAACAGACACCGATCTATGGTGTCTGACATTCAACCGTCAGACGATTTCCAGATTTAAGAAATCTTAAATTTCGAGCATCAAAATGATATGGATCTAGGTTTTGACAATCCAGATCATCAATGACACCCTCTAACACATATTTAACCAATCAATTACAACAAATAACATAAACTCTAAAGATTTCAAAAATTTAGGATTTATACCTCTTTGAGCTTTGATTTCTATTTCTGTCCTTGATGATCTGATATTGTTAAGCCAATAAATGATTTTTGTCTTAACTACTCACTCCTTTTCACTCTCATTTTCGGATTTTAGAGAGAGAGAGAGGCTTGGGAGCAAATGAGAATTAAATTTGTCTTTTTCTTTCTTTTTAATCTATTTAATTCAATGCATGTGGCTGAGTTGTTAGCTAGATAGACTGATTTGCTGGAACTTTTTAGCACATGGCTAGGCTAGGATAGATCTAGGGTTGGTCACCAAACCCATATCTTGGCAAGATTTTCAAGCAACCTAAAATAATACATAAAAGGGGCATTTTTGTCCTTTCCATAAATTTCTAGATTTCTCAATTGTTGTAACCCTTAGGGTTTAGGGTTTGGACATTTTAGGGTTTAAGGTTTAACCCTTTAGAGTTTATATTTTATCCCTCAAATATTTAGCAACTTGGATTTTCAAAAAATTTCTAATTAAATTTTAAAATAGAAAATTTTGATTTCTAAATTTATAATTAGGGCTTCCTAATTATATCATAATTTTCTAATCATGCATCAATCTTGCTAATTAGGACTAATTTATCCTAATTAAAATTGCTAATTAAGCACTTAAGGTCAAAATTGTGCATTAGGTCTCAAAACCACATATTAGGGTTTTAAATAGAAAAATAATAGTTCAATTTTAGAAATTAGATTTCTTAATCCGATTAGGGTTTCTAATAACTTGACAATTAGGATATATATTTCCTAATTAACATTGCTAATATAGCAATTAAATTCACAATTGAGCATTAGAGTTTCTGACGGAACAATAAGGGTTCCAAAAATTGAAAAATTAGGGTTTGCTAATTAATTAACATTTGCCCCAATTTAGTACTTAATTAATAGCACTTAAGCATTAAAATTCTCCGTTATATTCCCAGATTAGGGTTTCATTTTATCAAAATCTGAAATTAGGGTTTTCAGATCTGGTATTTAGGGTTTTCAAGTAATCAATTAAGATTTCCAGTACTTCATTAGGGTTTTCCCTAATTAATTTAATATTAATGACGCTTAACCTTGTACATAACATTACATTCCCAATTTAGGGTTTTTAATATCCGAATTAGGGTTTCGAACTCCCGGAACTGAAACTAGGGTTTCCAAAACCGATTTCTAGGGTTTCTTATTAGACGTTAGGGTTTTCTAACTGAACGCTGTCGTTCTTAATATAAACTTAGGGTTTGTCACAGATATAATTTATCTGATCAACCCATGACCCTTAACCACATTCTGAACACATACATAACCATAAACACAAACATATTCACATAAATCCTTAATCCTGAATAATTCACCTATATCCTTCACAGAAATTTTGAAATCATCAAAATTTCACCCTAATAATATTAAACGCATACACTTATTTTCTGTCTAGGTCTAATATTTGACCTTAAATCAATCATTTAAGATTTTAAATAAATTGTCCAAATTCTCGGGTTGTCACATTCACCCCTCCTTATAAGAATTTCGTCCCCGAAATTCACCTTACACCTTACACCGTGCACCTTACACCATTCACACATATCACATACTACCCAATACACCACTCACAAGGGTAAAAATTTTAAAACTGTGCTGAGGAATCGTATAGACTGTTTGTTTTTCATTTTCGCAAAGGTTTTATGGAAATTCATCCGCAAACCGTCATTACTTACGGACACAAAGGGTGATTAGCCCGATATGCCCTGTACTGGCCAAGTATTGATTTTATCTGTTTTCCATCACTACCAAAGGCACAAAAATTTTACCTCAGTCTTATTTGATTCCACAGTAAAACAATTTGGTTTGGAAAATTTCTTTCAATAAACATTTTTGAGAATGACGTCATGATGTCGCACTGTATTTACAGTCCGTTGAGGATTTCGTCATTTTGTGATTTTGTTATACTACATCATACTGTAGTGGGCTGACGATTCTTAGATCACATCCAACACCAAGTAATTCTGCATTGATAACTCAATCATTTTTTTATCATCTCTGCACCAGGTCACATGGTGCACAAGTGATAAATAAAAACAATTTTTTTTTAAAAGGCACATAGTGCGTATTTAGCTTGATGTCAAAAATTAAAGTTTAGCAAAGCTAGGGGTTTAGAAAAACCTAAATCTCCACTAATGATCATATACTTAACAATCTATCTGTTCCTATAATCCTTAACACTTCATTCACACACAACTATACCCAATTCATAAAACCACACTTATGAGTTCATAACATGACCACAATTATATGAGTTTACGAACTTACCCTAGTCTGACCTTTGGCGTCCGTTCGCTGAGGGACTCATAAACATTTCATATAACTATGCGTCAAGAGAATGTCACATAAGTATGAGTTCTAAGAACTCGTACTTAATCCTATATTCTCTACCTATGACCTATTTATCTGTATATAACAACTAGCGTGACACAACATTTCAATTATTACCAATGCCATCAACCAAGTAGTTTTTACACCAAGTACAATTCCCCGCCCATACAAGGAATCATACAACTCTGTTGCTGGCACGAGTCCTCATTGAAATCCCCACCTAATCTTAATCCCCTTTTTCAATACGAATTCAATTCGTATTCATAATCCATAACTCTTTCATGATTTTTCATAGTACAATTTCATAGTACAACTTACACACAGCATCTTGCTGTAAACTTTTCAATCATCAGATTGATTCTTTCTGACTGTCATAACCTTATCAGATCACGGGGTGATCTTATCGTATATATTATGATTTATTTCTATGCCTATGATCGTTTTATTTTACGATCTCATATTCCTGCACTTTCAGTCTTTTAGACTCGATCTATTCACCATTACTGTTCAACTTTATTATCAGAGTTAGGGAACTCTGTGTCTTACACTCACCGAGATTCATCTTTGAATCTTAACGACCAACTAACTCTATGTGAGTTAGATCTTATCCTAATCACTGCGGTTATTGGTCTCAGGTATTCCTACCTAAGCTTCATAACCAACAGCTCTGATACCAACTGTAACATCCCTGAATCCAGGCCCTAAATCACCTCGGATCCGGTATACTATTTCTATAACTATTTGCGGAAGATATAAACATAAATTGTTTATACAATACATTACACACTATTCCCCAAGGTCGAGTAACCTTAACTTAATACACATTTCATAAATTTTCTAACATATAACACATTTATTAAACTATACTATTACATACTAGCCGCACTTTATATCCCAAGCTGAACTTGACTTTAACCTTTTCATGTATCCGAACACGTTCGCCTTATCTGCAATGTTTTATCATGATATAGCAAGGGTGAGCATGAAAGTTGCCTAGCAAGTTTATATACAACAATATAACGATATATCATGATTGAAGAGTATGAATAAAGAGCTTGCTATAATTCATCAATATAATTGAGAACTAGCACGAACAAATTTTTGACTGAACAAGTATTATACATGAACAAACATTTCTGAACCAACTGGTAATGAAGGTGATCAGCCTTTCATACCTGACTTATACATGCAAGATGTACAGAATACAATTTTCGTGGCAATCAGCAATGATTAACCATCAGCTTGAATAAAACACTCTTATTAGAGTTAAGTACAAAGAAAACTTGCTTGAACCGTTGATTACCGCACGCAATTTAATAACGCTTTACCTCGAAGACCTAATATTAATAATATAGATCTCCAATAATTAGAATAATATCATCACAGTATAATACTGTTATATTTATACACACAGAATAACCTAAACACATAGCACATAAGCCTATCAATCTATACAGCACATAAGACTAGATATCAAGTCAAACCATTGCAGTTTGAGTTGAACCCGACACAATTCTATCATCCCGACAGTCTAGTCGGACAAAAATCGAGTTTAAGTTCAATTAAACTCTGACTTAATACTTAACAATATCACAGATAATTTCTAATCAGACAAAACATTTTTCCTAGGCTCGTAATAACTTTCGGATAATTATTACCATTTATCAACATTTTTCAATCCTTAAAACCATATTTAAATGAATTAAATACCACTTAATACCTTAATCATTAATATTCATTTAATATAAATTATTAATGAAAATCATTACATAATATTATAATATAATTATAATATATCAAAGTATTTTTAATACTATAAAATCACTTTTATATGATTTTCCAACACTTTAATCCATTATCCGATACTTGCTATTAATATTAAAATATTAATATTTTCATGCCAAAATATCAAAAGTTACATTCTATAACTTAAAATATTTTTATATCACTTAAATCATTTTTATATGATTTATAAAGCATTAATTCCTATTTTTCCTTAATTTATTTAATATATTCATTAAATAAACTAATTATCATTAATATTGATAAATTAATGAATTTCATCACAAAATATTAAAAGTCATCAAAAATAACTTAAAATATTTTCTTATACCATAATATTATTTTTCATGAATTAAAACTATTTTTAAATAATTTATTTAATATTATAATTAAATAAATAAATACCATTTATATTCCAAAAATATTAAATATTTTCAAAATATACTCAAAATAGTTAAAAACAATTTTTCAGATTTTAAAATAATTTTTCATAATTTATTTTGTATTTTTAATAATTAAAAACCATTTTTTTCTAATTTTTAATCATTTTTCGGAAAATAATAAATAAACTGTCGCTATAGGCCTTTAAGGACACTTGTCTGTCGCTGTTGGTGTTCTTGGCTCAAGAACACTGACAGACGCGAGTTCTAGGGTGCACGTTTGACCAACAATTAATCTTAGATCGAAATGTTTTCTAGGAGGTCTAGTGTGTTAATATTATAGTACTTATGTAATACTATACAAATTAACAAGTTTTATGCCAATCCTGCATCATAACAGCAAGATCAAAGCTTCAGAAAAGTCTGACAATACTGTTCTTCATTTCTGGGTTTTCCAGAAAATGAAGAACAGTTGATGGTGCTACGTTGAGCTCCTGATATCTTACAATTAGGACTTTCTAATTATGTTATAAAGGTTCGATCATGCAGAGGACATGTCAAAGTCCATTTTTAAACAATCAGATCATCTAAACAATAAAACAAACGTCAGATTAAGCACGGTCAAACTATGTCAGAATATAAGTTCATCCGATTTTCTGGATTTTCCAGAAACCGTAAGTCATTGCCGAGTGGACCTTGTTTGACCACCCCGTACTTCGATTCGGTTTGCGATATAAGGAATATTAATACATGTATCTATAGTCCACATAACGTACTACAACCGAATTACAACAAAATCAACAATACACATAAAAACTAACAGATCAAAGCATCAGAAAATGTTGTCAGACCCGGTTACATGTTTTCTGGGTTACCCAGAAATCAGTCGGTCAAGCTCGGTCAACTAACTTTGACCTTTAATAACGTACGATCTAGACCTGTTATGGATATGATTCCAACTCCAGATGAAAGACCACATGACATACTAGCAATACAAACAGTTAAAACACAAAAACAACTAACAGACACAGATCTATGGTGTCTGACATTCAACTGTCAGACAATAATTTTCCAGATTTCCATATTTAAGAAATCTTAAATTTCGAGCATCAAAATGATATGGATCTAGGTTTTGACAACCCAGATCATCAATGACACCCTCTAACACATATTTAACCAATCAATTACAACAAATAACATAAACTCTAAAGATTTCAAAAATTTAGGATTTATACCTCTTTTGAGCTTTGATTTCTATTTCTGTCCTTGATGATCTGATATTGTTAAGCCAAGAAATGATTTTTGTCTTAACTACTCACTCCTTTTCACTCTCATTTTCGGATTTTAGAGAGAGAGAGGCTTGGGAACAAATGAGAATTAAAGTGGTCTTTTTCTTTCTTTTTAATCTATTTAATTCAATGCATGTGGGTGAGTTGTTAGCTAGATAGACTGATTTGCTGGAACTTTTTAGCACATGGCTAGGCTAGGATAGATCTAGGGTTGGTCACCAAACCCATATCTTGGCAATATTTTCAAGCAACCTAAAATAATACATAAAAGGGGCATTTTTGTCCTTTCCATAAATTTCTAGATTTCTCAATTATTGCAACCCTTAGGGTTTAGGGTTTGGACATTTTAGGGTTTAAGGTTTAACCCTTTAGAGTTTATATTTTATCCCTCAAATATTTAGCAACTTGGATTTTCAAAAATTTTCTAATTAAATTTTAAAATAGAAAATTTTGATTTCTAAATTTATAATTAGGGCTTCCTAATTATATCATAATTTCCTAATCATGCATCAATCTTGCTAATTAGGACTAATTTTTCCTAATTAAAATTGCTAATTAAGCACTTAAGGTCAAAATTGTACATTAGGTCTCAAAACCACATATTAGGGTTTTAAATAGAAAAATAATAGTTCAATTTTAGAAATTAGATTTCATAATCCGATTAGGGTTTCTAATAACTTGACAATTAGGATATATATTTCCTAATTAACATTGCTAATATAGCAATTAAATTCACAATTGAGCATTAGGGTTTCTGACGGAACAATAAGGGTTCCAAAAATTGAAAAATTAGGGTTTGCTAATTAATTAACCTTTGCCCCAATTTAGTACTTAATTAATAGCACTTAAGCATTAAAATTCTCCGTTATATTCCCAGATTAGGGTTTCATTTTATCAAAATCTGAAATTAGGGTTTTCAGATCTGGTATTTAGGGTTTTCAAGTAATCAATTAAGATTTCCAGTACTTCATTAGGGTTTTCCCTAATTAATTTAATATTAATGACGCTTAACCTTGTACATAACATTACATTCCCAATTTAGGGTTTTTAATATCCGAATTAGGGTTTCGGACTCCCGGAACTGAAACTAGGGTTTCTAGAACCGATTTCTAGGGTTTCTTATTAGACGTTAGGATTTTCTAACCGAACGCTGTCTTTCTTAATATAAACTTAGGGTTTGTCACAGATATAATTTATCTGATCAACCCATGACCCTTAACCACATTCAGAACACATACATAACCATAAACCCAAACATATTCACATAAATCCTTAATCCTGAATAATTCACCTATATCCTTCACAGAAATTTTGAAATCATCAAAATTTCACCTTAATAATATCAAACGCATACACTTATTTTCTGTCTAGGTCTAATATTTGACCTTAAATCAATCATTTAAGATTTTAAATAAATTGTCCAAATTCTCGGGTTGTCACAGAATCAATCATAGTAAACTAAAGTCATGCATTGGGAATAATCTAAAAGCATACAATTTGAATAACTATAACATACCTTGCTTAAACAATACTAAGCCAATGTTAATTAGAATTGAATACTAAACATGCATATCAATTTAGTTATGCATGCTAAACAACAAGTGAAATACAAGAATAACTTGTTCAACATCAAACCAAAGTTTAGACAGCTTACATCATTATAAGGTAATCGAATTAAAAACAATAATTAGTTCAATAATATAAAGGATTAGAAAACTTGTCTTGCTCGTAGGCTAAACTGAATCAATTCGAGTCACAATACCCTAGATACATATATATATATATATATATATATATATATATATATATATATATACACACACGTCATCATGGCATAGTTAGTCACTACCACTTTACAAACTTAACTAACTACATACATCATGTATGTTAGATTATTTAATCACATAATCAAGTTATAACACAAGTTAATCTTTAATAACATAATTATTCATAGTTTAGAAATACTAAAATCAATATTTTACAGTCCTACTATCATCACATAATGTTTTTCTTAAAATTTCGTGTACAAAAAGTACACTGTCAGACTATTCTGCTAACTCGCGCTGCGGCGCAACAGTTTACACTGTGGGTCGCACTACGGTTTGGTGATGGCGCTGCGGCACGGTGAATACACTACAAAGCTGCGTTGTGGCATGGTGATGGCACTGCGACGCCAGCAACGTACTGCTGGGCTGCGCCGCGGCGCGAAATATCAGTATTGACTGACAGCTTCGGCAACAGTAAAAGAAAAAGCCAATTTGGCCTAAAAGCTCGAATCTAATAGACTGATTAACATGTAATACACATATAAACTTCATATAAACATATTTTGAAGACTTCTAACGTGTTTCTACTCATAAAATAACATAACATCAAATTTATAACACCCAATTTCAATGTTTTTGGCAAAAACTCCATTTTTGATGTTTTCAATGAAAATCAACACTGTGATTTTGTTTTTCAACCAAAACAGTGATGGTTGTGATTATACATACTCTATCAAATTCAATAGTAAATTTATATATATTAACCATTAATCAAACCTTAATTTCATTTTAAACTAGGTCATACTCATATATATTTTCATATAAACAATGTAATATGGTTTTCTTCACAAATTGCATACATACATGACTTAATTTCTCTATAATCACATACAAATTCATGAAACAACCTTTTATAAACAATTATTATACTAAACTATATACATATCAACAATTCCTCTTTTACAAATATTTTACAAAACTTTTTGGGAAGAGGAAAACTAAACTTTTAAAGAAAGAGATTGAGCTCCTACCTTTGATTAAGAAGATGATATCCTAGAGTTAGATTATCCTTTTGATTATCAAGCTTCTTCCTTCCTTTCTCAATTTCTCTAGCCTTCCTTCCTCTCTTCTTTTCTCTTTGTAAACTTCAACCGAGTCTTCTTCTCTAACATACGTACTAACAATATAACGTATATAGTAATAATATATATTAATGATATGATATAATATAAGTATAGATATAATTATATCAGTTATATTTTATTTGAAAATCAAAAGCTATAAGGCTTGTTTGGCTAATCAAAATAAAATAACTCATTAACCTTTACACCTTGTTTGGTAAACCTAATTAAAACAAATGGATTAATCCTTATACCTTGTTTGCTAAAACATCATTAGATTAAAGACTTATTATGCAACTAAGACATGTTTGGCAAAAAACTAAATTAAAGTCCTTTAATTTATTTTAATAACTCCTTTATAGCAAGGTTATTAGTCACACTTTTATTTAATTAATTAATCAATTAAAACATTAATCACAAAACTATAATTTCTTTATAATTATAATTTTATTTAATCCAACTAACACTTTATTTTAAATCACAAATTCCAATAAGAATATTATAAGTCATTTAATCATTATTAGCTCTCTAACTTAATTATTAAATTAAATTAGTATTTAATCTCATAACAATTAATTTTCTTAGCTCCTTAATTATTTATTCAACAAATAATTAACTAAATCACATCAACTCAAATTGCCATTCAATACATATATAATTCAATAAATATTTAATATTACAAATAAATATTTAATATTTAATTATTTATTCAACAAATAATTAACTCATCAACTCAAATTGAACAATTATTTATTCAACAATAAATATATCCATTAAATACTTATATAAATTAATAAATATTTAATATTACACTTTAAAATTCTAGAATGTTACATCATTCCCTCCTTACAAGGATTATGTCCTCGGAATCACAACTCAAACCAATCATTAATTACATTTTTCCCTACTTACAAAGATTATGTCCCCAGAATCGAAGACACAGATTAAACAAATAACTCAGGGTATTCTTTCAACATTTCTCTTCGAGTTCCCACGTAGCTTCTTCAGCGTTGTGGTTCCTCCATATCACCTTCACAGAAGGTATCACTTTATTTCTGAGCACTTGTTCTTTTCTGTCGACTATCTGAATAGGAACCTCTTCATAAGACAAATCTTTCTCGAACTGCAACGGTTCATACTCAATCACTTGTTTGTAGTCGGGTTTATATGGTCGTAACACTGAAATGTGAAAAACATTGTGAATGTTTTCCAACTCTGGAGGTAGAGCTACCTCATAAGCCACTTCTCCTACTCTTCGCAGCACTTCAAAGGGTCCAATAAATCTCGGTCTTAGTTTTCCCTTTTTACCGAAACGAATTTTCTCCTTCCAAAGAGAAACTTTTAGGAATACAAAAGTTCCTACGTCGAATGCACGATCTTGTCTGTGTTGATCAGCATACTTTTTCTGTATGTCTTAGGCTACTACTAATCTTGTCCTGATGAGTTTGACAATGTCAGTAGTTTGTTATACCAGTTCTGGTCCTAACAGTTGGCGTTCACCGACTTCATCCCTGTATAGTGGAGTTCTGCACTTTCTACCATACAACGCTTCGTAAGGCGGCATGCCGATGTTTGTGTGATAACTGTTGTTGTAAGCAAATTCCACCAACGGTAATTGTTCTTCCCAGCTTCCTTTAAAGTCCATGACACATGCTCTCAGCATATCTTCCAATGTTTGAATTGTTCGTTCGCTATGGCCATCTGTTTGTGGATGATAAGCCGTACTCATTCGTAACTGTGTCCCCATGCATTCTTATAGTCTCTTCCAAAAATTTGACGTGAATCACAGATCTCTATCAGACACAATTGATATTGGCACCCCGTGCCTCAAAATGATCTCTTTAATGTACAATCTTGCCAACTGATCAAGATTGAATCTAATCTTTATTGGTAAAAAGTACGCTGACTTCGTCAGTCTGTCCACTATCACCCAAATCGCATCACATCCTCTATGAGTAGTTGGAAGACCCACCACAAAATCCATTATGATGTGTTCCCACTTCCATTCCGGTATTTCCAATGGTTGAAGTAATCCGCTGGGTCTTTGATGTTCGGCTTTTACTCTTTGACATGTCAAGCATTTCACTATGCATTCTGCAACGTCTCTTTTCATATTCGGCCACCAAAAATATCGGCGTAAATCTTGATACATTTTCATGCTTCCTGGATGAATTGAATATTTTGAGCTATAAGCTTCGGTCAAAAAATTTCTTTCAGCTCTTGTGTTGCTGGAACCCAGATTCTTCCCTCAAACCGTAGTAGTCCTTCGGTATTGATCTTGTATTTTACATCACTACTCTCAATTAGATTCTCTTTGATTTTCCCATACTCTTCATCTTGTAGTTGAGTATTCTTCACTTTGTCCACTAAAGTTGGACCAGCTTCTATCTGGAATAGTTGTTAATCAGATTCTTTTGGAAATTTGATTTCCAACTCCAGATTTGTCATTGCTGAAATGAGCTCCTCCTGAGTTGTTATCAGCATCAACTTCTCTCGACCTTTCCTGCTTAAAGCATCTGCAACCACAGTCGCTTTTCCAGGATGATAAAAGATCTCACAATCGTAATCTTTTATCAGTTCCATCCACCTTCTTTGACGCATGTTCAAATCCTTCTGAGTGAAAATATAGTTTAGACTTTTGTGGTCTGTGTAGATCTCACATTTCTCTCCATAAAGATAGTGTCTACATATCTTCAGAGCAAATACAACTGCAGCCAATTCCAAATCATGAGTCGGATACCCTTTCTCATAATCCTTCAGTTGTCTTGATGCATAGGAAATAACTTTAGCCGTTCTGCATAAGAACACAACCCAACCCTTTGTGTGAGGCATCACTATATACCACAAAATTTCCTGTATTATCTGGTAATGTCAACACAGGTGTCATACTTAACTTTTTATTTAAACCTTGGAAACTCTCTTCACACGTCTCCGTCCAAATGAATTTTATAGCTTTCCTTGTCAAATTTGTTAGCGGAGTGGATATCTTAGAAAAATCTTGAATAAATCTTCTATAATAACCAGCCATTCCCAAGAAACTCCTCACTTCTAACGGTGTTCTTGGTTGTTCCTAATTGATTACAACTTCCACTTTTGATGGATCCACTGAAATCCCATCTTTGTCAATCACATGACCTAAAAATTATACAAGATCGAGCCAAAATTCGCACTTAGAGAATTTCGCGTAAAGCTTTTCCTTCCTTAGTGTTTCCAATGTCAAACGTAAATGTTCCACGTGTTCTTCTTGAGTTTTGGAATACACCAGAATGTCATCAATAAATACCACTATAAACTTGTCTAAGAATGGTTTAAACACCCTGTTCATCAAATCCATGAACTCAGCAGGGGCATTGGTTAAACCAAAAGACATCACCAGAAACTCGTAATGTCTGTACTGAGTTCTGAATGTCGTTCTAGGTATATCCTCCTTTCTCACCTTCAATTGGTGATACCCACTTCTCAAATCTATTTTCGAGAAATATTTAGCACACTTCAGTTGATCAAACAAGTCATCTATTCTAGGCAACGGATACCTTTTCTTAATAGTGACTTTTGTGAGACCCCAGATTTTTTTGAATAAAGATTAAATTTTCTCGAAATATATTTTTGAATATTATGGTGTGGATTTGATATAATGTTATAGTTGTGGATAATACTTACAAATTTTGCAAAGTACGCAAGTTGTTATATAATATTCGATTAGGTCGGGGAATATTCGTTTTAATAGGGAATATTCGTATAACGGCACAATCATTGGTGGACCCCCACAACAGAATTATTGTCGGACTGAGAAAACGACAAAAATACTTTATGAAAATAACGGCGAAAGTTTTACCATTAACTGTTGAAACATTCGGTGTTAAAATTACAGTAATACGCATGGTTGCATAGTAGCACACGGTATTGATTATTGATCCTTACGTGAGAAGTCACTCAGTTATATTCAATTATTGCTACAGTAATTGCTGCATCATATCTATCATATTATTGATTCAATTATTGTCACAGTATCATCTGCATAAAAAATTTTTATTAAATCAATACTTGAGATGACAAAGTTATTCATATTATAAATTGCAATATTTACAATGTCTAGAAGTTCTGTCAAGGAGAGGTTTGGTCACCTAATTGCGCGCCAATAGGGAGAAATCCTTATTGGAAAACTCCCTCTTTCCTGGGAACGACCTGGTTGATAAATATTGTGAGTTATAATATTAATAATGAATGTTGTTCAGAGTTGAATTTGGAGACGCGGGCGTGATATTTGAGTCCGAAACGACGAAATTAGTAAAAATAGTCTATAAACACAAAATTTTTCGGGATTCCCTATTTGGTCAAAAAGTCAACAATTGACTTTTTTGGGAAAAGTCAAACTTCGAAATTTCAAATTTTATATTTTTGATAAAAATAGTTTCATTATGTTGGAATTGTTTGTGTTAGTGAAAATCGACATTTATTCCGATGATAATTGATGTCTAGGGGTTATATTGATAATCGAGTAATTTATCGGATAAATGAGCAATTAATTGCTACTAATTCACATGCTTATATAACTATTTGTTCACATATGTATACTATTGAATCACATTATTTACTATTAGGGGAGTTGGTGCAAGATTGATAATACTTGCATAACTAAATTATAAATAGAGGTATAGATGGAGGTACTATACTGAAATTCGTATTTTTCACATGATTATAGTATTGATTCACATGATTAAACTATTAATTCACATTATTTACTATTAGGGAAGTTGATGCAAGATTGATAATATTTGCAGGACTAAATTATAAATGAAAGAAAAGTTGGAGGTATTATACTGTAATTTTCGAGCCCCAAAACGTGCAATTATCGAAACTATATTTTCCTATAAATAGAAGCTCATTCTTTTTTCATTTCTCACCGATTCACAAAAGCTTTAGTGTGATTATTATAGAGAGAAAGAAGAAGAAAAATCTGCTACTCACAATTCCAGTATCCAGTTTTTCTAAGATAAGGAATATTATTTGTTGTACTCGTAGGGAGTATTACTTCTTTCTTATCTATGAAGAGAACTTCTGTTATTCCATTCTTATTATTCTATTGGAATAAACTGTATACGCGGGCTACCCTATACTTGGTGAAATTCTTCTGTTGTTCCATTCTTTATCATTCTGTTGGAACATCCTGTCTGTGCGTTCTACGCCAGACCTGGTTCCGTCTTTATTATTTTATTGGAATATCCTGTCTGTGCGTTCTACGCCGGACCTGGTTCCGTCATTATTATTATGTTGGAATATCCTGTCTGTGCGTTCTACGCCAGACCTGATTCCGTCTTTATTATTCTGTTGGAATATCCTGTCTATGCGTTCTACGCCGGACCTGATTCCGTCTTTATTATTCTGTTAGAATATCCTGTCTGTGCGTTTTACGCCTGACCTGATTCTGTTATTTATTATTCTGTTGGAATAACCTGCTTGTGTGGTCTATCGCATGCTTGGTGATTTCTTTTATTATTCCATTCCTTATTATACTCATTTGGTTAAAGTTTTGACTTCTATACTCCATGAAATTAGTGGAATATCCTTGATATTTGTGCTTCATCCAGTATCTTTTCATGGAAATATTCTTCTGAGCATTCTTGAATTTTACTCTACAAAGTAGTATCATGTTGACAATTTGGACGTTATTAGTTCCTGGATAAAATAATTCTTGAACTTGTTTTATTGAATTCTTATATCATTGTCATCATCCTCATGTTTATATTTTGTTGAAAGTCATCTGTGGCCTATAGTGCATAGATGGACTTGGTATGATTATGACCAGGGATTATTCGGTGTAATCATGACTGTAATGTTACAAATGATGTGGTAAAAGTCCTCATGGTCCGTAGTGCATTGATAGACAGTTGTTGGCATGATCATGACCATTATTGAATAAACAAATATTCTTGGCCCGTAGTGCATGGATAATTGTGGTCGTGATACTAAAGAATATCTTTGGCCGTAGTGCAGGGGTGATTCGATGATGTGGATTATTTATTAAGCTGAGTCCCAGCGATAAAAGTGATGAAAAACCTTTTAAATCATAAAAGATAGTAGATTTTATTCTCTACTTGACTCTTTTAATGGATTGCTTTTTCCGCTGCAGTTAAACATGATGGTTGTTATATTGTATCAGTTTAACACTGTTGAAGGCTAACGATAATATATTCTGCATTATCTTAATCATAATACTTCCTACTGGGCTAGTTGAGCTCACCCTTTTACTTTTATTGTTCTCTTCAGGAACTGAGAACGTAGCAAGGACTAGTCAGGGAATGGAGTGACGGACCAGATGATAGCATTAGTAGTCCTCACTATTCTGTGAAATAGTGTAATAATAATTGTAATAAGGACTCCTTTTGAGTTTGTATATTCTCTAGTAGACAATATTTGTATTCAAACTCACAGTTTATGTTTTGTCGTATTGTACACGATAGTTGTATTATTAAGTTGTATTTGAATTTATGTACCATGTAAGTGGCGACCCAAGATGGGTGACATATACCTAATTTTGGGGACGTCACAACTTTGTTTAACTCTCTATAATCAAGGCAAAGACGCATTATTCCATCCTTCTTCTTAACGAATAAAAATGGCGCTCCCCACGGCGATACGCTTGGTTGAATATATTTCTTGTCTAGCAACTCTTGCAACTGTACCATCAGTTCGAATCCTTCATTTCTACCGGAGCCATTCTGTACGGGGCCTTCGATATATCGGTGCTATTCCCGGTGCCAAGTCGATCACGAACTCTATTTCTCTGTCAGGCGGAAGTCCTGTCAAATCCTCTGGAAACACATCTTCGAATTCCCTCACTACTGGTATTTCTTCTAGTTTTACACCCTTCTTCTAAGTATCGACTATGTAAGCTAAATAGCCCACACAACCTTGACTCAACAATTTCTTGGTCTGCATAGTCGTCAGACATTTCATTTGTCTAGGCGACTTACTACTATAAAATACTACCTTCGACGGAGTCATAAGGTTTACACACTTCTTGTGCCAATCGATTATTGCTCCATATTTGAACAGCCAATCCATCCCCAAAATTACATCAAATTCCCCGAGTCTAATCGGAATCAAATCTACCAACAAGATATTCTCCTTAATGTTCACCATACAGTTCTTGTATACGAATCTAACAGGGATTACTTCCTTATTCGCAATTTCTATGTTCAAAGGAAAATTCAGTTCTTCTCTAGGCAATTCTAACCTCTTAGAAAATTCATTAGATATAAACGAACAAGTAGCACCCGAATCAAATAATACGTAAGCATTTATATCATTGATTGGGATAATACCTGACACCACATCTTTTGATTGCACAGCATCTTGCACAGTCATGTTGAAGGTTCTGGCTGTGGGTTTGTTTAATACTGCAGGTCCTACAATGGCCCATGTACTCCATTGTTACCTTCATTGCTTTGGGTTGTCACTCCATCCTTCTTCTTAGGACATTCACGAGCAAAGTGATCCTTGTATCCGCACGTGAAGCATGCATTCTTCTTTGGTTGAGTGCAACTTGGGGCGATGTGACCCTCCTGGCCATAATTGAAGAATACCTGCTTTCCCATTAAGCACGCACCATTGTGAAATTTCCCGCATGTCGTACATGCTTCAAACTTTTTGTTTTGCTGGTTACCCTGCTGGTGTCCAGCACCCATGCTCCCATTCCACTTCCTCTTCAAGTCATTGCTGCTGTTGTTGTTGTTATTGTTTCCACCGTTACCACCTCCATTCTTAATCTTATTCTCATTTTTCTTCTTCTTTTGTTCCTGATTGAACTTTGTCACTGCCTCGCCACCACCTTCAGTGAGTATTGCTTTCTCCATCACCACTGCAAATGTCTTCAACTGGAACAGGGAGACCCTACTGTACAACCTAGGGCTTCAGTCCATGTTCAAATCTATCTGCCTTACGCTCGTCTGTGCTGACATGATATGGTGAAAACCTCGTCAATTCGTTGAACTTCGCGGCATACTCAGATACCGTCATCATTCCTTGCTTTAGGTCCATAAATTGTGCTTCCAACTGACTCTTCGAACTCTCTGGGAAATAGGTCTCGAAGAACAACTCCTTGAACCTATCCCAGGTCATCACTCCTGGCCCTTCACGAGTTTTATTGGCCTGCCACCAATAACTAGCTTCTGCTTTCAACATGAATGTTGCGAAAGCAGTCATCTGATTATCCCTTACCCTAGCGACATCGAACACCTTTTCTATCTCCATAATCCAGGTTTGTGCTTCGACTGGATTCATAGACCCACGGAATTCAGGTGGTCCAACCGCCTTGAAATCCTTAAACGTTGTACCATGGTTTTGTGGTTGATTTTGCAATGCTCCTGTCAGTAGTGTCACTAGTTGTTGAACGGGATTATTGTCAACATTGTTGTTTTTGGCAGTTCTCTCATTGTTTCTCTGTCAGGGTCGTTCACGTCTGGGAGGCATTTTCTATTGAAACAAAACATCTATTAGACTATTACTCAGCTTCTTTAAGTATTTTCTAATTAACTTCCCTCCATAAAAGAAACAACCACATAACACACAACACTTTGAATAAGGTAACAACTTTTATTTATTCAAAACCTTTTTGGAAAACATAAAACAATAGCATCACTGATATCTACATTACTTTCCTGAACTACAAAAGTTTCAGGAAAACATCATAGTTATATCCCATAGGTTGCATAACACTTGGGATTTACAATTTATTTAACCTTTCACTCATCGTACAACAGCTACGATGTTCTATTAAGATACATCTTAGCCCTATCATGTTCTTCCTCCATGACTCGAAACATTGTTCTGCGATCTAAAACGAATGATGGCAGTGTCTCGAACTGAATCGGATATCCCATGACCCGATCTTGAGCTCGATTAATTGCGGTGTTAAATACTTTATCCATCTCTTCCATCTTCATCCATTTTCCTTGTGTGTCTCTTACTGATCTTCCATTTCTTTGATAAGCTTCCTCGTATGCATCTTCAGCTCATACCCTCTTGGTAGCTTCTTCCTTCAACTTGTTCTTCAGTTCCACAACCATCTCGATCAATTAGTCCTTCTCTCCTTCAGTCTGTACTAGTTTCTCCTCGATATTTATCAGTCGTTTTTCACGATCCTGGATCTTGCCATCTTTTGTGTCATTTCAGTCTGTTGTTCAGCTACTATCTCCTGCAACTCCTCAACTGTATCCTGAAGTTCCACGTTACGGTCATGCACCTCATCGTATATACGACCAGCTATCGAGTTAAGTGGAATCATTTCCTCCTCGTCCTCGTCATCCTCATCCTCCTGTGGTAACTCAACGGGATCCTCCTTGTCTGTCTCCATATCATCATCCTCATCCTCAACAACTGTGACCAACGGGGCTGACTCCCGTGGCAGTAGTTGTTCCCAAACCACCTGAATGTCACGAGACTCCTCCTCTGTAGGCATTTGTGGTCCCTCCTCCCTAGCCTGACTAGATTCTCTAGCATTAGTCATCCTGACAACAAAGTTTTAAAGTTTTAATTATTAATCATTACTACTCGACATACACGAGTACATAAACTATAAACACATAAGCACATAAGTGTTTTATTACTTCTTTCTTAAAACTCGATAAGAGTTATCTCCACTATCTTTTCAAAGGTTACTTCCTAAGGCTTTTCCCCCACTTAAGGTTCATAACCTAAAGCTTTGATACCAACCTGTAACACCCCCAAATCCTGGTACTTCATTTCCTCAAGATTTGGTGTTCACTTAATCAAACCATCATTTATAACTACCCAACTATAATAAAATTGAATAATAAAAACCTGCCCATACATGATTAAACTCAAATAGAAATCTCCCAGGTTATCTAACCTTTAACAACAATCATTCAAATGCGAAAATTAAATAAAATTCATTACAATCTTTAAACCAAAGTCTAAAAGTAAACTATCAAAACTATTACAAGTCTTCAGTATTTATTCATCTTTCCTTTTCCCTTACTGGTGCTAGGTACGTCACCCGTTTCAACTTTAGCTGTAAGGAAATTTTACAGGCAAGAGTGAGCAAACAAGGCCCACTTGAAATAACAATAAGTAAATCTTTAAACTTTTACATCAATTGCCAATATTAGGCTCAATAGAACTGAACAATATAATCTATTAACTGTCTGAAAATTTTAACATTCACTGAGGGTCTAATGACCACGAATCATGTCCATAGTTATAAGTAATCCTTTAACTTTAACTTTAACAGTCATAAGACTATAAGGACTCCACGTACTTAGGGGGATCAACCCTTCGTACAATGTATTGTGCACAACCATTTTAACGCTAAGCGTAAACCTCTATTAAAAGAGTTGTTCATCTTAGTATTTAGAATACAAGTCCGCACCAAAGTAAGTTTGGTTTGGATAAGCTTTCAAGGAAATTTGAAATTTAACGAACATCAACTAAGGAGTAGTTGAATAAGACCAATAACACTAAACTATAGAATAATAGTGATTGAATCAATCATAGTAAACTAAAGTCATGCATTAAGACTAATTTAATAGCATACAATTTGAATAACTATAGCATACATTGCTTGAACAATACTAAGTCAAGGTTAATTAGAATTGAATATTAAACATGAATAGCAATTTTGTTATGCATGCTAAACAACAAGTGAAATACAAGAATAACTTGTTCAATATCAAATCAAAGTTTAGACAGCTTGCATCATTATAAGGTAGTCGAATTGAAAACAATAATTAGTTCAATGAGATAAAGGATTAGAAAACTTGCCTTGCTCGTAGGCTAAACCGAATCAATTCGAATCACAATACCCTAGATACATATGTATATATATATATATATATATATATATATATATATATATATATATATATATATATATATATATATATATATATATATATACACGTTATCATGCAATAGTTAGTCATTACCACTTTACAAACTAAACTAACTACATACATCATGTATGTTTTATTATTTAATCAAATAATCAAGTTATAACACAAGTTAATCTTTAATAACATAATTATTCATAGTATAGAAATACTAAAATCAATATTTTACAGTCCTACTATCATCACATTATGTTTTTCTTAAAATTTCGTGTGCAAAAAAGTACACTGTCAGACCATTCTGCTAAGTTGCGTTGCGGCGTGGTGATGGCGCCGCGGCACGGTGAATACACTACAAAGTCGTGCTGCGGCGTGGTGATGGCCCTGCGGTGCCAGTAACGTACTGCTGGGCCGCGCCGCGGCGCGAAACTTCAGTATCGACTGATAGCTTCGGCAACAGTACAAGAAAAAGCCAATTTGGCATAAAAGCTCGAATCTAATAGACTGATTAACATGTATTAAACATATAGACTTCATATAAAAATATTGTGAAGACTTCTAACATGTTTCTACTCATAAAATAACATAAACATCAAATTTACAACACCCAATTTCAATGAAAATCAACACTGTGATTTTGTTTTTCAACCAAAACAGTTAATTCAAAATACCATGGTTGTGATTATACATACTCTATCAAATTCAATAGTCAATTTATATATATTAACCATTAATCAAACCTTAATTTCATTTTAAACTATGCCATACTCATATATATTTTCATATAAACACTGTAAGATGGTTTTCTTCACAATTGCATACTTACATGACTTAATTTCTCTATAATCATATACAAATTCATGAAACAACATTTTACAAACAATTATTATACTAAACTATATACATATCAACAATTCCTCTTTTACAAATATTTTACAAAGACTTTTTGGGAAGAGAGAAACAAAACTTTTAAAGAAAGAGATTGAGCTCCTACCTTTGATTAAGAAGAAGATATCCTAGAGTTAGATTAACCTTTTAATTATCAAGCTTCTTCTCCCCCAATTCCTTTCTCAATTTCTCTAGCCTTCATTCCTCTCTTTTTTTCTCTCTGTAAACTTCAACTGAGTCTTCTTCTCTGACATACGTACTAACAATATAACGTATATAGTAATAATATATATTATTGATATAATATAAGTATAGATATAATTATATCAGTTATTTTTTATTTAAAAATCAAAAGTCATAAGGCTTGTTTGGCTAATCAAAATAAAATAACTCATTAACCCTTACACCTTGTTTGGTAAACCTAATTAAAATAATTGGATTAATCCTTATACCTTGTTTGCTAAAACATCATTAGATTAAATACTTATTATGAAATAAGACATGTTTGGCAAAAAGCTAAATTAAAGTCCTTTAATTTATTTTAATAACTCCTTTATAGCAAGGTTATTAGTCACACTTTTATTTAATTAATCAATCAATTAAAACATTAATCTATTAAATTACTTTAACACATAAATAATTATCACAAAACTATAATTTCTTTATAATTATAATTTTATTTAATCCAACTAACACTTTATTTTAAATCACAAATTCCAATTATAATATTATAAGTCATTTAATCATTATTAGCTCTCTAACTTAATTATTAAATTAAATTAGTATATAATCTCATAACAATTATTTTTTAGCTCCTTAATTATTTATTCAACAAATATTAAACTAAATCACATCAACTCAAATTGCCATTCAATACATATATAATTTAATAAATATTTAATATTACAAATAAATATTTAATATTTAATTATTTATTTAACAAATAATTAACTCATCAACTCAAATTGAACAATTATTTATTCAATAATAAACATATCCATTAAATACTTATATAAATTAATAAATATTTAATATTACACTTTAAAATTCTGGAATGTTACATTAACTCCCTTCTCAATACGAATTTCATTCAACTCGTATTCATAATCCTTTCCTGATTCTGTACCAATTCATAGACACACAACAATCTT
This sequence comes from Panax japonicus, assembly GCA_020205505.1. NCBI lineage: Eukaryota > Viridiplantae > Streptophyta > Magnoliopsida > Apiales > Araliaceae > Panax > Panax japonicus. The sequence goes on from CM035111.1 coordinate 14,828,091, forward strand.
GTTGTAAGCTTGTCAATCATTCTCTCAATCCATATCAGATCACTGGGTGATCTCATCGTATATATTATGATTCATTTCTATTCTATGATCGTTTTGCTTTTTGATCTTCTTTCACTGTACTCTTTGTCTTTTAGACTCTATTTATTCATCACTACTATTCAACTTTATTATCAGAGTTAGGGAACTCTGTAAATTATACCCCGCCGAGATTCGTCTTTGAATCTTACCGACACACTAACTCTATTTGAGTTAGTACGTATCCTAATCACTGCGGTTATTAGTCTCTGGTATTCCTACCTAAGGTTTATAACCTACGGTTTTGATACCAACTGTAGCATCCCCAAATCCGGGTCCCAAATCACCACGGATCTTGGTATGCTAATTCTATAACTATTACTATTTGCGAAAGATATAAGCATAAATTGTTTATAAATTAAACTTTATACAATATTTTCCCCAAGGTCGAGTAACCATCAAATAAACCCAATTCATTATCATATCTAACATACAACATTATTATCATACTATACTATTACAATTAAGCTGAACATAAAATCCCAAGCTGAACTTGGCTTTATCCTTTCCTGTATTCGACGTATGCTTCTAAATCTGCAATGTTAAATCATGATATAGCAAGGGTAAACATAAGATTTCCCATCAAGTTTAAGTTCAATAATATAACAATATATCATGATTGACATAATATGAATAATAAGCTGGCTATAATTCAACAATACAATTGTGAACTAGCATGAACAAACTTTTGACTGAACAAGTATTGAACATGAACAAATATATCTGAACCGAATGGTAATGAAGGTGATCAACCTTTATACCTGACTTATACATGCAATATGTACATAGTACAATTCTACAATGGCAATCAGCAATGATTATCCATAAGCTTATCTTAATGAAACAACTCTTAGTAGAGTTAAGTAAAAACTTGGATGAACCGTTGATTACCGCTACACAATTTATCTAACTTTGTCTGAAAACCTAATATAAATAATACCGATCTACACATTAGAATAATATCATCACAATATTTAAAATAACATAAATACATTTATCATATTATCATATCAGTCTATTTAGCACATAAGACTCTGTATCAAGTCAAACTATTGCAGTCTGAGTTGAACCCGACATAATTCTAACATCTCGACGGTCTAGTCAGACAATACTCGAGTTTAAGTTCAATTAAACTCTGCCTAAACACTTAACAATTATCTTAGATAATTTATTATCAGTCAAAATATTTTTCATAGGCTCATAAAACTTTTTAGATAATTAATATCATTTATCAAAAAATTTCAATCATTAATATCGTATTTATATAATATAAATACCACAATATTCCTTTATCATTAATATTTATTTAATATAAAATATTAATGAAAATCATAACATAATATTATAATATATTTATAATATTACAAAGTATTTTTAATACATTAAAATCTCCTTTATATGATTTTTAAACAATTAAATACATTATCCGATAATTGCTTTTAATATTAAAATATTAATATTTTCATGACAAAATATCAAAAGTTATATTTTATAACTTAAAATATTTTTCTAACCCTTAAATCATTTTTGAATGATTTTTAAAGTATAATTTCTAATTTTCCATAATTTATTTAATATATTTATTAAATAAACTAATTACCATTAATATTAATTAATTTATAAAATTTCTCACAAAATACCAAAAGTCATTAAAATAACTTAAAATATTTTCTTATATCATAATATCATTTTTCATGATTTTTTATGAATTTAAAACCATTTTTAAATAATTTATTTAATATTATAATTAAATAAATTAAATACCATTTATATTCCAAAAATATTAAATATTTATGAAATATACTATAAATAATTAAAAACTATTTTTTAGATTTTAAAATAATTTTTTGGAATTTATTTTGTATTTTTAATAATAAAAAAATCATTTTTATCTATTTATTAATTAAAATAATTAATTTTCCAAATAAACTGTGGCTAAAAGGGACCTATAGCGACAGACCCGTCGCTATAGGTGTTCTTGGCCTGTTCGTGAGCCTGCCCAGAAACGCATGTCAGTGTGCAGGGTACCATGTTTGACCGGTTCTAGATTCATGATATTTAAGTTTTCTGGGCTGCTTAAGTGTCCATGTCATAGTATAAATGTAAGTCTACAATTAGCTGAATGATTACGTGACCAAACAACAACAGATCCGTGAGATAAAGGCCTTACAAAGTCATGTCAGACACTGTTCTTCATTTCTGGGTTTTCCAGAAATGAAGAACAGTCCAAGTGTCTTCCTTTTAATCCTTGTAACTTGCAGACTATGTATTATTTGTGTGATCTAAAGGTTCTTATTTGTAGTGGAGATGTCAGTGAACAATTCTATAACAACATAGCATCGTATTATCATCACAACAAGAAGATCAACGCTGGTCAAAGTCTGACAGAAAACTCGGCTTATGAAGATCTGGGTTTTCCAGAAAATGATTTCGTGACTGAGCAGTCAACTTTGACCGTTCATTAAATGAATCTTGTTTGTTGTTTAAGCGCAATAAAGGAACCCATTTGCAGTCCCTAGACCATATTACAACATAGATATATTAACACCATCAAAGCATCAAATACAAGCCAGGTCTAAGGTCATGAATATGTTGTCAGAGCGATCTGGGAAAAATCTGGGTTACCCAGATTTGTTCTTCAGGCAGATTGGTCAACGTAGGTTTGACCGAGATTAATTGTCATTCTGGTCATGATCTAAGTAATATAAAAGCATAGATGTGAAGTTCTCATGTCAGTTTACAACCACAAAACAATAACTTGACCAAACTCTTTAAATACAGCAAGATCTAGGGTCATGAATATCACTGTCAGAAATTCTAGAAATTTCTGGGCTGCCCAGAAAATAGTATCGTGCTTGGTCAATGCCTTTTGACGATCATATCTTGCAATATACTCTTGATCTAAGCTTGATTCAAGTCTAAGATAAAGACCTAGCAACAAAGAACAAATGCATAATATAAAATACACCAAAACATTAACAGGTAAAGATCTAAGGCCTCTGACATATAGTTGTCAGGCCCAATTTTTCAAGTTTTCTAGATTTTTGAAATCTTTAGATTCGAGCATCTAGATGTTATGGATCCATGATCCAACAACCCAGATCTCTAAAAGTCAACTTATAACACATATCTAACCAATCATTAACATAAAATCACATGATTTATAAAAATTAGGGTTCAAACCACTTGAAGCTTGATCTTGATTTCTGATCTTTGGGATCTGTTCTTGGCTTGCTATGGATCATATAAGGGACTGATATACTCCATATTTTCGTGGGTCTAGAGAGAGGAAGTGTTGATTGAGAGTTTAATATAAAATAAACAAAGTTTGTGAACCAAAAGACATCATCAGAAACTCGTAATGTTCGTACCGAGTTCTGAATGTTGTTCTTGGTATATCCTCCTTTCTCACCTTCAATTGGTGATACCCACTTCTCAAATCTATTTTCGAGAAATATTTAGCACCCTTCAGCTGATCAAACAAGTCATCTATTCTAGGCAACGGATACATATTCTTAATAGTGAATTTGTTTAACTCTCTATAATCAATGCAAAGACACATTGTTCATCCTTCTTCTTAACGAATAAAACTGGAGCTCCCCACGGAGATACGCTTGGTTGAATATATTTCTTGTCTAGCAACTCTTGCAACTGTACCATCAGTTCCTTTATTTCTACCGGAGCCATTCTGTACGTGGCCTTCGATATCGGTGTTGTTCTCTGCGCTAAGTCGATCACGAACTCAATTTCTCTGTCTGGCGGAAGTCCTGGAAAATCTTCTAGAAACACGTCTTCGAATTTTCTCAGTACCGGTATTTCTTCTAGTTTCACACCCTTCTTCTGAGTATCGACTATGTAAGCTAAATAGCCCACACAACCTTGACCTAACAATTTCTTGGCCTGCATAGTCGTCAGACATTTCATTTGTCTAGGCGACTTACTACCATAAAATACTACCTTTGACGGAGTCATAAGGTTTACACACTTCTTGTGACAATCGATTACTGATCCATATTTGAACAGCCAATCCATCAACAAAATTACATCAAATTCCCTGAGTCTAATCGGAATCAAATCTACCAACAAGATATTCTCCTTAATGTTCACCCTACAGTTCTTGTATACGAATCTAACAAGGATTACTTCCTTTTTCGCAATTTCTATGTTTAAAGGAAAATTCAGTTCTTATCTAGGCAATTCTAACCTCTTACCAAATTCATCAGATATAAACGAACAAGTAACACCCGAATCAAATAATACATAAGCATTTATATCATTGATTGGGATAATACCTAACACCACATCTTTTGATTGCACAGCATCTTGCACAATCTTGTTGAAGGTTCTGGCATGTGGGTTTGTTTGACGCTGCAGGTCCTAAAATGGCCCATGTACCTCCATTGTTACCTCCATTGCTTCTGGTTGTCACTCCATCCTTCTTCTTAGGACATTCACGAGTAAAGTGATCCTTGGATCCGTACGTGAAGCACGCATTCTTCTTTGGTTGAGTGCAACTTGGGGTGATGTGACCCTCCTGGCCACAATTGAAGCATACCCGCTTTCCCATTAAGCACGCACCATTGTGAAATTTCCCGCATGTCGCACATGCTTCAAACATTTTGTTTTGCTGGTTACCCTGCTGGTGTCCAGCACCCATGCTCCCATTCCACTTCCTCTTCAAGTCATTGCTGCTGTTGTTGTTGTTATTGTTTCCACCGTTACCACCTCCATTCTTAATCTCATTCTCATTTTTCTTCTTCTTTTGTTCCTGATTGAACTTTGTCGCTGACTCACCTCCACCTTCACCGAGTACTGCTTTCTCCATCACCGCTGCAAATGTCTTCAACTGGAACAAGGAGACCCTAATGTACAGCCAGGGCTTCAATCCTTGTTCAAATCTCTTAGCCTTACGCTCGTCTATGCTGACCTGATATGGTGCAAACCTCACCAATTCATTGAACTTCGCGGCATACTCAGATACCGTCATCGTTCCTTGCTTTAGCTCCAGAAACTGTACTTCCAGCTGACTCTTCGAACTCTCTGGGAAATAGGTCTCGAAGAACAACTCCTTGAACCTATCTCAGGTCATCACTTTTGGCCCTTCACGAGTTTTATTTGCCTGCCACCAATAACTATCTTCTACTTTCAACATGAATGTTGTGAAAGCAGTCTTCTGATCATCCCCTACCCTAGCGACATCGAACACCTTTTCTATCTCCATAATCCAGTTCTGTACTTTGACTGGATTCATAGACCACGGAATTCAGGTGGTCCAACCATCTTGAAATCCTTAAACGTTGCACCATGGTTTTGTGGTTGATTTTGCAATGCTCCTGTCAGTAGTGCCACTAGTTGTTGAACGGGGTTACCGTCAACATTGTTGTTATTGGCAGTTCTTTCATTATTTCTCTGTCGAGGTGGTTCACGTCTGTGAGGCATTTTTTGTTGAAACAAAACATCTATTAGACTATTACTCAACTTCTTTAATTATTTTTTAATTAACTTGCCTCCATAAAAGAAACAACCACATAACACACAACACTTTGAATAAGGTAACAACTTTTATTTATTCAAAACCTTTTTGGAAAACATAAAACAATAGCATCACTGCTAAAAACATTACTTTCCTGAACTACAAAAGTTTCAGGACAACATCATATTCATATCCCATAGGTTGCATAACACTTGGGATTTACAATTTATTTAACCTTTCACTCATCGTACAACAGCTACGATGTTCTAATAAGATACTTCTTAGCCCTATCAAGTTCTTCCTCCATGACTCGAAACATTGTTCTGCGATCTAAAACGAATGATGGAAGTGTCTCGAACTGAATCGGATATCCCATTACCCGATCTTGAGCTCGATTAATTGCGGTGTTAAATAGTTTATCCATCTCTTCCATCTTCATCCACTTTGCTTGCGTGTCTCTTACTGCTCTTCTAGATCGTTGATAAGCTTCCTCGTATGCATCTTCAGCTCTTACCCTCTTGGTAGCTTCTTCCTTCAACTTGTTCTTCAGTTCCACGACCATCTCGATCAATTGTTCCTTCTCTCCTTCAGTCTGTACTAGTTTCTCCTCGACATTTGTCAGTCATTCTTCACGATCCTGGATCTCAGTCGTCTTTTTGTGTCATTGCAGTCTGTTGTTCAGCTACTATCTCCTGCAATTCCTCAACTGTATCCTGAAGTTCCACGTTACGGTCATGCACCTCATCGTATATACGCCCAGCTATCGAGTTAAGTGGAATCCTTTCCTCGTCATCCTCGTCATCCTCATCCTCATGTGGTAACTCAACGGGATCCTCCTCGTCTGTCTCCACATAATCATCTTCATCCTCAACTACTGTGACCAATGGGGCTGATTCCCGTGGCAGTAGTTGTTCCTAAACCACTTGAATGTCGCGAGACTCCTCCTCTGTAGGCATTTGAGGTCCCTCCTCCCTAGCCTGACTGGATTCTCTGACATTAGTCATCTTGACAACAATGTTTTAAAGTTTTAATTATTAATCATTACTACTCGACACTCACGAGTACATAAACTATAAACACATGAACACATAAGTGTTTTATTACTTCTTTCTTAAACCTCAATAAGAGTTATCTCCACTATCTTTTCAAAGGTTACTTCCTAAGGCTTTTCCCCCACCTAAGGTTCATAACCTAAAGCTTTGATACCAACCTGTGACACCCCCAAATCCTGGTACTTCATTTCCTCAAGATTTGGTGTTCACTTAATCATACATTCATTTATAACTACCCAATTATAATAAAATTGAATAATAAAAACCTGCCCATACAAGATTAAACTCAAATAAAAATCTCCCAGGTTATCTAACATTTAACAACAATCATTCAAATGCGAAAATTAAATAAACTTCATTACAATCTTTAAACCAAAGTCTAAAAGTAAACTATCAAAACTATTACAAGTCTTCAGTATCTATTCATCTTTCTTTTTCCCTTACTGGTGCTAGGTACATCACCCGTTTCAACTTTAGCTGTAAAAAATTTTACAGGCAAGAATGAGCAAACAAGGCCCACTTGAAATAACAATAAGTAAATCTTTAAACTTTTACATCAATTGCAAATATTAGGCTCAATAGAACTGAACAATATATTCTATTAACTTTCTAAAAATTTTAACATTCACTGAGGGTCTAATGACCACAAATCATGTCCACAGTTATAAGTAATCTTTCAACTTTAACTTTAACAATCATAAGACTATAAGGACTCCACGTACTTAGGGGGATCAACCCTTCGTATAATGTATTGTGCAAACCCATTTCAACGCTAAGCGTAAACCTCTATTAAAAGAGTTGTTCATCTCAGTATTTAGAATACACTCCATGCCTCGAAACGATCTCTTTAATGTACAATCTTGCCAACTGATCAAGATTGAATCTAATCTTTATTGGTAAAAAGTGCGCTGATTTCGTCAGTCTGTCCACTATCACCCAAATTGCATCGCATCCTCTCTGATTAAATGGAAGACCCACCACAAAATCCATCGTGATGTGTTCCCACTTCCATTCCAGTATTTCCAACTGTTGAAGTAACCCGCTGGGTCTTTGATGTTCGGCTTTTACTCTTTGACATGTCAAGCATTTCACTACGCATTCAGCAACATCCCTTTTCATGTTTGGCCACCAAAAATGTCGGCGCAAATCTTGATACATTTTCGTGCTCTCTGGATGAATTGAATATCTTGTGTTGTGTGCTTCGGTCAAGATTTCGTCTTTCAGTTCTAGCACTTGCTGGAACCCAAATTATTCCCTTGAACCGTAGTAATCCTTCGGTATCGACCTTGTATTTTACATCACCGCCTTCAATCAGATTCTCTTTGATTTTCTCACACTCTTCATCTTGTAGTTGAGCATTCTTCACTTTGTCTACTAAAGTTGGACCAGCTTCTATCTGGAATAGTTATTCGTCAGATTCTTTTGGAAATTTGATTTCCAACTCCAGTTTTGTCATTGTTGAAATGAGCTCCTCCTGAGTTATTATCAGCATCAACTTTTCCCGACCTTTCCTACTTAAACCATCTACCACCACATTCGCTTTGCCCGGATGATAAAAGATTTCACAATCATAATCTTTTATCAATTTCATCCACCTTCTTTGACGCATGTTCAAATCCTTCTGAGTGAAAATATACTTCAGACTTTTGTGGTAGATCTCATATTTCTCTCCATAAAGATAGTGTCTCCATATCTTCAGAGCAAATACAACTGCAGCCAATTCCAAATCATGAGTCAGATACCCTTTCTCATAATCCTTTAGTTGTCTTGATGCATACGCAATAACTTTGTCATTCTGCATAAGAAAACAACCCAACCCTTTATGTGAGGCATCACTATACACCACAAAATTTCATGTACTATCTGGTAATGTCAACACAGGTGCCACACTTAACTTCTTCTTCAAATCTTGGAAACTCTCTTCACATTTCTCCGTCCAAACGAATTTTACAACTTTCCTTATCAAATTTGTTAGTGGAGTGGCTATCTTAGAAAAATCTTGAATAAATCTTCTATAATAACCAGCCAGTCCCAAGAAACTCCTCACTTCTGACGGTGTTCTTGGTTGTTCCCAATTGATTACAGCTTCCACTTTTGATGGATCCACTGAAATCCCATCTTTGTCAATCACATGACCTAAAAATTGTACACGATCGAGCCAAAATTCGTACTTAGAGAATTTCGCATACAACTTTTCCTTCCTTAGTGTTTCCAATGTCAAACGTAAATGTTCCACGTGTTCTTCTTGAGTTTTGGAATACACCAGAATATCATCAATAAATACCACTACAAACTTGTCTAAGAATGGTTTAAACACCCTGTTCATCAAATCCATAAATGCAGCAGGGGCATTAGTTAAACCAAAAGACATCACCAAAAACTCGTAATGTACGTACCTAGTTCTGAATGTCGTTCTAGGTATATCCTCCTTTCTTACCTTCAATTGGTGATACCCACTTCTCAAATCAATTTTCGAGAAATATTTAGCACCCTTCAACTGGTCAAACAAGTCATCTATTCTAGGCAATGGATACATATTCTTAATAGTGACTTTGTTTAACTCTCTATAATCAATGCAAAGACGCATTGTTCCATCCTTCTTCTTAACGAATAAAACTGGCGCTCCCCACGGCGATACACTTGGTTGAATATATTTCTTGTCTAGCAACTCTTGCAATTGTACCATCAGTTCCTTCATTTTCACCGGAGCCATTCTGTACGGGGCCTTTGATATCGGTGCTGTTCCCGGCACTAAGTCGATCACGAACTCAATTTCTCTGTCTGGCGGAAGTCCCGGCAATTCTTCTGGAAACATGTCTTTGAATTTTCTCAGTACCGATATTTCTTCTAGTTTCACACCCTTCTTCTGAGTATCGACTATGTAAGCTAAATAGCCCACCCAACCTTGACCTAACATTTTCTTGGCCTGCATAGTCGTCAGACATTTCATTTGTCTAGGCGACTTGCTACCATAAAATACTACCTTTGACGGAAGTCATAAGGTTTACACACTTCTTGTGATAATCGATTACTGCTCCATATTTGAACATCCAATCCATCCCCAAAATTACATCAAATTCCCGGAGTCTAATTAAAATCAAATCTACCAACAAGATATTCTCCTTAATGTTCACCCTACAGTTCTTGTATACGAATCTAACAAGGATTACTTCCTTATTCGCAATTTCTATGTTTAAAGGAAAATTCAGTTCTTCTCTAGGCAATTCTAACCTCTTACCAAATTCATCATATATAAACGAACAAGTAACACCCGGATCAAATAATACATAAGCATTTATATCATTGATTGGGATAATACCTGACACCACATCTTTTGATTGCACAGCATCTTGCACAGTCATGTTGAAGGTTCTGGCTGTGGGTTTGTTTGATGATGCATGTCCTGCAATGGCCCATGTACCTCCATTATTACCTCCATTGCTTCTGGTTGTCACTCCATCCTTTTTCTTAGGACATTCACGAGCAAAGTGATCCTTGGATCCGCACGTGAAGCATGCATTCTTCTTTGGTTGAGTGTAACTTGGGGCGATGTGACCCTCCTGACCACAATTGAAGCATACTCGCTTTTCCATCAAGCACACACCCTTATGGAATTTCCCGCATGTCGCACATGCTTCAAACTTTTTGTTTTGCAGGTTACCATGATGGTTTCCAGCACCCATGTTCCCATTCCACTTCCTCTTCAAACTGTTGTTGTTGTTGTTTCCACCGCTACCACCTCCATTCTTAATCTCATTCTCATTTTTCTTCTTCTTTTGTTCCTGATTGAACTTTGTCACTGCCTCGCCTCCATCTCCAGTGAGTACTGCTTTCTCCATCACCGCTGCAAATGTCTTCAATTGGAACAGGGAAACCCTACTGTACAGCCAGGGCATTCAGTCCCTGTTCAAACCTTTTTGCCTTGCATTCATCTGTGCTGACCTGATATGGCGCAAACCTCACCAATTCATTAAATTTCGCGGCATACTCAGATACTGTCATCGTTCTTTGTTTTAGTTCCAAACACTGCACTTCTAGCTGACTCTTCGAACTCTCCGAGAAATAAGTCACAAAGAACAACTCGTTGAACCTATCCCAGGTCATCACTCCTGGCCCTTCACGAGTTTTATTGGCCTGCCACCAATAACTAGCTTCTGCTTTCAACATGAATGTTGTGAAAGCAGTCTTCTGATCATCCCCTACCCTAGCGACATCGAACACCTTTTCTATTTCCATAATCCAGGTTTGTGCTTTGACTGGATTCATAGAGCCACAGAATTCAGGTGGTCCAACCGCCTTGAAATCCTTAAACGTTGAACCATGGGTTTGTGGTTGATTTTGCAATGCTCCTGTCAGTAGTGTCACTAGTTGTTGAACAGTGTTACCGTCAACATTGTTGTTATTGGCAGTTCTCTCATTGTTTCTCTATCGGGGTGGTTCACGTCTGGGAGGTATTTTCTGTTAAAACAAAACATCTGTTAGACTATTACTCAGCTTCTTTAAGTATTTTCTAATTAACTTACCTCCATAAAAGAAATTACCATATAACACATAACACTTTGAATAAAATAATAACTTTTATTTATTCATCATTACTTCGAAAAACATAAAAAAAAAAAATCAATAGCATCACTGCTATTTACATTCCTTTCCTGAACTACAAAAGTTACAGGACAACATCATTATTATCATATCCTATGGTTACTTAACACTAGGAATTTACACATTATTTAATACTTATTACGTGCATTACAGGCAAATTTTCTATCATGATCTATTAAGATACTTCTTAGCCCTATCACATTCTTCCTCCATGACTCGAAACATTGTTCTGCGATCTAACACGAATGACGGAAGCGTCTCAAACTGAATCGGATATCCCATGACCCGATCTTGAGCTCGATTAATTGCAGTATTAAAAACTTTATACATCTCTTCCATCTTCATCCTCTTCGCCTGTGAGTCCCTTACTACTCTTCCAGTTCGTTGATAAGCTTCTTTGTATGCATCTTCAGCTCTTACCCTCTTGGTAGCTTCTTCCTTCAACTTTTTCTTCAGCTCCATGACCATATCGATCATTTGTTCCTTCTCTCCTTCAGTTTGTACTAGTTTCTCCTCGACATTTGTCAGTCGTTCTTCACGATCCTGGATCTCGCCGTCTTTTTGTGTCATTGCAGTCTATTGTTCAGCTACTATCTCCTGCAACTCCTAACTGTATCCTGAAGTTCCACATTACGGTCATGCACCTCATCGTATATACGGCCTGCTATTGAGTTAAGTGGAATCCTTTCCTCCTCGTCCTCATCATCCTCATCCTCATGTGGTAACTCAACGGGATCCTCCTCGTCTGTCTCCACATCATCATCCTCATCTTCAACTACTGTGACCAACGGGGCTGACTCCTGTGGCAGTAGTTGTTCCCAAACTATCTAAATGTCGCGAGGCTCCTCCTCTATAGGCATTTGAGGTCCCTCCTCCCTAGCCTGAATGTATTCTCCGACATTAGTCATCCTGACAATAAAGTTTTAAAGTTTTAATTATTAATCATTACTATTCGACACTCACGAGTACATAATTTAAAATCACATAAGCACATAAGTGTTTTATTACTTCTTTCTTAAAACTCGATAAGAGTTATCTCCACTATATTTTCAAAGGTTACTTCATAAGGCTTTTTCCCACACCTAAGGTTCATAACCTAAAGCTTTGATACCAACTTGTAACACCCCCAAATCCTGGTACTTCATTTCCACAAGATTTGGTGTTCACTTAATCAAAACATTCATTTCTAACTACCCAATTATAATACAATTGAATAATAAAAACCTACCCATACATGATTAAACTTAAATATAAATCTCTCAGGTTATCTAACATTTAACAACAATCATTCAAATGCGGAAATTTAAATAAACTTCATTACAATCTTTAAACCAAAGTGTGAAAATAAACTATCAAAACTATTACAAGTCTTCAATATTTATTCATCTTCCCTTTGCCCTTACTGGTACTAGGTACGTCACCCGTTTCAACTTTAGCTGTAAGAAATTTTACAGGCAAAAGTGAGCAAACAAGTCCTACTTGAAATAACAATAATTAAATCTTTAAACTTTACATCAATTGCCAATATTAGGCTCAATAGAACTGAACAATATATTCTATTAACTTTCCGAAAATTTTAACATTCACTGAGGGTCTAATAACAACGAATCATGTCCACAGTTATAACTAATCTTTCAACTTTAACTTTAACAATCATAAGACTATAACGACTCCACGTACTTAGGGGGATCAACCATTCGTATAATGTATTGTGCACAACCATTTCAACGCTAAGCGTAAACCTCTATTAAAAGAGTTGTTCATCTCAGTATTTAGAATACAAGTCCGCACCAAAGTAAGTTTGGTTTGGATAAGCTTTCAAGGAAATTTGGAATTTAACGAACATCAATTATGGAGTAGTCGAATAAGACCAATAACACTATACTATAGAATAATAGGGATTTAATCAATCATAGTAAACTAAAGTCATGCATTAGGAATAATCTAATAACATACAATTTGAATAACTATAGCATACCTTGCTTGAACAATACTAAGCCAAGGTTAATTAGAATTGAATACTAAACATGCATACCAATTTAGTTATGTATGCTAAACATCAAGTGAAATACAAGAATAACTTGTTCAACATCAAACCAAAGTTTAGGCAGCTTGCATCATTATAAGGTAATCGAATTGAAAACAATAATTAGTTCAATAAGATAAAGGATTAGAAAACTTGCCTTGCTCGTAGGCTAAACTGAATCAATTTGAATCACAATACCCTAGATACACACATATATATATATGTCATCATGACATAGTTAGTCACTACCACTTTACAAACTTAACTAACTACATACATCATGTATGTTTGATTATTTAATCACATAATCAAGTTATGACACAAGTTAATCTTTAATAACATAATTATTCATAGTATAGATATACTAAAATCAATATTTTACAGTCCTACTATCATCAAATAATGTTTTTCTTAAAATTTTGTGTACAAAAAGTACACTGTCAGACCATTCTGCTAACTCGCGTTGTGGCGCCACAGTTTACACTGTGGGTCACGCTGCGGCGCGGTGAATACACTACGAAGTCGCGCTGCGGCGTGGTGATGGCGTTATGGTTCCATTAACTTACTGCTGGGCCGCGTCGCGACGCGAAACTTCAGTATCAACTCACACTTCGGCAACAGTACAAGAAAAAGCCAATTTGGCCTATAAGCTCGTTTCTAACAGACTAATTCACATACAATTCCTACAAAAACTTCATGTAGACATAATTCAAGAACTTCTAACATGTTTCTACCCATACAAAAACATAAACAACGAATTTAAAACATCCAATTTCACTGTTTTTGATAAAAACTCCATTTTTGATATTTCAATGAAAACCAACACTGTAATTTTGTTTTTCAACCTAAACAATTAATTCAAAGCATCTTATCAATAATTATACATACTCTATCAAATTAGATGATCAATTTATCAACTAAACAACTAATTAACCCTCAATTTCTACTTTAAATTAACCCATACTCATTCACCAAAAACTCTCTGTAAAAAGGTTTTCTTCACAAACTACATATATAACAACAATACATTGACTATAACTTATGAAAATCGTTTTAACATCACTAGTATGACATATAAGGCCACATAGCAACAAAATTTCATGTTTACACAAGGATTCTACAGAGAATTTGAGAAGAGAAAAACTAAACTTTTAAAAACTAAAAGAATAGGAGAAATACCTTGAAGAAGATGATGATGGCTATTCCTTTCTATTCTCAAGCTTCTACTTCTTCAATCTCTAGACTTTCTTCATCTCTTCTCTTCTTTTTCTCTTCTTCTTCTCTTCTTCTTCCTCTGAGTTTTTCTTTTCTTCTCTCTAACCTCTCTCCTCTACTCTTACGTCTTATGATATAAGGTATAAGATATAATATATATTTATTATATGATATAAATATAAAACATATAACTGATATTAATTATTTGAGTTTTGAAAATCAAAAGCCATAAGGCTTTCTTGGCTAACCACTAAAAATATAACCAATTAATCCTTATGCCTTGTTTGGTAAACCTAATTAAAACAAATGGATTAAATCCTTATACCTTGTTTGCTAAAATATCATTATATTAAAGACTTATTATGCAATAAGACATTTTTGGAAAAAACCGAATTAAACTCTTTTAATTTATTTTAGTAACTCCTTTATAGCAAGGTTATTAGTCACACTTTTATTTAATTAAATAATCAATTTAATCAATTCAAATACTAATCTATTGAATTACTTTAACACATAAATCATTATCATAAAACTATAATTTCTTTATAATTATAATTTTATTTAATCCAACTAACACTTTATTTTAAATCACAAATTCCAATCAGAATATTATAATTCATTTAATCATTATTAGCTCTCTAACTTAATTATTAAATTAAATTAGTATATAATCTCATAACAATTAATTTTCTTAGCTCCTTAATTATTTATTCAACAAATAATTAACTAAATCACATCAACTCAAATTGCCATTCAATACATATATAATTCAATAAATATTTAATATAACAAATAAATATTTAACATTTAATATTTAATTATTTATTCAACAAATAATTAACTAAACTACGTCAACTCAAATTGAACAATTATTTATTCAACAATAAACATATCCATTAAATATTTATATAAATCAATAAATATTTAATATTACACTTTAAAATTCTGGAATGTTACATAGACACACAACAATCTTATTGTAAGCTTGTTAATCATTCTCTCAATCCATATCAGATCACGGGGTGATCTCATCGTATATATTACAATTCATTTCTATTCTATGATCGTTTTGCTTTTCGATCTTCTCTCACTGTACTCTTAGTCTTTTAGAATCTATCTATTCACTACTATTCAACTTTATTATCAGAGTTAGGGAACTCTATAAATTATACCGCGCTGAGATTCGTCTTTGAATCTTACCGACACACTAACTCTATTTGAGTTAGTACTTATCCTAATCACTGCGGTTATTAGTCTCAGGTATTCCTACCTAAGATTCATAACCTACAGCTTTGATACCAACTATAGCATCCCCAAATTCGGGTCCCAAATCACCACGGATCTTGGTATGCTAATTCTATAACTATTACTATTTGCGAAAGATATAAGCATAAATTGTTTATACATTAAACTTTACACAATATTTTCCCCAAGGTCGAGTAACCTTAAAATAAACCCAATTTATTATCCTATCTAACATACAACATTATTATCATACTATACTATTACAATTAAGCTGCACATAAAATCTCGAGTTAAACTTGGCTTTATCCTTTCATGTATTCGACGTATGCTTCTAAATCTGTAATGTTAAATCATGATATAGAAAAGGGTGAGCATAAGATTTCCCAGCAAGTTTAAGTTCAATAATATAACGATATATCATGATTGACAGAATCTGAATAATTAACTGGCTATAATTCAATAATATAATTATGAACTAGCAGGAACAAACTTTTGACTGAACAAGTATTGAACATGAACAAATATATCTGAACCGAATGGTAATGAAGGTGATCAGCCTTTCATACCTGACTTATACATGCAATATGTACATAGTACAATTCTATAATGGCAATCAGCAATGATTATCCATAAGCATATCTGAATGAAATAACTCTTAGTAGAGTTAAGTAAAAACTTGCCTGAACCGTTGATTACCGCTACGCAATTTATCTAGCTTTGTCTGAAAACCTAATATAAATAATACCGATCTACACATTAGAATAATATCAGCACAGTATTTAAAATAACCTAAATACATTTATCACATAACCCTATCAGTCTATTTAGCACATAAGACTGGGTATCAAGTCAAACTATTGCAGTCTGAGTTGAACCCGACACAATTCTAACATCTCGACAGTCTAGTCGGACAATACTCAAGTTTAAGTTCAATTAAACTCTGCCTAAACACTTAACAATTATCTTAGATAAATTATTATCAGTCAAAATATTTTTCATAGGCTCATAAAAATTTTCAGATAATTAATATCATTTATCAAAAAAATTCAATCATTAATATCGTATTTATATAATATAAATACCACAATATTTCTTTATCATTAATATTTATTTAATATAAAATATTAATAAAAATCATAACATAATAGTATAATATATTTATAATATTACAAAGTATTTTTAATACATTAAAATCACCTTTATATGATTTTTAAACAATTAAATACATTATCTGATAATTGCTTTTAATATTAAAATATTAATATTTTCATGACAAATATCAAAGTTATATTTTATAACTTCAAATATTTTTCTAACCCTTAAATCATTTTTATATGATTTTTAAAGTATAATTTCTAATTTTCCATAATTTATTTAATATATT
Source organism: Panax japonicus (assembly GCA_020205505.1). NCBI lineage: Eukaryota > Viridiplantae > Streptophyta > Magnoliopsida > Apiales > Araliaceae > Panax > Panax japonicus. The sequence goes on from CM035111.1 coordinate 14,845,163, forward strand.
TATTAAATAAACTAATTACCATTAATATTAATTAATTGATGAAATTTCTCACAAAATACCAAAAGTTATTAAAAATAATTTAAAATATTTTCTTATACCATAATATCATTTTTCATGATTTTTCATGATTTGAAAGCATTTTTAAATAATATATTTAATATTATTATTAAATAAATTAAATACCATTTATATCCCAAAAAATATTAAATATTTATGAAATATACTCTAAATAATTAAAATCTATTTTTCAGATTTTAAAATAATTTTTCAGAATTTATTTTTTATTTTTAATAATAAAAAATCATTTTTATCTCTTTATTAATTAAAATAATTAATTTTCCAAATAAACTATCGCTAAAAGGGCCCTATAGCGACAGACCCATCGCTATAGGTGTTCTTGGCTTGTTCTTGAGCCTGCCCAGAAACGCATGTCAGTGTGGAGGGTACCATGTTTGACCGGTTCTAGATTCATGATATTTATGTTTTCTGGGCTGCTTAAGTGTCCACGCCATAGTATAAATGTAAGTCTACAATTAGTGAATGATTTCATGACCAAACAACAACAGATCCGTGAGATAAAGGCCTTACAAAGTCATGTCAGACACTGTTCTTCATTTCTGGGTTTTTCAGAAATGAAGAACAGTCCAAGTGTCTTCCTTTTAATCCTTGTAACTTGCAGACTATGTATTATTTGTGTGATCTAAAGGTTCTTATTTGTAGTGGAGATTTCAGTGAACAATTCTATAACAACATAGCATCGTATTATCATCACAACAAGAAGATCAACGCTGGTCAAAGTCTGACAGAAAACTCGCTTATGAAGATCTGGGTTTTCCAGAAAATGATTTCGTGACTGAGCAGTCAACTTTGACAGTTCATTAAATGAATCTTGTTTGTTGTTTAAGTGCAATAAAGGAACCCATCTGCAGTCCCTAGACCATATTACAACATAGATATATTAACACCATCAAAGCATCAAATACAATCCAGATCTAAGGTCATGAATATGTTGTCAGAGCGATCTGGGAAAAATCTGGGTTACCCAGATTTGTTCTTCAGGCAGATTGGTCAACGTAGGTTTGACCGAGATTAATTGTCATTCTGGTCATGATCTAAGTAATATAAAAGCATATATGTGAAGTTCTCATGTCAGTTTACAACCACAAAACAATAACTTGGGCAAACTCTTTAAATACAGCAAGATCTAGGGTCATGAATATCACTGTCAGAAATTCTAGAAATTTCTGGGCTGCCCAGAAAATAGTTTCGTGCTTGGTCAATGCCTTTTGACCGATCATATCTTTCAATATACTCTTGATCTAAGCTTGATTTAAGTCTCAGATAAAAGACCTAGCAACAAAGAACAAATACATAACATAAAATACACCAAAACATTAACAGGTAAAGATCTAAGGCCTCTGACATATGGCTGTCAGACCCAAATTTTCAAGTTTTCCAGATTTTTGAAATCTTTAGATTCGAGCATCTAGATGTTATGGATCCATGATCCAACAACCCAGATCTCTAAAAGGTAACTTATAACACATATCTAACCAATCATTAACATAAAATCACATGATTTACAAAAATTAGGGTTCATACCACTTGAAGCTTGATCTTGATTTCTGATCTTTGGGATCTGTTCTTGGCTTGTTATTGATCATATAAGGGACTGATATACTCCATATTTTAATGGGTCTAGAGAGATGAGGTGTTGATTGAGAGTTTAATATAAAATTAGCAAAGTTTGTGAACTTTCTCTCTCTTCAATTATTGAAATAATTGAATGATATTGAAATGGCTGGTATGGGGCTAATCTTCTGAGATTTATATCATATAGTTGATCTATGGTAGTTGACTTGCCAATATATGGAAAGATTCACTCACTTCCCTCCAATAGTGCACAGGGGAAAATTGGTCATTTTGATTTGTTTTATTTTTAATGGCATATTAGTAAATTATCCAAACTTTTAGGGTTTAGGGTTTAGGGTTTAATCCTTAGGGTTTAGTATTTAACCCTAACATATTTGAAATTAAATTTCTAGGATTTCAAAATTTCGGATTTCAAAATAGAAAATTAATATTTCAAAATTATAATTAGGATTTTTTAATTATATTAAAATTTATTAATCATTATTCAAGCTTACTAATTAGGATTAATATTTCCTAATTAAAATTACTAATTAACAATTAGGTTTCATAATCATGCGTTAGGGTTTATAACCCAGGAATTAGGGTTTCTGAATTATTAAAAAAATCTAATTACTCATTAAAGCTATCTTTGATTAGGTTTGTAATTAAAATACAAAAACCTTATACATAGCATTTAAATTCCCAAATTAGGACTTTAATATCCAAATTAGGGTTTTAATTTCCCGGAACTGAAATTAGGGTTTCCAGAACTGGTTTCTAGGGTTTCTTATCAGTCGTTAGGGTTTTCTAACTCAACGTTGACGTTCTTAATATAATATTAGGGTTTGCCACTGATATAGTTTATCTGGTCAACCCGTGACCCTTACCACATACTGTACAACATATACAACCATATACACAGAACATAATTACGTATATCCTTAATCCTGAATAATTCACCACAAAGATTTTTAAATCCAAAAATTTCTTTTTCAGAAATGTAAAATCCTTACACTTATTTTCTGCCTAGGTTTATTATTTAACCTTTATTCAATAATTTAAGATTTAAATAATTTTTCTAAATTCTTGGGTCATCACAGTAAATGTTCTATGACACAAGAAATATAACTTGGAACTATTAAACAACATGAACAGTAACCGGAACACCTTAACAATCGAGCTTCAAAGTAGCACCATGAACCTGTCTGGGTTTCTGGGTTACCCAGAAAACCCAGAACAGCTTTGACAGTGTTTTGCAAGGCCCAAATCGTGCATTTGGGTTGTTGTTTGAGAACATTGATGGTTGATAATTGGAGTATTACAAATATACTACCAGATAAAAGTATCAGTTAGCTCATAACATGCAAGATTTGAAAATTACAGTTGGTCAAACCGAGACCCATGAAAGCTGGGATGTCAGTGTTCTTGAGGCTCAAGAACACCAACAGCGACGCTTAGTGTCGCTATAGGCAATTAGCGATGGTTTTGAATTATTTTATTTTCTAAATATTCCAGAATTTATTTAAAATTAGAAATAAACTATAAAAATTACCAAAAATGGTTTTAAAAATCATTTTAAATTCTGAAAATTAACTTTTAATTATTTGTGACATTTTTCATTAATAATTATAATTATTTGGATATTAATGATATTTAATTTATTTAATTAGTATATTACATAAATTAGAGAAAAATGATTTAATATTATGAAAAATCATTTTAAATAAGAATAATGTATTTAAACATATTTTGAGTTATAAAATGTAACTTTTGATATTTTAGAGAATTTTCATTAATAAATTAATATTAATGATATTAGATTTATTTAATTATTAAATTAAATAAATAAGTTAAAAATAATTTTATTGATTTAAAAATCATTTAACAATGAGAAAAATGAATTAAAAATATTTTAAGTGATAATTAATTACTTTTAATATTTTAATGATAATTTCATTAATATTTAAATATTAACGGTGATGATTTAAAAATGATTTTAATTAATTTAAAAATCATTTGAGTAGAATATTAATGATTTAAAAATATTTTAAGTTATTAATAATAACTTTAATATTTTGACAAGTATGTTATTAATATTTTTATATTATTAAATATTAATAATGATAAGATTATTTGATAATTAAATCATTTAAAAATGATTTAAGTGTTTGAAAAATTATTATAAATTATAATAATTATTTATAAATTATTAAAAGCTTCCTAAAAATATTATAAACGATATTTGACTTATCTAAAATAATATTGAAGCTTAGAGACCAAGTTTAATTGACAATCAATGTGTTAATTATCGGATAACGTGGCCAAAACACCGAGAATGGACCGAAGTCCAACCAGACCGAACTAATTAGACTTGTTAAGTGTTTATATAGGTTATAAACACTAATGTGGCTATGTGGTAATGTGCATAGGAGACAGATTGAATGTGAAATATAGTGTTACGTGTTATAAATGATTGTGCTAATTGTGAGACCGACATTGTTGATTATAGGTCTTACGAACGCAGTTAATTATATTGTGTAGCAATAATCAGCGAAGAAGGCAAGTTTTCTAACTCAACCTTGAGTTAATATTATTCAATTATTATAGTGGTTAATTATTGCTAATTATACCACGTCCAGGGATTTATTGTTGATTATTCGCAGTTAGTGCATATTTAATAATTCAAATTGAATTACTGATTCTGAAAATATATTCGTAGAATAACTGTTGTTGGATATTTAAATTCGTAGAAGCTAATATTGACAGTACAGATAATTCCTATTTATTATCGAATTATATTGAGAAATGTCTTAGCCAATTATTCTGGACTAGACGAACATTTGTTAAAACTTGATAGGTTCGAGAAGTGAATTCAATTATTATTGACAGATCGATGCCAATTATTTCAGCCAGATCAAGAAGTAACTAGAATTTGAAATCACAGTATTTCGTTGTTAAATCAAAATCTTGATTCTGAGATTGAGAAGAACAACCTTTTATATAAAGGGAACATTTTAGGTCGTATATTCAACCATTGCGCACTATTAAGTATTATGGATAATATAGGGTACAAGGAATTGGCCGGCTCTAAGTACTTGCAGAGGGGTATGATTTAATCTTTATGGTTATTTGATACTCCTGTGTATGTATCAAAGTAAATCTTTGATAGATACCCGAGAAAAGAAATTCTAGATCTAGTGTGATCACTCAGCATAAATCTGGAAAACATTTCACTTTGTTATTGCGTAGAATTGATTCTTGATTATTCAATAGAATATCGTAGAACTTTGAAAGTGTTGTACTTTTTCATTATCAGATTATTGCGTTGCCTAGAATACGAGAAGACTTGTTATTAATTAACGATTTGTTCAACTATTTCAAAGTTCACCGAACTTTGGTTTCATTCTATCAAAATAGATAGTCTGTTCTTGTTGATTCGTATACATTTATTGTATGCCTTTACTTGCAGGGCAAGTTTGTTGCTCACCTTTGCTATAAATAAAACATTTCAGCTAGGAACGAAGAGGCCAGCGGATCAAAGAAGAACAAAGGCAAAGGTAAGATGTTGGAGTAGTATAATGAACAATATTATTATTATTATGTTGTATTGTATTGTAAACCCTTTTTGTATATCTAAGGTGTATTTCTGTAATGTTAAGGTTAGTGGACCTGGGACTTATGTATTAACAACATATGTTAATTAGTTATGTATTCCTATTTATATTTAAATGGGTAGTCATATGTTATTATATTGTGGATCATGAACACCAAACTCGGGGGTCAGGTAACCCAAATTTGGGGGTGTCACATATATTGAGAGAGGGAAAGAGCTAGAAACAAGTAATCAAGCTACTTTGATACAAAGTATAAAGAGTTTTAGTAAGAACGTGAAGAACGAAAAGGTAATATTTCATAAACTTAAGTCTTCGATTCTTTTTCGATTTCTTTTTCGTAGAGAAACATAGATTGGTGGTGCATGTCTCTTCCGGAGGGATAAGGATGGCTATTAACGACTAAAACATTTATAAGTCATGTTTAAGTAGAAATCGTAAGTGATTATGTAAGTTTAAACCAAAGAAACCTTTGAACGGTAACTTGGTGATGGATGGACAATTAGAAACCATCATTGATGGGATTTGTGCATGTTGCTTGGTTAGGAGGTAGACAATGAATTAATGGATTGGTTCCATTTGATTTGGAGTATAAAACACGAGTAACGAAGCTATGGAGAATTTTACAAAAATATACATTAAGCGTTGAAATCATATAATTCCGAATTAGTAGTCAAAACTTGTCGTATAACTTGGAAACATTGGTTTTCAGTGGCATCAAGTGAGATAACGTATTCAAGAGTTGAGGACTCAAGAATCGTTGAATTTTGACTTAGAATGACGCAAATCAGTTATGAACGCTCACGAATGATAAATGAACGCTTAATAACGAACTAAGCGGTGAATTCCATATTAAAAGATTCAAAAATGAAATCATAATACACATGATTTAGAACCTAATGGCTTTTGATTGAGCCAATTCGGATGTAAAACGAATTACCCCAAACCAACGGAATGACATGGTTATGATATTCACCCAATTCTAGGAATGTGTTTGCATGGTCTCATGAAGACATGGTAGGTTTATCCACTGACATTGTCCTTCATCGCCTTCCTATTAAAGAGGGATTTAAGCTAGTTAAGCAAAAGCTCAGGCGATTGAAACCTTAATGGAGTTTAAAGGTGAAAGAAGAAATTGTGAAACAATTTCAAGCCGGCATCATCATGGTGTCTACATATCCTGAGTGGATATCCAACATTGTACCTGTGCCTAAACCTGGAGGGAGGGTGCGAGTTTGCGTGGATTACCGGGACTTGAACAAAGCTTGCTTAAAAGATAGCTTTCTCGTGCCATTTATCCACATTCTCATTGACAATATTGTGCAATACGACATGTACACCTTTGTTGATTGCTTTGCGGGGTACCATCAGATCATGATTGCCGAGGAAGATCGTAAGAAGATTGCTTTCATCACTCCTTGGAGAACTTTTTGCTATAGACGGTTGTCATTCGGACTCATCATTGTCGGAGCTACCTATCAACGAGCTATGATGGCTCTTTTCCACGAATTAATGCATAAAGAGATAGAGATCTACGTGGATGACATTATTGTCAAGTCCCGGAAGGAGGATGACCATCTAGACCATCTCAGAAAGTTGTTCAACAGGTTGCGTAAGTACAACTTGAAGTTGAATCCAGCTAAGTGCGCCTTTGGCGTCAAGTCAGGCAAGTTGCTAGGATTTCTAGTCAGCCACAAAGGGATTGAGCTGGATCCTACCAAAATCCAAGCCATCACAGAAATGCCCATTCCTCAGACAGAGAAGGAAATACGGGGATTTTTGGGAAGGATCAATTTCATCAGTAGGTTTATATCCCAACTCACAGCAACCTGTGAGCCAATCTTCAAGTTATTAAGGAAGAACTCCTCCATGAAATGAAATGATGAGTGCCAGAATGCCTTCCTTACAATCAAAAAATAGCTAGTTAAAGCTCATATCTTGGTACCACCCAGGGATGATGTTCCCCTGTTCATGTACATGTCCATAAGTGACAATGCCATGGGCTGTATGCTGGGACAGAAAGATGATAGAGGCCAAGAACGAGCTATCTATTACCTCAGCAAAAGGTTCAGCAGCAGTGAACATAAGTACACTCTGATCGAGAAGATGTGTTGTGCTTTAGCATGGGCTTCCATGAGGTTATAGCATTACCTCCATGGTCACACAACCCATCTCATATCCTGCGTGGATCCTCTCAAGTACGTGTTCAACAAACCTATGTTGAATTGTCGGCTGTCCAGATGGCAGTTGATCCTACAACAATTTGACATCGTATATGTGACTCAAAATTCCATCAAAGGTCAAGGAATCACAGATCAACTGGCCGTCGCACCTTCAGGGGATTTCAAACCCTTGGAAACATATTTCCCCGATGAAGGAGTAATGACAGTGCAGCAACACCATCAGTACAATACACGTCCAATCATGGAAGATGTATTTTGATGGAGCTGTTAACATGGAAGGTTCTGGAGCTGGAGCAATTCTAGTATCTGATACGGGGGAGCAGTATCCCGTTGCCGGCAAATTACAGTTTATCAGAACCAACAATACGGCTGAGTATGAAGGCTGTCTCATGGGGCTAAAACTTGAATGTTCAATGGGCATCAAGCGGTTAACTGTTCTTGGAGATTCGGAGTTGGTAATCAGACAATCCATCGGAGTCTATCAAACCAAGGAACTACATTTGCTGCCTTACCATCGGCAGGTTTTGAAGATGGCTTTGGAGTTCGAAGAAATCTCCTTTCTACACATTCCTCGTAATAGGAATGATTTCACGGACGCATTAGCAACTTTGGCCTCCTTGATTCGCATATCAGACAAGGAACATTTGCCAAGCGTCACAATTTCCCTGCACAAGGCCCCAACCTATGGGAATTACGTTGGAGAAGTATCGGATGAGCTACCTCCCATCCAACCTCCTAGGCATCAGCATATTAAGGAATATCTGTGAGATGGATCTACACCCGCTGAGGCGAGCCTGACTGAGAAAAGGCGGATCCATCGACTTGCTATGAAGTTCTACCTGAGTGGAGATGCGCTATATAAAAGAGATCCAGGACTAGGTCTCCTCAGGTGTCTAGACAAAGATCAAGCCCAAAGGCTTATGATGAAATCCATAGCGGAGTCTGTGGCCCCCACATGAGTGGCCCCCTCCTTGTCAAAAAAGTCCTCAGGATGGGACATTACTGGCTGTCTCTCAAAGCTGATTGCAACGACCACGTCAGAAGATGCTATCAGTGCCAGATTCATGGGAATGCTATACACACCCCTCCACGGGAGCTCCACAATATGAGTTCACCTTGGCCCTTCTCAATGTGGGGAATGGACGTTATTGGGCCCATTGAGCCTAAAGCCAGTAATGGTCACGGATTTATCTTAACCATGATCAACTACTTCACCAAGTGGGTAGAAGCTGCCTCCTTCCCCAGGGTCACTAAAGAAGTCATCATTGCTTTCATCAGAAACAATGTCGTTTGTCGATATGGACAACCAGAGGTGATTGTGTCAGACAATGCCAAAAACCTCAACAAAAAAATGATGGAGGAGTTATGCAGTAAATTCCACATCAAACATCTTAACTCTGTCATCTATCGTCCGAAGATGAACGGTACTGTTGAAGCGGCTAACAAAAATATCAAGAAGATTATGCAAAAGATGTCAGTCAACCACAAAGATTGGCCTAACCTATTGCCTCTTACTCTGTTAGCCTACAGAACTTCAATGCATACTTTAACTGGGGCAACCCCCTACGCTTTAACCTATAGGATGGAAGCAGTGCTCCCCATAGAAGTTGAGATGGAATCTCTCAGAGTGTTGATCGACGCTCAGCTGGATGAAAACCAATGGGTACAAGACAGGTATCACCAATTGTCTCTGATGGACGAAAGGCGAACTGCGGCTATCTTCCATGGTCAGCTATATTAGCAAAGGATCGCCAGATCCTACAAAAAAAAGTCCAGCTACGGTAATTTAAACAGCATGACTTGGTTCTGAAGAAGATTCTTGACAATCAAAATCAGGCCAAAGGAAAATTCGCTCCTAGCTGGGAAGGCCCGTTTATTGTCAAAGAGGTATTGACATGAGGCGCTCTCAGATTACAAGAAATGGACGACGATGAATTTCCACAACTCATCAACTCAGACATCGTGAAACGGTATTATGTCTGAAGTAACCAGCAAACACCCTGGTGCATCATCATCAGGTCACCAGTCATTCCGGTTCTTTAACCCTTTACCACCTACAACTTTCTACACTTTGCCCCTCAGGGAAACATACTCTTCAAGCCAGCAGCCTGGCTTTCTCCTTTGCGCTCATACAACTTAGGTCATCCCACCGCGGATTGAACCTCTTGCGTTCGCAGTTTGGCTACCCATACATGGGATCAAACTTCTCCTGCCTGCAGTTTATCCTTAACCTAGGATTAAACTTTCTCCTCCCCGCACTCTGACCTGCACATGGGATTACACTTTTCTTCTCGCCTTGAGGGGCGAACTACGTCGACCTGATCTCCTCTTCAATAGGAGTACGTAGGCAACCATGTTACACGGCCCGGTCGCAATAAAACAAAAACAACAAAAACATTTCTACCCTCTTCTCCTTACAAAAACAAAAACAACCAAAAACATTCCTACACCATATCAGCCATATACAGCGTTGAACCTCTTACACCAGGTTCGAACTACGCAGACCTGATCTCCTCTTCAATAGGAGTACGTAGGCAGCCATTCATGGTGCGGTCTCACCCCTACCAATACACAAACCATTGTCAGCGGGTATTGGAATTCTCTTTCAATCCACTACATTTCATTCGGCTTCAGACCAAAGGGATGGAATTATCTGAACTCCTCCCAAATAGGAGGTTCGGCAACCATCTAAGCTGCGGTCATACCTCGAAGAGCAATACTAAACCATAAGAGGTGGAAATAACTGGGATTCTCCTAAATAGAAGTACTGGCGACCATCTGTGGTGTGGTCAATCTCAAAGAGGAAAGCCACACTCCTCTCCACATTTCCATTCAGAAATAAGTCCCAAGACACCAAAGATGGTAGGGATGTACATAGATCAATGATCTATTCTGAACTATCCAGAGACAGCTCAATGTCCATCCACCAAGGAAGAATTCAGAATTCATCAAGATCACAAGCCCTGAAGCAGCAGGCAAAATATCAAGCAAATAGTAAGGCATATCTAAAAGGGAAGTGATCCAAAAATATATTTTCCTGTCATATATAATGTTGTTTGATATATATACAATGTGAACTGTACATGACAAAATGGCTAAGCTAGTCTGTGCAGGTAAATACAAGCTCGTCTACGAATCAGGGTACATGTGAGCTAGCAAGACCAACATGGCATCCATATCAGATGAAGGAGGTAAAGCTGTAGTCTCCTGGATAAGAATATCCACACGACCCAACAAATCTGTAGCCATCTTCATGATGACCATATGCTCATCGACATAAGCGCTCATCTCTGCGATCATTCCAGTGGTAAGGGACCTCGCTGCAGTACTATCTGTGACAGCCACATCCCGGGCAGATATAGCACTATCCCGCTCAACTATCACTGCGTCTCTGTCTGACCTGGCCTCATCCCGCTCAACAACAGCAGCATCTCTACGAGCTAATGCCTCGTCTCTCTCAAATAGGGCAGCGTCCCTCACATCAAGAGCAGTCGACATCATAGATCGAATCTGGTCTCTCTCAAAGGTCATCAGATGAAGACTCTGCTCTAAATACTGTGCTGAGTGCTAGATCACAAAAGTACTGGTACTAGGAGAATCCGGAAGAAATGCTGGCAACCCAACAGCGGCATCCTCCTCGATGTAGGTATAAATGTCCTTTATAGGCTCTACATCGTCTAACTCAATCTCTGGTACTGCAAATATTGCTACAGCCGATAAAACCTCCATCTCCATCCATGCGGAGTACTCTGCGGAATAACAAGGACGACTGGCAGGAAAAGCAGCTAGCTCACGCTGATCCCAGCAAGCGTATACACGAGATCGGTCCTCGACTGAGAGGTATCGAGAAGCCGAGCGCTGACCTGCCGCCCCCTCGAAAGGATGAAAATCCTGGAACTGGTCAAACTGCGACATCACGACCAATGGATGATAAGTCGTCACGCCCCTCAAGCCAGTCAAAGGGAGGAAATCCATGCCCGGAGCATGAGTAATGAAGTTGTATAGGTGAGCAAAGCCCCGAGCACAGCAATATGCTAAATGGATCTCGAATATCTGCCAAAAATGCTGACCAGGACTGAGCATCTACATACTCCGATGGCTGAAAGGAATACGACATATCCACCTCATGGGAGAAACAATACCCGTACCGTCTAAAGGTACCAACCGGTCGCCAGTGTGACATAAACCACACATACAGCATGACCGAACTCCCAGTAAACACACCTGACGGGTAAGTAGGGCAGTAGGACGCTGATCGCAAGGTCTCTGCCACGATCATAGGTACAATGGTACGACCCTCCCTGAAGAGCTCTTACCGCCATGATAACGCTTATATCTATCTCATCCATGTACCACGGCATGTACACGTATGACAGTACACATAGTATCAGTACATCAACTCTGGCCAAACGCCAATGATCCTCCGACACGGTGAAATCCCCTGAATGTCGTGAGTAGCTATCCTCCGCACCAAATCTGTCATACAAAAAATGCTGAGAGATCACATGGCCAGATGTCAGCTCATCATGTACTACTTTGCGCCTCAATCCTGTGAGAGTCATGAATCTCCTATTCATGTCTCTCAAAACCATGTGCACGCAAGGTCTGTCTAAGGGTAGCATCGTCAAACGTGCATACTCCTCCAGATCCCCGACGGGGGTTACAACGTGAGTCCCCGACGGGGGTTACAACGTGAGTCCACAACGGGGGTTACAACGTGAGTCCCCGACGGGGGTTACAACATAGATCCCTAGTGGGGGTTACAACACGTTCATCCATTGACAACTCTATCAATGAAGGTCAAGCAGCCTTGACATTATTTCAGCCGATGGCAGGTAAACCCATCGAAACGTTAAGAACCGTTCGGTAGTTGCGTACATATTTATATGTCCCTAGTGGATCTCCGACGGGGGTTACAACGTATATCTCTGGCGGGAGTAACAACGCATGCTCAGCCGTTGACACACATATCAACGAAGGTCAAGCAACCTTGACATCATTTCAGCCGATAGCGTTTAAACCTGTCAGAGCTATAGAGCTGTTTGAGGTTCTCATACCCAGCTCCTCATATTCCCAGCGGATCCCCGGCGGGGGTCACAGTGCAATGCTCCGTTGATCTACACATCAGCGAAGGTCAAGCAACCTTGACGATCTCCTCACAGAGTTTCAGCTGTTGATTCACACGTCAGCGAAGGTCAAGCAACCTTGACAGTATATCCCATAGGATGTTTCAGCCGTTGATTCACACATCAATGAAGGTCAGGCATCCCTGACAGCATTTGTTGTTGGCAATAAATCCAATAGAATATGTTATACACATCCTCAAACAGATCAAGCTTTATCCCCACAGATCTCTTACACATAAGAGATACCCATTAAGTATCAAGTCGTTATCAAGAACACAAGAATTTGGTGATAACTCCAACACCAATATCTTAACAGATTCGGCTTACACATCAGATCTGGTCAGTATTGCCAATCCCCAGTTGAAGCAACAGGGAACCAGCAATCATCCCCAGCATATTGGGCCACAACCCCATACACATACATCATACATTTGCATCATGTTGCTACCCTTAGCACCACGTTTATCTTATTGCGTTTCAAGTGTCTACTTTATCCTACCCATACATCGCCATGCATGAGTATGATAAAGAGGGGCATCTATGGACACTCGAAATTTTCTGTACCAATGTTACTAACATTGCAGGAGGACAGATTTGTCTTTTAAGAGAGAACCTTGAAAGACAATCCAAATCCATATCGGATACTACCGGAAGTTCAGTATTAACCCCGGATCGCAATCTGGGAGTAACGGTTTCAACCTCGGATCTAACCCCGAGACCTGCAGATACAATACCGGAACACACACCGGAGAAGACCGATTAATCTCGGAGATAACCCCGAGGTATCCAGTCTCAGTCCCAACCATGGGAATAACCACCAACCTTGGTGATAACCCCAAGAATGCAGTTTCGGAGATAACCCCGGAAATGCTTGTTTCAAATGCCATCAGCTTCAATCTCGACACTCACAACGAGATATATTGTACCAACCCGGCAATAACATCGGGAAGATAGGCACACCTCAAAGATGACAATGAAGACCTTCAACAAATGCAGCAGTCCAATCTCAGCGAAGTCTGAGCAACGTCTGCTTATCGGCCCAATCTGGCAGTAACACCAGGTGAGGGGCAACATCATCATCTCGTCCAACACGATGCCACGTCTCGTTTCTACGCAACAATGTCCCACTAGGCTAACCAATCCCGAGTGACTATTGTGCGGGGTAACTGATGAAAGTTGAAGCTTGAGGACCGGAGGGCATAGTCCCATCATCAAAGACTTCATACAAACTCTAATCCCATGCCATCGTACAACTCTCACCAACGGCGGTCTGAAATAGGTCCTGAGTACCTCAAAAAGGATGTCCGGATTGCACTTCTCAAAATCGGAGTGGACATTACAGTACATGAGTGCACGTACTTCGAGACGACCCGACAGAACCGGGCCGACCCGAACCGCCTCTGGTACACCTGCAGCTGAGCCACAGGTACACTTGCGACACCTTTTGCATTTAAATAAGAGGCTTGGCGTGCTTATTTTTAAGAGAAAAGACTAAATTCTGGCAATATATTTTAAAAATGGGCAAAGGTGCACAAATGCCCCTGATGTTTACACAAATGTCTCACTTCCACCCTAAACTAATTTTTTTTTATCAAAAGTATCCTTAACGTTACACATTTAGGTCAACCGTGCCCCTGTCCTTAACGGAAATGCCACATATACTAACTTTGTTAATACGTGGATAGTTTTTGTTGACGTGGCAACATTTGCTGACATGTGCAGAACATAAAACTACATTTACATCATTTTATCAAAATACTTAAATTAATCAAAACAAAAAAAATACTAAAATTCAAAATAAAAAAAGCATAACATATTTAGAATTTTTTTTTTATTTTTATTAAAATAAAACAGCAGCTTTTTATAATAAAAATTTTAAAAAAATGTTGTTTTATTTTTTTAATAAAATAAAATTTTTAAAAAACGCAATTTTTTTATTTTTATTAAAAAAAATAATACGCAATTTTTTTAATAAAATAAAAAAAACATAATTTTTTTAATAAAAATAATTATTTATAATAATAAAAAAATGCAGTTTTATTTTTTGTTATAAAAATTAAAAAAAACAATTTTTTTAATAAAATAAAAAATTTAAAAAAAATTTGTGTCATTTTTAATTCAAATTGCGTGCTTTTATACTAATATCAATAAAAAGAGTACCATTCTTGTAAAATAAAAAAAATGACAAATGAAAATCATTATTGTGTCATTTTATACTAATATCCAAACAATTTTTTTAAAATTTTATTTTATTAAAAAAACTATTTTTTATAATTTTTATAACAAAAAATAAAACTGCGTTTTTTTTATAAAAATAATTATTTTTATTTTTATAAACTGTTTTTATAATAAAAATTAAAAAAATTGCACTTTTCTATTTTTATTAAAAAAAACTACGTTTTTAAAAAAATTATTTTATTAAAAAACTATTTTTTTAATTTTTATTAAAAAAAATAATACTGCGTTTTTAAAATTTTTTATTAAAAAAAGCTGCGTTTTTTTAATAAAATAAAAAAAATTCTAAATATGTTATGCTTTTTTTATTTTGAATTTTAGTATTTTTTTGTTTCAATTAATTTAAGTATTTTGATTAAATGATGTAAATATAGTTTTCTGTTTTGCACACGTCAGCAAATGTTGTCACGTCATCAAAAATTATCCACGTATTAACAGAGTTGGTCTATGTGACATTTCCGTTAAGGACAGGGGCACGGTTGACCTAAATGTGTAACGTTAAGGGTACTTTTGAAAAAAAAATTAGTTTAGGGTGGAAGTGGGACATCCGTGTAAATATCAGGGGCATTTTTGCACCTTTGCCCTTTTAAAAATACATAATTTTATTTACTTATTTATTTATTTTTACCTGGTATTACATATAATTATTTTTAAAAGTTACCGTTAACTAAGTCAAATGAAAAAATATAAATAAAAATAAAAATCATTAGAGTTGATAAGTTTGGAAGAAGTAATTTAACCTTGGGCAAAAGGTCAAAAAAGCCCATGATGTTTATCCCGATGTCCCACTTGCACCCTAAACTAATTTTTTTCTTTCTAAAAGTACCCTTAACGTTATATTTTTGGGTCGCCCGTGCCCCTGTCGTTAACAGAAGACAAACAGGGTTAAAATGTGATGACGTGACATGCTTAAATATAAAATATATTCTAAATAAAACAATATATATCATTTAATCAAAACAAAAAAAATATTAAAATTCAAAATAAAATAAGCATAACATATTTACATCATTTAATCAAAAATAATAAAATTCAAATTATTTTGTTAACTAATCAAAACAACTAATTAAATAAAATAAGTTGTATAACATATTTACATCATTTAATCAAAATACTAAAATTCAAACATAACATATTTACATCAAATACTAATTAAAAAAAATACTAAAATACTAATTAAAAAAATACTAAAAAAAATCAAATTAAAAAAAATACTAAAATTCAATTTTTTTTGTTAATTAATCAAAACAACAAAAAATCATATTACATCATTAAAATACTAAAATCACAATACTAAATACTAATTGATATAAAATTTTTAAATTACTAAAATCATAATACTAAATAATATTTTTAAACTATATAAAAATTTGATGATGCAATAATCTATACATAACAGTATATGTTATAAATAATATAAATAATTTGATGATGTAATGTTACATCATAATATTTTTAAATTGATATGATTTTAAAAATTAATATTAAAAATTATTAAAATAATCATAATACTCCAGTTTTGAATTTTAAAAATATTATGGAAAAAATGTGTGTACACAGCTGTGTATTACACAGTAGGCTATAGCGACGATTTTCTAGGGCTATAGCGACGGTTTCACCCGTCGTCATAGCTATTCTGGGATATGGCGACATTTACCGTCGCTATAACCCAAAAAATCTGTGGTCCTAGGCCTACTGTGTAATACACAGCTGTGTATATACATATAGCCCTAATATTATTGACCCTGTGCCCATTTAACCTTTATCTAATATCTTATAGTAAATACGATGTCGTTTCAACTAAAAGGGGATTCTAGTTGAAAAGCCCCAACTATAATAAACCGAATAAACAGAAAAGTCGTAAAACGCACAATTGAAAAAGTC
Organism: Panax japonicus; assembly: GCA_020205505.1. NCBI lineage: Eukaryota > Viridiplantae > Streptophyta > Magnoliopsida > Apiales > Araliaceae > Panax > Panax japonicus. The sequence goes on from CM035111.1 coordinate 14,861,834, forward strand.
GAATCATAAATCTAGGGTTTCATCCAAGACAATCATTATTATCTGCTAGATTTTGTCTCTCTTTATAGTTTTTCTCCAACCAGTTCAAAATGAGTCTCACCCAATTCGCAATGGTTGGTATTACTCTTCTCTTTATATTTCGCTCTATATATCAATGTACCTGTGGCAATTCAGTTAACTCAATAATTTACATAGCTTAATATCTACTCTTTTTTAAAAAAAAATAGCTCACTGACTAATTTTTTAATTCATGCACAAAAATTCCTGAATATGTGTTCTGTTCAATAAGATTTTTGGATTACTATTTTTTTTATTCGACTTTATGGAACAAGGAACTTAATTTTACTTCTGTAGTGTGTAAAGATGAAAAGGTTGCTTTTCCTGTATGCCAATTGAGGATATTTTTTGGTTTTCTCTTCGGGGCCGGGGCGCGGTGTTTGGGGGATGTTAATTATGCAAATTGAGAGTTGTTTTGTTCTAATTATGTAATTTAATTATGATTTAGTTGTGATCTCTCTGACTCGGTAACTGTCATTCTTTTGCTTATGGTTAAACTTGTGCATATTGTTTGAATGCCAACAAGATGGCGTGGTTAGATGGTTAGAAGGGTGTGTACATATCCCTATGCGGTCAGATTACTTTGATCCAATCATGTCCTCATTTATACTCTTTCTTGCTTATGATAATTATGTTTTTATGGCTGATACTATTAGAAAATTAGATGTTGAACTGGAAGTCTATGTTGTCATGGTAGGTTGTGGTTGGAGAGACCAGTTGGTTGCAGTCTTACAGGGGACTTGTTCACTAGGGCCATTTGAGGGGGCTTTAGAACCTTGTTATTGAGACATTGAGACCATGTCTTTGTCATGAAGTGGTTGTGGAAATTTCCTGATGAATCTCACTCTATGTTGCACAAGGTGTGTGCGTGTTAGTATTTGCCTCAAAAAGATAGATGAAAGTAAAGAAACCTTCGTTAAAAGGACCATATAAGGTATACCATTAGAGAGGTTAAGAAGGGGCCTTAAAGGCCTATTTCTTAGCCATACAATGAGGGTTATAGTGTAGCTCTAACTCAGTAACTCATAGCTCATATGAGAAGACAAGGACTGCCCTTATAATTGGGTGTGTTGATTATAGATGACTCACCTGCATCAAAATTGCCAATGACTTCGATCTTGTTAACAGTTCCTCGAAATTTCTATACGGCCAAAGGTATTTGGCTTTGCGGTTTTCTGGTCATCTTTGGGGCATTTTTCAAAGAGAAATGTCTATATTGTAGATGGCATAGCTTTACTTCTTATTTATTTTGAGATAGGGCTCTTTTTCCTTGCTTCATGAGTACCTCAGCCCGGAGTATATTTTTGGGAGGAGTGGGGTTGCTTTATCATATCTATTATGGGGATTGGATGGCTGTTGTCCATTTTTTATTGCTATTATATTTTTATGTTTGGAGCATAGTTGTCACGGCGTTGCTGCACAACAAGTAGCATGGGGCGACACTGGCCTTGGGGGAGGCTATCAAGGCGCTCACCTTGGAAGCTAGGCATTGTGCCAAGGCGACACTGTGGACCAAGGACTTCACCCATGACCCATGATCCATGACCCATGAACTTCACCCATAACCCGTGGACTTAAAAGGAGGAGAGAAGTGAACCCACGTCTTCTACGACTTTTTCTTCTGCTGATTGCGATCAAAAGAGGTAGAGAAGAAACTCTAACCAGACGACTTCGACTTGCAGCAGCAGTAGGCTTGCAGCAACAACATCACGCAACATCAGTAGCCATGCACACGACACACGCAACATAACTCTAACCCAATTTTTGCGACTTTTTCTTTTGCCGATCGCGATGTTTTTTTCTTCGATCCTACTGCTTCCCCAATTTCTCTTAATGTATGATTGAACATAATATTTGTTTTTATCATTAAGACAAAATTTCATTGAAGTCCGCCATAATTTCTCAATTTATTAAGTTCAACCCTTAAGTTTTGTTCTTTACAAATTTCACCCTATTTGTAAATTTGTCTTTCATTTAGATCCCTGTATTTTTTTTTAATTTTTTTTTTAAAAATATCCGCTGAATGTCTTTGTACACGCGTTGACATAATTGTGCGTTTAATGGCATTCCAAATTGTTAGTAAATATGTTTTGAGTTTTAATGTATATAAAATTTCATTGTTCAATGTACTTTTAAAGAAAAATAAATAATGTATAAATTGTGCACTGTGAACGACTTGTCGCCATACATACGCCATGGTGAGCGTCTTATTGCCTAAGCGTCCTAACGGCCAGCTACCATCGTGCCTCGTACATAATCTCTGGCTCAACTTTTGGAACTTCAAGAATTTCCATGGACATGTCACAATTGTCTGTAGCCCTAAAATTTAAAACATCCTCTTTTTCTTTCTCTTGCTCTGCTTGAAGATGTGCCCGCAAATCCATAAGGACTTCTTTTATGAAAGATATGTCATCCTTCTTTTATGAAACATCATTCTTTTATTTTATGTGGTTATAAATGAAAGAATTAATGTTGAGGTGTTTTATTAGTATTTTGTCGGATTGGAGGTATTAAAAATCAAATCGGTGTTCTTAAAGCTCTATTGCGTGAGTTATAATTTTGATCCGACCGTTGGATCGTTGTGATTTTTGGATATGTTATACATATATAAGTTGAGTATATGTCCACAAATTTTGGACCGTTAAAAATTAACGTATGATTTGTTATGAATTTTAAGAGGTGTTGAAAATTGTCCGTTTGTGGAATTCGGATATTTTCTATTTGGAAATTGGAAAATCTTTCTTCCGCAAAGTTGTAGAGAATTCGATTTCGTGTGGAATGGACATAAAATTCGTATTTTTCTGATAAAAGGGCTATTTATTATGAATTATTGAAGTTTCGAAAAATAAAATGATTTTTATTAAAATTGGGTGGGACCCACTTTTGGTTGGTGTTGAATACATATGCTGATTTTGGGTGGGCTCCACTGTGGTGGCTAAATATTTGGTCTAGCTTGGCTGCGTAGAAGAGAAAAAAAAACAAAATATATTATTTTATTAAATTAGTCTCCTATGACATTCTAGCATTTTCTTATAAATAGACGCTCAAGTTAGAATTGAAAATCACACCAGAATCAGAGAATTCTTCATCTATAATCTTGAGCGTATTTCTTTCGAGTGTTAAAAAGCTTTCAGCGTAGAAAATAGTGAAAGTTTTCTTCAAGAATATTCTCGCTATACCAGTTGGAATTCTCTTCTTTTCAAGGCAAGGGATGTTATTTTTGTTCAATATTCGCTTGAAATAATATTTTCTTCCATACTCTGTAGTATGTAAGTAATATTATTTCGTTTTAGATTTCGAATTCTATACTCGTTTGTTAAAATTTTGGCTTCTATACTCCATGAAATTAGTAGAATATCTTTGATATTTGCGCTTCATCCAGTATCTTTTCATGAAAATATTATTCTGAGCATTCTTGATAAGTTTTAACTTTTTCATGCCAGAGTACTATTCACGGGGTTACTATTCCCGAAGTACTATTCACGGGGTATTATTCACTCGAGTACTATTCACCCGGGGTACAATTCATGATAAAAATTGATTCTTTTTCGGTCCAAATTATTTTTGGTACAATACTATTCTTGAATTTTACTCCACAAAGCAGTATCATGTTGACAATTTGGACGTTATTGATTTCTGGATAAATTAAATTATAAATCTTTAAAAATTTATCCTTGAACCTGTTTTATTGAATTCTTATATCATTGTCATCATCCTCATGTTTATATTCTGTTTAAAGTCATCTGTGGCCTGTAGTGCATAGATGAACTTGGTATGATTATGACCAGGGATTATTCGGTATAATCATGACCGTAATGTTACAAATGATGCGGTAAACGTCCTCATTGGCCCGTAGTGCATTGATGGACAGTTGTTGGCATGATCATGACCATTGATGAATACACGAATATCCTTGGCCAGTAGTGCATGGATAATTGTGGTCGTGATATTAATGAATATCCTTGGCTGTAGTGCAGAGATTATGTAGATTATTTATTAAGCCGAATATTAACGATAAAAGTGATAAAAAACCTTTTAAATCATAGAAGATAGTAGATTTTATTCTCTACTTGATTCTTCTAATGGATTGCTTGTTGCGCTGCAGTTAAACTTGATGTTTGTTATATTTTATCAGTTTAACACTGTTGAAGGTTAACGATAAATTATTCTGCATTATCTTAGTCATAATATTTTTTACTGGGCTAGTTGAGCTCACCCTTTTGCTTTCATTGTTCTCTTCAGGAAATGAGAACGTAGCTGAGACTAGTCGGGGAACGGAGTGACGGTCCAGATGATAGCATTAGTAGTCCTCACTATTCTATGAAATAGTGTGATAATAATTGTATTGAGGACACCATTTGAGTTGAATACTGTCTAGAAGACAATATTCGTTTTAAAACTCTCAGTTTATGTTTTGTCGTATTTTACACGACAATTGTATTTGAATTTTGTACCATGTATTTGGCGACTCAAGATGGGTGATGTATACCTATTTTGGGGGCGTCACATTGAAACTTTGGGTGTTCGGGACAATGAGTTATAAAATAAATAAAATAAACTTTTTTTTTGATAACTTAAGGGCCTAACTGAAAAGAAAATAAAAAAAGTAGGGGCTAAAATATGAATTCAAAAAGTGTAAGTGTTGATTTAGAAAGGATAAAAGGGTATAAGTGAAAAGTGTATAAACTATGGGGATAAAATTGAAAAGGTAAGAAAACCATGGGGTTTAAACTGCAATTTTGGAAAGATATTTGTAAAATTTGGGTTATCATGTTTTCTTATTACCACAATCATCAACAACGACAAGTAGCCCCCTTTAGACAATGGGCAAGAAACAAAGCAACACGGCAAGGTTTTCTTTCTCTCTTTTTTTCGATGAACAGATGAACAGTAATTCCTGCGATGAACAGTAACTCTGGCAACGATGAACAGTTTTTTTTTTTGACAATCCAAGATCTCCAAAAAACTGAAAAATTAATGGAGAAACCTTAAGATTTGATATCAAAATGAGGTAGGACAGATTTAAGATGAAGAATTAATGGAAAATAAATTAGGATCTAAACTCCACGTTTAGACCACTAGGATCTCTCAAATGCAATATTCTAAAAGGCGCTAGGCGGGAGGCGGGTGGCCGGGGGGCCTAGGCGGGATTTTTTATTTTAAGCCAATTTTAATATTTTATCTTATATTTATTCAAACAGAATAATAATATAAAGCAAAACAATCTATAATAAAGATAATAAAGACCTTTATTTATAGTTCAAACACATCCATATTGCTAATGTCAAAATTCAAACACAAACATGCAATTATTCAAAATTCATACATGTTTTTAACGCATTAGTTTTATTCATAAACAATATTACTATTAAATAATAAAATTTAAAATTTCAAGAATTTAATTCAATATTAAAACTTAAGAAACTAAACATAAATTTAAGAATTATATTGAATTAATCTAAATATTACAAATGTATCATCATTTATATAATTTGAAGTTGGTACAAGTTCAAAAAATTACAACTATAATAAAATTATATATTTTGACTTGATATTGTTCACTTCTTGTTGTGATTTGATATGCTTCAACCTGTATTATGAATATGGTAAATCATTAGAAAAATAAATATATCAAGATCTGATTTTAGTAGTTATTAAAATAAAAAAAACCTCTTCGCCTAGACTACGCCTAATTTTCTGGAGGGGTTTTTTTGCCGCCTTAGGTCTAGGTGAGGCGCCAGGGGGGCCTAGCGCCTAGGCGAGGCGCCAATGGGGGCCTAAGCGGGGATTTTTTAGAACACTGCTCAAATGTATCCACTCCACGTATCACCAAGATAGATAAAATACCTCTATGGTAGGATACCTCTATGGTATGAATGAAATAATCAATTTTAATATTAATACTCTATAATCTATTTGACTTGTGGGGATTACATCACTATTTTAAGAAACTCAATACCCTAATATTACTTGGAAAATAATAAAAGTACTAAAGGACTAAAATACTCTTATTAATAATTCATAATCACTAATTAATGTCCTAAATCCCCACTAATAAATAAAATATATAAACCACATCAACTACTTTTATATTAAATATAATAAAAACTCCAAATATTAAATATAAAAAATTTCTTCTTTGTTCTTGACTTGGAGTCCCCATCACAAGACAACGTCTTGGACGCCGAGGCGCCAAGGCTCACACATTGGTAGTGGACCCAAGTTAAGTGATTAAGTCATTTTTTACCATGACTTATCATAACCCATAGATTTTCCCAATTACTCATGTAACTCAACCATTACCTTAACCAAACCCATGACCTTACTCTTTTGAATGAGAGTAATGTTCGTGAGGGAGACGGAAATGACTTCATTGTTGATGAGTTTGCTTGAGTTATTACTAGAAACATAATAAAGAGTGAAGACTTTTTCATAGTGTTATGATATTTTGAGTTTTAGTGTATTTTTTATTGTGCAATATACTTTTGAAATAAAATAAATAATGTATATATTTCACACTATTAACTACTTGTCGTCATACGGACTTATCGCCTAGGTGTCTTGGTGGTCAACTACTGCCGTGTCTCGCCTTGGTGCCGTGACAACTATAATGAATGCCCACTCAATGATGTTACTCATCTGAAACCACATTATTAGGTCAACCGATTCCTACCATGTGAAATACGAATCACATGTAATATATTCAGCGGTCATAATTTTTGGTTGAAGATAACTTCTGATTATGTTAAATCTGTAAATAATCAATTGAGCTCTCCGCCTTACCCTATTAACATTATTTCGGTATGGGTTTTTGTCTCATCCTCTTATTTTCATAACATCGGTATTTTTAAAAATAACGCAGGTCGAAGAGTTGGCTTTTCTTATTAAGGACAATCTTCCTTGCAAGCACCTTGTTCTCTCTATGGAGGAGGCCTTAGTTGATTTCCTACACGACAGTGCGAGGTATCTTTCGGATTGATAATTGCCACTGAGGTTGGATTGTTTGTTTAGAAGTCCAGATTTTTTCTACTAAAGCTTTACTTCTTTAGCAAGTACTATGTAGCTTAATTCTATATTAATTGGTATTATATTAAAAACTGGCATCCAAAGCTGGTTGCAGTTGATTCTTGAAGTTTATTGAAGACATTATGTCTTTGTAGTTAGGCTTTTATGATGGTCTTGACAAACATTGAATAAAAATACATGGGGTTTTAGACTAGTTTCCATAGGACTTTATATGTTAGCTACTTCATTCTTGATTTGCACTAGCGATGTGGATTAGGCCTCCCCATTACCGTAATAAGAACCCCTTCAGTATCTGCTACCATGTCTCTTACTATTACAGGTAGATTTTTTATAGTTGGTCTTGCTAACACCTTATGTCAGTACAATTCTGGAACATTATATAATTTTTTGGTATTTTTTTGGTTTGGTATGGTGACTTTGTTTATAAGGGTGACTTTGTCTTGCCTACACATTTGGGGCTGTCTTTGCTGATACCATTCCCTTCACCCGGATTGTGTTTGTGGGACGAAGTCAGATCATAGGAGCTGCTATTGTTGCTAACTAGGAGACAGTTAAATTCAAGCATTCTTAGACTACGTGTTTAAGCTCAGTAATGGTGAAGGCTTAAGATTTGGGTAGTGGACAAAAGGTTTCTAGGGGACATTGGAGGAAGTAGGGATAGTGGTTTTATAGAATATACCAGTACTAACACTTCATAAAATTAATACTGGGCAATTGTTTTTATAAAAGTTAGCCTCTATTACTTACCAAAAAATAGTAAAGAAGAAAAAGTTACCCTTTTGCAATATTTTTAAGTAAGAAAATGGTGAAATACTTTATTGGTGTTAAATGAAGACCTTAAGGCTTAAGTAGTTTTATACTACATGAATCTGCTTATCTTCAGATCAAATTACAGTCCAAAGTACTTACAAAATTATAGTCCCAAAGCTATCATAATGAATCTGTCAGCCACATTCTTATGAACCTAATATATCTTCATCATTCCCACTGCATTATTTTTGAATAGGTGATTGTATATTACTGTACTCATTCTTAGTCAATCTAAGTATTCTGAGTAGGAGTATATATCTGTACATCTCTTACTATTTATTAAGCGGAATCAACTGGTTTTCTGTTGCCCTATTTTTGAAGCAGTGTCGCACCTTTTAATTGAACAAAAATACACCTCACTCAAATAACCATCTTACTCCTCTCTTGTTACCTCTTGTCCAAGCATAATTTCCCCATTTCTAGTTCTATGTCTGGAGGGGTCCTTTTGGAATTTCATCTCTTGCATATTTTGAATGATAGATAGTGGAGGATTTTTTCTTTACTCTTTTTTTTTTACTTCTAATTCAGCCTCTATTTCTTGTTACTCGGATTACTTCTAATTCAGCCTCTATTTCTTGTTACTCGGATAGACGTATTTGGTCACTTGATCCCTCAGGGACCTGTGTTTGTTGGTCTTTATGTTTACTTGGTTATCATCCACCTCTCCACTTTCCTACAGTATCTTTTATTTAAAATCCAAAGGCTCACCCCAAAATTAAGATTTTGTGTTGTTTTTGACCCTTGTTTAGCCTAACACAGGCAGTGGCGAAGCCACATAGCACCCTATGGGGTCAATCGCCCCCACTGGAAAAAAATTTGTTTTATAATGCAAGGTAAATTTTAAAATTTTTAAGTATTATATATAAATTGACCCCACTAAAATTTTATAAATTTTCTATTATACGGGGTCAAATTGAAAATTTATAACTTTGTCAATCAAATTTTAATCACATATGACTCGTATCCTTTTAATATATGTATCTTTCTATAATATTTTAAACTAAATAATAATCTAATTTATATTATTTTTAAAAATAAATAATGATTTACTTACTTATGAACAGTTGTGATTAAAAAAGTCTAGTATGAGTCAATATAGTGTATATATACCATATATTATTACTCATTATATTTTCATTGTAATATAGTATATATATAAATACTCGAAAGTATAAAGTATAAAAAAAAATTGGCTCGGGGGCGCTGGCCCCGAACCCCCGCTAAATTATTTGTAACTCAGTAATAATTTCGACCCCACTAACAAAAAATCCTGGCTTCGCCACTGAACACATGTGACATGTGTAGGCACTACAATTTTTCTATTTTCAAATTTGTCTTTTGCGCATGCAAAAAGTGAGACTCATTCTCTTATGTTTATCTATTGTCCAATGATTTGGCGGATGTGGTGCTTTTTGTTTGGTGTGGTGGGTGAGTTTTGGGTTTGTCCTTCTAATGTGAAGGACTTTCTTCTTTGCATTTTTCTTTGTTTTTTGGGTTATGTGTGTCTCGAATTCTTAACCTGGATCCGACTAATGTTTTGACCTGAAATAGTGTGTGCAACACAATGGAAAAGAAAGCTGAGGTTTAGTGGTGGGAGCAGAGGGCTTGGGCTGATAGCTATGAACCTGTTCAGTTTTTTGGACCTCATCAATATATATTATAGCATAGGGGTTTGATTGCATTCTCTTCTTTTGGCCTTTATTGTAAGTTTGGGTGTACTGGGGATTATAGTTTGAGCGATCTCTATGTCTTTGTTCTATTCAAATTGTTTAGTGGATTGCTTCTGTCTGTTTGTGCTTTTTCCCGGTTTCTGTTTTCTATGTAAATTGACATCTTGTTTTACTTTCATTGATTTCTGGTTTTGCATAGTTTGTCATTACATTTAGTGGGTTTAGAATAGGGAACAATAGGAGGACTTTGTTAAGGTGTGCTTATTCTACCATTTTATGCGGTGTATGGTCTGAGAGGAATGCAATGATTTTTTGAGAGTGATTGATGGAATGGTGGCTTGGTTAGGATAGTCTATAGATTTTTCTTTTATGCATCTCAGGCGTTTTGAGTAACTTCATTTATTTACATAAGGACTGGCAACCTGTGCTCCATCGATGGTGGGATGCTCTGGCACTTGTTTTCATGTTTCTATTTGTACTCTTTCTTCTCTAATAAATTCTTATTATATCTAAATTTAAGTATCTAACTCCTTTTACATGAAAACATTCTGCTACCTATAATTTCTCCCACTAACATTTAAATTCTAAAAAAGTGAAAAACGTAGATACAATCATGAAACAGAAACTGTAGCGAGATATGCGTGCCTTGATTACTAGTGTAAAGAAAGTGCAAAGATGATGGTACTACCCTTGTACATATAATGTACACAAGAAAATAATTTGCGCATAAAAACTCCACAAAAAATGAGACTATGAATACAAGAATGGATGTTATCTTTAATATGCAGTTGCAAAGTTCCTAATATATCTACTCAAGTGGTCACAAAACTATGGGACCTTGCAATAATATAGGAATGGTAGGGTCAGCATTAAAAACAAAATTGTAGGCAACGGGGCTCTGTTAAGCTTAATACAATTCAAACCCAAAGAGCAATAATCAACTATCAATGAATTTGTTACTCGATGTATGGCTCGAATAGTAGCACTAGGGAATGACTGATGAGTAATAGCAGCAGAAAATAGAAAGAAACAGTAGCAATAATTGAAGGAATAAGATCATAAACAATAAATTATGCTAAGGATTAGGGAACGGAATTTAAGAGAACTTGGAGGAGGAAGCTAGGGTTGAAACACCGGACTAAGCTATATTTTACAATATTCAGATCTGATTAGTGATTGATCATTCCTCACTTCTCCATTTATATACTAAATCATGAATATCTACTATCTTGCTCTACTATCATGCACCATACTATCCAATGCCTAATAAACTCTCTTTCCATGTGACGTTATCTCTTGGAAACTCCTAACTAAACAACTACTATTTCAACTTCTATTTATTTACTATATTTTACCATGACCTAACAGACTCACTCCCTTTAAAGTAAATCAAGTGCGTTCACTCAATTTTTAGGTAGAAAGTACTTTCCCTCTATCTAGATCACATTAGAAATAAGTGAGTAACAATTTAGTTACCAGTCAAATAGGTTTGGAAATGAATTGCAGATGATCTGTCCAGTTGACATTGAGCTCAACAAGTCAATTTTTAATTTTAATTTTTCTAAAAGAAATACTAAACCAGCCATTACTTTTTATGAGACATAATTTAGCTTTCATAGTGTTCAGCCAAGAAAATATATCTAAGCTGGCCAACAGGGATGAGAAGTGTAGCAGTAGGCTTTAATGTTTAGATATAAAGAGAAAAGAAAGAAAGAAATTTTAAACAACAAGGCTTTGTCAACCAATTATTTGTGCTAACACTCCATCCCAATATCCCATACTCATACCTAGTGGGAATGGCTGATATATTGACGTGAAAATACAATCTTATTTTATTGTTCATGTTACTAAAGTATAAGATTACTTGTTTACATTTTGTAGTCTTCAAATATATGTGGTTTGAACTCTTTTGTGGAATTATGATCATGTCCCAGTGTTCATGTTGCTAAATTATAGACTTACATAATTACATTTTGTATTCTTCTAAATAAATTTTGTTAGAACTCTCTTTTATGGATCTTGATTGGATATTCCCCTGATGCGACGTAAACTATTAACGAACTTTTTCCCTTATGATGAATTACAAGCTACTCCCCAAGTTTTGCATGTTTTCAGAGACAAATAGAGGATCAGTTTTTGGTTGGCCATCTATCACCATCTAGCTATATACCTTCTCTGGTTTTGATTTTTTTGTGCAACTTGCAACATCTTGTTTTTTCATCCTATTTTTAACTGTTTCCTTGATATTCAATGTAAGCTTATGTCGATGGAAGCCGTAGTTATCTTTTAGATAACATAAATTATATGTACTGCAGTTCAAATGGTGTGTTAGAGCTGGAACCAATGAATTCATACAGCCGCCTTCTCTTACATCGTCTTGCCGACATCTTCGGGTAGACATCTTTGGGTATCTTTACTAAATAGTTTCCATTGCCATCATATTGATTATGCTCTCATAAACTCGAGGGTATTTATTTTGTTTGCAACTTCTATTAATGCTTCTGTCATCCAAGTATCTTTTAATATAAAGAATTTCGGTATTTACTTTGTTAGATTCTCTCATCAATCTGTTGGAGAAGGCGATGAGCGACATTTGATTTTGGAGCGCTGCCCAGAGACATCAATGTACGTGAAAATTCTTGAAATCTCTTGGTGTTCTTTTATAGTATCATTTTTTGTGGCTAATTTATAATTTTTTGTTTATCATGAAGATTATTAAATTTACCTTTTCAATTCTCGCACCTGTATCTATTGTATGTTTAGAAGTCTTGACAATTTATTGGTACTTTTAGTTAGAGTTGAGACATTATAGGATTGGGGGAGGACCGGTACCTAATGTACCGGTCATTAGTACGATGTCCATTTTGGGCCATTAGATTTTTTAAAACTGATCTGATGGTCACAATTTAACTCTCTTTATCTCAGACCTGTCGCCATTTCATTTCCACCACCACCACCACCACCACCACCACCACCACCACCACCACCACCCCACCGCCGCTCGTTCTCTCTCCTTCGCCACCACCGCCTTCGCCACAGACCTTTTCATCGCCCACCCCTCACAGCACCACCTCTCCGCCATAAAATCCAAAGGCCAACTCCTTAAATCCTATACAATCACTCCTCTAATAAAACCCTGGCCCCAAAAACTCTACCCCAAACGCCTCGTCTCCATTATCACCACTTCTTATTTTTGACAGGAGATGATGAATGTTCGCTACCACTTCTCGGTAAGCCCAAATGAAATATTAAACAAAATCTGATATTTAGGGTTTTTTAAAGCCAAATTGAGGCGCATGCCTCGTGACGCCTTGAGGCGCGAAGCCACGAGGCTTATTCCTCAGCCGAAAAAGGCCCAAGTCTCACCAATTCTAGGAAAGGCACCCGCCTCGCACCATTCTTCTCCCGCCTCGCTACGAGGCGCGCTCGAGCTCTATTTCGATCCTTGCTACTATCTACTAAAATAAATGTGAATGCAATGCAAATAAGAATATGAAAGGTTATATCTCCTCCTAGATCAAATATCAGTATGAAGAACTCTTGCCATCCATTTACGAATTCCCGGATCAAAAATCAATATGATGATCTCGATCATTTGCATACAAAACCACGTCAATGATCCTGGGTCAAATGTCAACTTTTGAAACTCATCACGTCGCATAAGTTTATACACCTGGATTCCTAGATTAAACACAAAATAAAACAAATCAACATGTATCTTTGGTATAATCACTAAGAACTCACAAAAATCAAAATCACATGCATAGCCTACTAGAACAATATTCAAAACACTTCCCTATAGACTATTAAGACAATGAACAAATTGAATTGCACGATCCATGATTCACTCGCTGAATATGATCTATCACTAATCTGCAAAACACAACCAACCTTTCCCTTCCTAGTCAAGAACAAATAATGTTGTCAACGAAGTAAAAAGATCACAACCAACTTCACTAGATAAAAACTCAATAGCATTCTTATCATGATAAACAAACTCAACACATGCTACATAATTTTCCAAATTGTTGACACAAACTGGAATATCATCAAAATAGATAATAACAAGTTTTCCCATGAACGAATGCAAAATATGATTAAATAATCTCATGGAAGTATGCAATGCATTATCTAATCCAAATTATTTGACTAAACATGCATGTAACCCACATCTCACCCTATCTTGATGATAATCTTTTCAAATGAATACCATATGATAGCGAATCATGCAATAAGATTGCTCTAACGAAACAACATGATTACTACCATTGTCAACTAACGACAACTCATGTAAAGATTGACTAACATGAAACCCTAACTCAACATATGGATAAGAAAACCTGGAATGAATTTCATGCAAGCTTTTTGCGAACGAGAAAACACATTATAATCATAAACTAATTCAACATACATCAAATATCCACCATAGTTTATGATAAAGATGATTCTACCCTCAAAATAGCTAACAACAAATTTTCCAATAGAAGCATGCAAAACATATTTTAAATAACTCATGAAAATACTAGATGCATTAGTTAATCTAACAGAAATAACTATCCATCTATACAAGTCACATGTTAAAACAATTTTCCATTTATTGTAGTTTCTCATGCTAAATTGATTATGCATTGTCATCACATGATCACCTTCAAGTGTAGATAAAACACAAGTACTATGCAATCTATCAGGTATATTATCTAAACAAAGAAAAGAATAAGAATACTTGTTTACCAATTCAAAATCGATGCACAAACTCGTTGCCCCATCCTCCTTAGGTACTATTATCTCATAATTAGCACACAAACTCATGTCTCCTCTCATGATACCCACTTTTACCAACTCTCCAACCCGCCTTGGTAACTCCGTCGTCTCCTCAGTAATACTATCAGCGGATTGACACGGAATGTTAGCACGGGGTATATCATCAGCAACCTGTACAAGAGACAAAACAAAACTAGACAAAGAAGAATCATTAGTGTTAGTGTTAGTATTCAAAAGCGTCGTCTTGTACGAATGTACAGTAATTGGCTTTTCAAAATACAACTCACTTTCCAACTTACTCTCTTTTTTATAGTCACATATTTTTTCTCTCTTCTTTATGCTCACCCTCTCATTTGTTTTTCTCTCGTTTATTTTCAAACCCATTTTTCTAATCTCTCTTTTCTTTTCTCATTCTTTTCAATATTTTTTTTTGCAATATCAATCTTTTGAACAATTTCTTTTTGTCGATTATTTTCACATATATTTTCTTTTACAAACTCATCTTCTTGATCACTTTCTTTCGAATGTCCACCAGCTTGCTTTTGAACATGGATATCATCGTGAACACCAGAACCCAATAACTCTCCCTGATTGCATATTCAATTATATTTTCTTCCTCTTTCGGCTGAACTTGTACCTTTTGCGCCTTAGAAGTATTTTGTAGCTACATCCAACAATCCTCCATTCCCTTGCGACACGCCTCCATGATGTCTTCTTTTATGTTCTTAGATGCCTTAGGAATGTCTTGTGGCTGTCTCCAATGCGAATCCTCCTTGTTTACATGTCGGCGAACCCTCCTATCATCTTCTAATGTTGATTGCCTTAAAGGTCGCTCTTCATGTCTTTGAGATGTATATTCCTCCCATCTTATCTCGCTATACTGGAGCATACCGCTTCCTCATTACTGTTTTTAATTCTGCCCGTGTCTCAATCGAACTCTCTCTACATCTTTTTCTGCTAAGCGCACATTGATACCACCATGTAGCCGCATAATCGGAAAACTCTTTAACTCCAAGTTTGAACTTCCTCCGCTCAGAATAGTCATGATAGTCAAACTCTCGCTCCATCTTTCTCTCCCATCTCAAATAAGCATCTGGATCAATTCTACATAGGAAAGTATTCTTTCGAGACCCATAGGAACCTTCATAACTATAGTCATACATATTTGCTGCAAAACAAAGGTAAGTAGATACAGGAAATTTTTCCTCGCACACTCCCTTACGTGTTTCGCTCAAACAATATATCACACAATTATGAAACGTTCGTGTATTGCATAATTGGCTTTTACCTCTTCTATTGATCTCACACTCTTGCCTTTTACATCTAATATTCTCTCTTATACGCTCTTTTTGAATTCACTAAATAAATTCATAGTTTTACAATGTAATTCAAAAATAACTTGTCAAGAACAAAATATAGAAGTATACGACGTATGATAACCAACAAGATTTCCGCTTATTGCCAACAATATCCTTCTTGAATGAATCTTCAATATCCTCGAAATTCGTAGAAACCAAGTAAACATATAATTATTTTCTGCAATTTTCTTTCCTTTAATTTTTTTTTACTCACGAATGTATTTATTTAATTTTTTTGATACGTATTCAACAGAAAAGTAAAGATAAGTAACTCGCTAGAAAATCTTTGCTTTGATACCAAATGATGGACTCCACGGCACGCTTGCTTGAGGTGGTCGTCGCCCCGGTCGTTTCCAGCAAGTTATGAAGGTGGAACGCTTACAACACCTTAACCCAACGTCTATAAAGAGACGAGAACTTTGGTACAATTGCTTTGCGCTAGGCAGCTTGCGTTGAATGGAACAACTACACCTTGACTCAATGTCTATAACGAGACGAAAACCAAAAGTACAATCGACGATTAATAAATGGTAGAAGATGTCACACATAACTATGTATTGTTGTATGATAAGTCAATAATGAATTTCAAGAAAACTCAGAACTAGTTTAGGAATTCTTAAAGAACCAAAAGATGAAAAGAATCTCACAAAGTAATTTTTATTAATAAAAAAGTCTACTATTACATCAGCTATGTAATCTATTTATAATGATGGAAGAAATTCTAATTCTATAAGAAATAAGAAATCAAAACCCTAACTACTATAAGGAATAAGAATTTGAATGGAGATAGAAATTATAGCTAACAAATCAATATGGAAATCAAATTCTATCTAATAAATATCCTAGATATATTAGAATTATGGAAAGATATGAAAATCCCTCAAAATAAGGAATAAATCTGATCAAAAGTGCGTTTCTTGGAATCTGCGCCGCACGACTGGCGCGCCCCGCACCGATCACAAGGCCAAACTAGCGCGGCCCGCGCTGCATATATAGAATGTCTTCCCCGTCTGGCGCCCCCTGTGCCGAACCCAATGTATTCTTGGCGCGCCCCGTGCCAGATAGTCAGAATGTTATCTTCTGTGATTTTAAGTCCCAAACTTGAATTCTTGTCCATTTTGCTTCCTCCAACAACCTTGAAGTTTTGTTTAGACCAAGTTAATGAACTTAGAAACATATCCCACAATAAACGTTTTGCCATGCATTCTCGATCCTTCTCCTTTGTTCCGTGCATTACATAATAACTTGACTTGCGTTGATTTGGACTTGCTAAATAGATGGTATCTAGCAATCTCAGAACATATGAATGATCCTCTCGGGTTTCACTTAAATTAAGATCCAATGTAAGCATCCTTGAGTCGATTTGAGCCCATCTCTTCAGATCACTTGAATTGTCCTTGGAACTCGAGTTGAGTGAATGTAGTTCGATGCGAGCCTGGTCAGGATGTTATCAAACAATCCCAAAAATCCCAAGGGGGACGTTTGAAAGGCAAAACACAACAACGATGATCTAACACGGAGGAAAATTATTTCGAAGGAGAAGTTAGTGAAGAGGAAGATCGTGAATCTGATTTTCTACATAGAAGGCAAAGTGGTGCTAGGGAAAGAGGAAATCGGATTAGAGAATATGGTAATTTGGATAGCATAAAGATGAAGATTCCAGCCTTCCAAGGTACAACTCAGACCATAAGAAAGTCAAGATGGCTGTTACAGAGTTTCCTGGGTATGCATTAACATGGTGGGATCAGTTGACCTGCCAATCGGAGGTGTGATGAACATCCGATTACAACTTGGACAGAAATGAAGGCTATAATGAAAAAGAGGTTTGTGCTGACATACTACCATCAGGATATAGTTCGTAGCTTACAAACTCTGAGACAAGGAAGTTGGAGCGTGGATGAGTACTACAAGGAGATGTAAATGTTGAAATCCAGGGCTAATTTAGTCGAGGATAATGAAGCAGCAATGGCTAGATTTTCGGCAGGGTTGAATTAGGAAATTGCAGACTTAGTTGAACGGAACAATATGCTAAACAGGCCAATAAGGGTCGACGTCAAGTTTTCTTTGAACCGAGAGATTGAGTGTGGTTACATATGCGGAAAGAAAGATTTCTGGCTCAAAGGAGATCAGAATTGCTTCCACGAGGAGATGGTCCATTTCAAGTTCTTGAGCGCATTAATGACCAACAAACTTGATTTACCAAGTGAGTATAATGTTAGTGCAACATTCAATTTTTCTGATCTAAGTCCGTTTGATGCTGGTGATGATTTGAGGGCAAATCCTTTTCAAGGGAGATGAATGATGAGGACATGCCTAGCTGGAATTCAAATGGAGGTCATGGATCGGATCCGGTGGAAGTTCCAGTTGGACCCTTGACGAGAGGCTGAGCAAAACGTTTCAAGGAAAGACTTAATGGACTTATTCAAGGAGCTTGGAGTGAGAAAGGAACAAGTTTAGAGGTATTGGAGTGGGAGCCTAAGTTCGTGAATGTGGTACAAGTAATTCCTCCAAGCCAAGACTCGAAGATGTACAAAGGATCAAGTTCGGGGCAACTGTCGCTGCCACGCTGGAGTTGTGAAGAACTTGGCGCTGTTGCGCCAAGTATCCAGGGTTTGCCATCAAGTTTGGGAGTATTGGCGTTGCCACGCCTATCGTAGGTTAAAACATGGCGTTGTCGCACTAGGAGGGAGTGTCAACTCTGGAGTAGTGGCGCTGCCGAGTCAGGACGCGAGCACAGTTTTTGAGGACGCGTTGTGAGCAGATTTTACACGTTTTTCAGCAGATTTCTTTTATTTATTTCCGTATATTTAGGGATTTGCCAATATCTTTCATATTTCTAATGCAATTAAGATTCTAATAGATAGGACTTTGATTCCAAATCTAGTTGTTAATTCCTTATTGGATTCTAGGGTTTTCTTAATAGTATAAATAAGTAATATGAATGTAATTCAAACAACAATTATTATTCAATATTATTCAGATTTATTCTACTTGTGAGATTATTCACTTTGGTTCTTTGAAGAATTCCTAAGTAATTTTTTAGTTTATTATTTGAGATTCAATTTGACTTATCATACAACAATACATAGTTGTATGTGGCGTCTTCTACCGCATCAATCGTCGATTATGCCGAGGTTCCTGTTTTAATATAAACACGGGGTTTAGGCGTCGTTAGTGTTCCATACACTGCAAATTTCATTGCTTGATCAATTGTATCAAAGTTCTCGTCTCAATATAAACGTTAGGTTGAGGTGTCGAGAGAGTTCAACGCTATCAACTGTGCTAGAAACGATCCGGGCGACGACCATCTCACCCAAGCGTGCCGTGGAGTCCATAAGATCCCCAAATTATTGAATATATTGATTTGATATTAAATCTTCGTACTTTTGTGTGTCTACCGATTATTTGTCGGGATAGGCACTCTTATTACTTCTTTCCCACCTTATCCTATGTCAACCTTGCTAGCTTGTATACAAATCACCCAATTCTTTGGTAATTCAAGTACATTCCTTCACTGTTGTGTACATTTATTCCTATACACTTTGATGTAAGCAGAATTTTACTAAACTATAGTCTTTGCAATTAAGGAAACAGTCAGGACTTTTATTATTGTATGACTACGAGGCAAACATATTTTTCCACCAGATTGAGCCCTTGTGTTAAGATGGAGCTTGAAGACAAACTTCAATTTTCCTATAGCTTATTATTTATGGTGGCAGTTGTCTTAATAATGTGGTTCAAAGTTTCAACCTTACTACTGACTGCATATTTATCATTCCATCAATCAATACTATTAAAATTGATTGTAGTTTTATGACAATAAAACAATGTGTCATGTTTCTCTACATTATGGTGCCTCCAACAAGTATGTTGGTGTTATAGATACCGCTTATAGCAAGTATGTTGGTGTTATAGATACCTATTTGTACACATTTCTACTTGCCATGCTGACTAGATGATCTTGATGTGGATCATTGTGGTTGAGAATAGTCATTTATTAATTTATATTGATTCAGTTCAATAAAAATTATACGATTAGCATGACTAAACGAAGCACAAAAATTGGAGGAGTTTTATAAATCTGAATAATTATTGATTTATAGTTTATCTTTCGAAGATAAAAGAAGGATCTTATCCCAGAAGAATCTTTATTGGGCTTTTTATTAATACAATTCTGGCCTTCTTTTCAGGAAAAAAGGCAGAAAGAAATTGATATATATGCGAAGTTTTGAAACTTTTTTCTAGCAGAGAATTGTTTGGCAGCATCGGTAGATTTCTGATCATCATTTTTTTCCTCCTGTGATGGAATTGCAGACCTTCTATCCTAGTCGGTGATTTATTATGGCAATATGATGAATATCAAGCACCACCAACATCACAAATCTTGTCAAGAACAGAAGAAGCTTCAAATGGTAATGTTTCTTGTTCTTTCCTTTTCTTTTTTTGGATAAGTACACAGCGTATTGTCTCTTTCGAGTGAGGTATCTGCTCAAATGCCGTATTTCATATCTGCATGGCATATTTCTGAATGGTTGCCATCATTCAGTATGGTACATACTCTATAGCATTGTAAAGTACACATATAAGAGCTCATGTGTTAATAACAGCGTTGTGTAATAATATTAAGCAGCACTTTTATCCATTTTCTTTTTCTTTGATTTTATGCAAATTGAGCTCTAAAATAACCATACAGTATAATAATGGTATCTGTGTGATTTTTTACTATCCTGATCCAGATATTTTAGGTTTCTATTTCGCTTTTGAAAAATGTAATTTTCCTATACAGGCATAAGCAACATTCGTGTCATTGACTTCCTGAAGATTTAATGCCAAAAATACATTAATTTTTATTGTTTCTTTTGCTTTTTGCGTGTGGAGGCCATATTATATAGTGTAGATGACTTTCATTTCTTGTTGATGCTTATAAATATGAAAATTATATTGATCGACTAGTATTACAAAAATAAATTTAGCCTGTCTGTTGAAACTGAAATTAAGTACTGAAAAACTTAAGCGTCATGTATTTAAAGCTACTGAATTTTTGTAATACTGAAAATAATTGACCTTTTTAGAATTTTGAAGACCGGATTCAATTAAATTGTTGATAAATATAAAGAACATGTCAGAAAATTATCAGGTTTACTGTTTCTCATTTCAGTTTTA
Source organism: Panax japonicus (assembly GCA_020205505.1). Lineage (NCBI taxonomy): Eukaryota > Viridiplantae > Streptophyta > Magnoliopsida > Apiales > Araliaceae > Panax > Panax japonicus. Next base: position 14,882,679 of record CM035111.1, read on the forward strand.
TTTGAATTTTTATTCAATATCTATGAAGTATAGCATTAACGAATCTATAATGAAAACACTCATTTATATTGTAGGACATTTTGTGGCTTTTGTATTAATCATGATAATCAAATACATAAATATGAAGTGTTTGTTTTTTCCCACCAAAATGTAAGTCTTGAAATATGGAACTCACAGGGAGTTGGACTATATATGGTATTAGAGGAATTTTTCTTGACCATGTTAGGCTTTAATTTCCTTAAATATTCTAAGGGGAACACTATAAACTGGTTAAGTAATGCAGTCACAGATTCTCTATACATGAATGTCGTAAAAAAGCTACCGAAGATTTTAGAATGTTTAGTCAGTACAAGTTCTGAAAAGGGTTTAGGGAACACTATGAACGGGTTAAGTAATGCGGTCACAGTTTCTCTCTATACATAAATGTCGTATAAAAGCTACTAATGATTTTAGAATGTGTAGTCAAGACAAGGTCCGGAAAGGGTTTAGGGACGCGATAAAGAGAAGAAAGAAGGGTAAAGAAACCTATCCTCACAGGGAATCTATAGAAATACACATAATTGGCCTGAAGCCCTAAACTAACATATTAAATTCTCCATAATAATGGTGATTACATTAGGTCTTATATATTAAAGAAGCACTGATTTTCCTATAACTTAGGTAACCTAATTTAATAAGGAAGCTCTTCATTATTATCTAAAAAACTTTATAATTGTAATTAAAGATAATTGCTAATCTAAAGTAACCTACTAAAAGATATAATTTTTAATTACAACTATTTTTATCTATAAAATAGTAATATGAAATAACTACTAGTAGTAATAATAACAATAACAATAACAAATAACAACTACAATACTAATACTAATACTAATACTAATACTAATACTGTTAGAATATGATTTATAGAATATTCTATTTCCTTATTTATGATGTTTGCTAGGTGGATAATTGACCCATGATTAGCTCATTCATCATTGGAGTAATTATTGGGATATCATAATTTGTGGGATAGTTTAATCAGTGGGATTTGATTGTATTTTCTTTATTCCCTGCTCTATATAAATTCTGGATCGCTTGTCATTATGGACTATCGATCCTTTCTCTCAATACTGGTTTACCATCATGGTATCAGAGCTTAAGCTCAATACATAATTGTTGTAACCAGGAATCAACCCTTTGTCACCACCAATCACCTTCATCATAACCCCATATCTCATTACTATCTTTATATCTACTAACCAGGCTACAGTGTGTCACCAGTAGCCTATCATCTTGTTGGTATTTCTGCTTGGTAACTCTTAACAGCAGCTGGTTTGTTTTTCAAATAAACCAGCCCTTTTCTTTCCCCTTCCATTGGTGGTAAATAAACCACCAAGGGCTTTGTTTTGTTAATGATATAGGTGAGTTATTCACCCTTTGAAGATCTCGCAGTTTCTTTCTTTATCACCAGCAATATATCTACAGGAGAAGAAAATAATTCCAATTCCACAAACACTAGTAACAATACCAACACCAATATCAGATGAAAGAGTTCAGACACACCAACCTTTCCTTTGAGCCTTGTGAAATTCGATGGAACAAATTTTCTCTTGTGGACACAATCCATGCTTCTGTCCATTGCCTCCGGTGATTGTACTGGATATCTCACTGGGGAGAAATAGAAGCCTACTACTGGTGGTATTGATGTTGTGAGATGGACTATGGAGGACTCACTTGTGAGGTCCTTTCTAATTAACCACATGGTACCAAGTTTTGCTAAAGGATATATGTACATGAAGACTGTTGTAGAGATCTGGAAGTCACTCAAAGACACATTATGAAGCTGGTAATGAGGCTCAGATTTACGAATTGAAGAACATCCAGGAATTAAAGCAGGAAGGTATGACGGTGCCTCAATACTATTCAGAACTGTGCAGTATGTGGCAGGAACTTTATGTTAACAAGTGGGATGAGTATAAAGAATATGTTGCTGAATTGATTACTCGCTTACAGGCCAAAGAGGACAAGAAACGGGTTCTTAATGGGTTTGACAGGGCAATTTTGCGTAGTGAGGCAGAATGTCTTGCAGCGAGACCCCTTTCCAACCCTTCAACAGGCTTATCAGATGGTGAACAAAGAGGCTACTAGGCAGAGGACCCTAGTTTAAACAGCTCCTACTGAGGGCTCTGCATTAGTTATTTCATCAGCAGTTTCAGCATCACCATGCATATCTGAGAAACCAGTAGTAAACCGTGACTATTGTGGAAAACCATACCACACCAGGGATGAGTGTTGGAAGCTTCATGGTAGGCCACCTGGCCCAAATCCTACAAGAAAAAACTAGGGGCAGGGTAAAAGGCAATCACAGGCTAATGAGGTTGAGACGGTTGTTGATACTCAGAGTTCTAATGGCATGATTTCTAATGAAGAGCTTCAACAGCTCATCAAAGAAACCATTCTTCAACTAGGCACTTCATCCTCTCCCATGGCATCTAGTGCCTCCAATACCACTCCTTCTGCCTTCTTCTCAGGTATTAACACAAATACACACACTCCGTGGATTATTGATTCTAGAGCATCAGACCATAAGACAGGGTCCTCAGGTCAGTTTATAAAATATGTTCCTTCATCAGGTAGAGATAAAGTTAAACTAGCAGATGGATCCTTCTGCTCTATTTCTGGGAAGGGTTCAAACACTCAAATAATCTCTCTTTATCATCTGTCTTACATCTTCCAAATTTTCCTAATAGCCTTCTTTCTATTAGTAGCCTTACAAATGATTTGAAGTGCAAGGTTACATTCTTTCCAACTCATTGTGTTTTTCAGGACTTGACAACAGGGGTGGAGATTGGTAGTTGTAGTGTACGTGGGGATCTCTACTGGTTGAATGGTCTCCAACAGCTCCTCTCCAGTCAAACAATGCTTGTTCTAGTGTTGTTGTTCTACCTGAACTCCAGAGATGGCACCGACGCTTAGGACATCCACCTCTTAGTATTTTGCATTTATGTTTTCCTAAACTTTTAAATAAGAGTTGTAATGAAGAATTCTTTTGTGACACGTGTTCTTTTGAAACAAACTAGAAGTGTTTATCCCGTTTCTAGTACCAAGAGTTTGGCACCTTTTCATTTAGTGCACACTGATGTTTGGGGGCCTTCCCCCGTTTTATCCATATCAGGTTATAAATGGTTTGTGACCCTTATTGATGATTATAGTAGAGTAACTTGGATTTACTTATTAAAGCAGAAAAGTGATGTTTTTAATTGTTTCAAGAATTTTTTTGAAAATGGTTAGAACTCAATTTAATGCAGCGATTAAGGTTTTAAGGTCCGATAATGGTAGAGAATACCTAGTTCCAGTGGCGGAACCAGAACAAAATTTGAGGGGGTCAAAAATTGAGGACGGTTACCGGAGGTCTGGAGCAGCGACAAGGGAGCGAAGTTAAGGTCCTTGGGTTTGATTTTGACCCAGATTGAAAAAAATGGAAAGTATATTAGCGGTCCAATGCATACTGACCAAAGAATCGTTGCCCAATGCACAAGGCAGCACGCTACCGGCATGAACACCAATAATTAGACCCAACTGGTTGATTACAACACATGGAAACAATGACCTCAATTTTCTTGAAGTAAGGTCTCAATCAACAGTTCTTTGTCGCTTAATCAAGTATTTATCCATAATCTAGTATAAATAAAAACATCAATTGCTAATCAATAATTTCATCAATTTAAACATTTCATAATAATTTCAGCATTCATCCAATTGATTTTGCAACAACTTTGAAAGAGGAGAGTATATACTCTTAAGCACACAATATGTTTCTTCAAAATTAGATCAAAAATACATTACAATCTCACTCTACTTATAACTTGTAAGTAAAAGCATGAAGATAAGCTTGTGTGTTATACAATATGTTATTATTTTAGCACCAACTTAGCTAATAGATGGCCTTAATCATTACATCACATGATAAGAACTCATGTTTGGGTGCATCAGTTCAGGAAGGTGTGGCATATGCAGACGCACAGAGATAGTGGTACTAGTTATGTTTGCTTTGTGAGTATCTTATGAATGATGCCAAATTGAGAGAGAGATGGAGAGATATTTCTTACCTTCAGATCTTAATATGAAGTTTTATCTTTGCCTTCATTCCCAACAACATCAGTGGCTTGGCCTCTGATCAATTACCTCATCAATTAACCCAAATTCCTTAAGCCTCTTCCGGGGTCATAAAATTATCCCGATGACCCGATCCATGTTCTCTTGAATTACATCTACAGACTGTTCGGTATGCTTCGAGTACAACGCATTTAGTGCATCCGGCGCCTGGCTGGCTGCCCCCACCCCCGCCTGGACCGTCGATCTACCGGGGTCAGATGCCCCCCGCCCCCTAGTTCCGCCACTGCCTAGTTCATGATTTTCTAAATTTTCTAAAAGAGCAAGGTATTCTCCACCAAATTAGTTGTGTAGACACTAATGCTCAAAACGGAGTAGCTGAAAGAAAGAATAGGCATCTTCTTGAAGTTTCTCATTCTCTCCTTCTCCAAATGAATGTTCCCTCGTCCTATTGGAGTTAGGCCTTCTCCACAGCAGCCTATTTAATTAATTGCATGCCATCTAGAAGAGTCCAGTTTATATTCTTACAGGTCAGCATACTTTTATTCTACCTCCCAAAATTTTTGGATGTGTTTGTTTTGTTAGAGATCACCAAGTTCTTAGCAAACTTGAACCTAGAAGTATTAAATGTGTTTGTGGGATATTTTGCTACTCAAAGGGGATACAAGTATAATCATCCCACTTCACGAAATTTTATACTGAGTCCTTCTACGCCGACCAGGATTTGGCGACCGGGGTAGCGACCGGCCAAATTTTTTTTTTTTTAATAATGTCTCTCAAATAATTTATGTGATTTATTGGAACTTGAATTTTTACAGAATAAAGTGATTTGGATGTCATTTGGATACATGTAAAAAATATGCCTGGACAGACTGCACAGACATATTTTTTACATGTATCCAAATGACATCCAAATCACTTTATTCTGTAAAAATTCCAGTTCTAATAAATCACAAAATTTATTTGAGACATTATAAAAAAAAAAAAAATTTGGCCGGTCGCTACCCCGGTCGCCAAATCCCGGTCGGCGTAGAATTATTGTTTTATACTCCTTCCGTCTCAGGACAAAAGTCCTTATTACTATTTTGAGTAGTCTCATGTTAAATGTCCACTTTCCTTTAATAACCAAAATTTTACACATTTTTTCCTATTATGCCCGTAACATTAAATATCTCATACTTTTCTTCTAATTCTCTCCCCATATTTAATGACATTATTATGGGCAATTTTGTCATTTTATTCCTCTTCTTAATATGCGTGAGAAGTCCACCAGGACTTTTATCCTGGGACAGAGGGAGTATTTCAAAAGATGTGGTTTTTAACAAGTCAGAAACCTTTTTTGGTGAACCAAGTGATACTTCACCCTTTGAAGATCAGTTTCTTCCCATTATTGAATCTTTTCCCTCATATCGTTTGGCCATATAATGATCATGACAGAACAAAGACCCAATCAAGAATGTGGTGAACCTGGGGAAGCTCTTCCTTACCACATAATCACCCAAGTGTACTCCCGCAGGTAGACTGCTGTTCCGGAAGACCCAGTCAATGAGAAACCACTACCTGACACTACCAATTATGTACCTCTGGAATCATGTCATGAGGAAGGCATTGAGGAGGATCCCTCATTAGATATTCTTATTGCCCTTAGAAAAGGTAAAATGAGCTGCACTCAAAATCCTTTATATCCTTTATCTAATTTTGTCTCCTATTCTGCACTTCATCATCTTATCAATCGTTTGTGTCCTCGTTAGATTCTGTGTCTATACCTAACACATGGAAGGAGGCAATGAAGTACAAACATTGGCATGATGCTATGTTGGAAAAAATGAGTGCCTTGAAGAAGAATCAAACTTGGGAGTTGATGAACCTTCCTTCTGGAAAGAAATCTGTTGGATGTAGGTGGATTTTTACTGTGAAACAGAATGCAGATGGTACTATTGACAGATACAAAGCCCGACTTGTTGCACGAAGTTTCACCCAGACACAAGGCATTGATTATCAAGAAACCTTTGCTCTAGTAGCAAAATGAATACAGTTCGGGTTCTTATTTCACGTGCTGTAAATTATGGTTGGACTCTTCAGCAATTAGATGTGAAGAATGCATTCCTCCATGGAGAGTTGGATGAGAAAGTTTACATGGATATTCCTCCTGGATTCTCAAATGACCAGACAGCAGGGAAGATTTGCAGGCTCTGCCGATCATTGTACGGGTTAAAGCAATCTCCGCGGGCATGGTTTGGTAGGTTCTCTAAAGCTATGAGAATTCAGGGCTATAAACAGAGTAATGCTGACCACACGTTTATTCGAAGTAATGGACCTCTTTCTACATTTCTGATAGTATATGTGGACCACATCGTGGTGACTGGCAGTGATACGACTGAAATAGCTCTCCTCAAACGTGCTCTAGGAATTGAATTTGAGATTAAAGATTTGGGACAGCTCCTGATAGTATATTTGGGACGTTCTTATCTCAACGCAAGTATACCTTAGATTTTCTTTCTGAGACTGGTATGCTAGGAAGTAAACCTGTTGATACTCCTCTTGATGCCAATGTCAAGATTCAAGCCAAGGAGGGGGAACCTATGGATCGAGAGCGATATCAAAGGCTAGTTGGGAAACTAATCTATCTTTCCCATACTCGTCCTGATATTGCATATGCAGTCAGCTTAGTGAGTCAGTATATTCATTATCCATATACCTCCCACATGGATGCTGTGATTCGAATTCTTCGATATCTAAAGCAAGCTCCAGGAAAAGGAATTTTGTTTCAGAGGCATAATCACTTCAAAATAGATGCTTTTACTGATTCTGATTGGGCTATAAGTCTAGATGACAGGCGATCCACGTCTGGGTATTGTTCATTTGTTGGTGGCAACTTAGTCACTTGGAGGAGTAAGAAGAAAAATGTAGTTGTTCGGTCCAGTGCTGAAGCCGAATTTAGAGCATGGCTCAAGGGATATGTGAATTACTATGGCTTCAAAGCCTTCTTAGAGATCTTGGCTTCTCAATTCAACAACCAATGATGCTCTACTCTGATAACAAATCTGCCATAAGCATAGCACATAATCCTGTACAGCACGATCGAACAAAGCATGTGCAGATAGACCGACATTTTATCAAAGAGAAACTGGAGATTGGCCTTATTTACATTCTGTTCGTGACATCTTCAGAGCAGACTGCTGATATTCTTACTAAGGCATGAACTCGTCAAGTTTTTGATCATCTCAAATCCAAGTTGGGCATGCTCAACATATACACGCTCCAACTTGAGGGAGGGTGTTAGAATATGATATAGAATATTCTATTTCCTTATTTATGATGTTTGGTAGTTGGATAATTGACCCATGATTAGCTCATTCATCATTGGAGTAATTATTGGGATATCATAATTAGTGGGATATCATAATAAGTGGGATAGCTTAATCAGTGGGATTTGATTGTATTTTCTTTATTCCTTGCTCTATATAAATTCTGGATCGCTTGTCATTATGGACTATCGATCCTTTCTCTCTATACTGGTTTGCCATAAAATACTAATACTAATACTAATACTAATAGTTCTATTGGCCCGTTCCTTATCATAGTCTGATGTTAATTTGTTATTTTCAGGGTTGAAGGTTGAGGGGCTTAATTTTCAAATTTCGCTTGAAGAGAGAGAAGCAGCTTATTTGGCTGCCCGTCAGCGGATCTTTGCTGCAGATGAAGGTGGAACAGATGAACCTTTAAAGCAGAAACCACGCAGCAATCCTGTGGTTGCCCGTCGTATGATTGAACATGCACTTGGCCAAAGAACCAAAACACCCAATCAGGTAATCTCCAGTTGTATGGAATACGCAGAGCATACTGATGAAATGAATACTGAAGTGAAGAGAGATGGTACTTTTGAAGAGAAACAGACCTTATCTAGACAAAAATACTTGAATGGTAAACCAAAAGTCAGTACTGAATTTAATGGTCATGCATTATCAAATACGGACTGTAAGGTCTCCACTAAACAAGCTGAGAAAGTGGCGACTAAGATTGGTATCTCTGGAACAAGAAAAGTTCACAAGGCCAATCTAAAAGAGGAGCAAATAGGAGCTGCAAAGAGGTTGTTTGCTCATGCCATGGGATATCAGTCAACGAGAGAGAACGTTCTTTCTAAATTCAGTGAAACGAAGCAAAACGACAAAGGAAAATCCAAGTAGTGTTTCAAGTTAGGCAAGTGGTTTTACCCATTTCATTGGCATATGCTGAAAGAGGAGCTCGAGAATTTCTATTCCAACAAATGAACTGATGGGGCATATAACCATATATAATGTCTAACAGGGTCTGAATTATACTATTTTAACGGGACGTGTGACAGGACGGTGAACCAGCAGGAGTTTTGTGGTTCACTTCGTTACAGGATTAGAATTGTTTGTCCATAAAGCCGAGTTACTGGGATTTGGGAAAGATTGATGTTGGCAGACTGGTGTCAAAATATAGGGAATCTGGAAATGGAACTTGAAGGACATCAAGCTCCATACGTCCTGTGTGTTTGTGAAGCTTCCTCTCAGTGGGACGCCCTTCTAAGATGAGAATTAGTTGTCAGTTTTCAACTTAAATTGATATTAAGATGTAGTTTGTCTATTGGCAGAGTGTGCTAAATTGAGGATTGGAAGTAGAAATTATTTTTCGTGGAAGTTGAAGCACATATATTCACAAGAATCACAACCATGTGGTTTTGATAGTTTTATACTATGGAAAAGTTGGCTTATTTTATCTTTAGCAGTTAGATGTGTATATAGATCCGCATACTGAAATGGAGGAAAGCCAGGAACCTACTACAGCTTTGTTTGATGTTGCAGCAAAGTGCTCATTTATTTTATTTTTGTTTTTTTAACCTCTATTTGCTCTGTTCCAAATTAAATGCTTTTGACCTATTTTTTTTTGGTAAAATCGATCTATTTAAAATTAATTTTTGTACTGTCTTTGTCAAAATATACGTGAAGAGATTATAACCAAAAGAAAGTACATAAAAATTATAACTAACATCAATTTTTATAGTTTTAAAAATGTATTTATATAATGCATAATTATCAATTCTAAAAATAAAAATGTATTTATATAATGCATAATTATCAATTCTAAAAATAGTAAATTTATCCCTCCACCCCCACCCCTCCACCCCACCCCACCCCACCCCCACCACTCATCACCCACCACCCACCACCCACTACATTATCAATTCTAAAAATAGTCAATTTAACCAAAAAGTTTTTAATATTGTTGCTTCTACACTAAAAACTAGCAATGTACAAAGTGTTCAATTTTGTGAATACGGTTACAAGTTCAGTAGATATTCATGAGCTTTGTTCATGATTGCTTTTCACGTTTATTATAAATTTTATTGTTTCATATTTTTTTTATAATTAATAATGATATTATGTTTTAGAATGGAGAAAGTATTTATTATGATGAATTTTTTTTAAGGATAAAAAAATACTCGGTTCCAGAATAACTGTCACTGTAGAAAAAAAAATTCTTAATTAATTATCGTTTTCAGATTTATAGGAGAAATTATCTATTTTTCTAAATTATCCCTAAAATATCTATCTTTCCAAATGCAGTACTCCTATTTAATTTCAATTCTTTCTTCTCAATTTTTTTTCTTTCTCAAAATTCTAAACGTGGCTCATGAATTCTTTATATTCTCTCTCTTCATCAATTTACTACTAAACGAGGCACCTTCCATTCCTTCCTCCTGTAAGGGGTCAGCTTCTTCAAAGGAACATGTTGATTCAACTCCTTGTCATCCAACAATAGAATAATTTGAAGAAGAGATGAATGAGAAGCGTAGGAAGATTACAAAGACTGCATGGGTTGAAGAAGGCGGGATTTGGCGGTTGGATGTGAATAATTTAGAGGAATTTGCAATGTTCTAAAAGGAGCTAAACGGGAGGCGAGCGGCCGAGGGGTCTAGGCGCGGTCTAGGCGACATTTTTTTATTTTAAACTGATTTTAATATTTTATCATATATTTATCTAAACAAAATAATAATATAAAATAAAACAATCTATAATAAAGATAATAAATACTTTTTTTTAAAGTTCAAACACATCCATATTGCTAATGTCAAAGTTCAAATAAAAACATGAAATTGTTCAAAGTTCAAAAACAAACATGAAATTGTTCAAAGTTCAAACATATTTTTTAACGTATTAGTTTTATTTATAAACAAGATTGCTATTAAATAATAAAATTAAAATTTAATGAATTTAATTCAATATTAAAACTTAAGAAACTAAACATAAATTTAAGAATTATTTTGAATTAAACTAAATATTACAAATGTATCATTTCTATAATTTGAAGTTGATACAAATTCAAAAAAATTACAACTATAATAAAATTATCCATTTTGAATTGATATTGTTCACTTCTTGTTGTGATTTGATATCCTACAACATCTATTATGAATATGGTAAATCATTAAGAAAATAAATATATCAAGATTTGGTTCGGGTAGTTATTAAATTAAAAAAATCTCTCCGCCTAGACCCCGCCTAATTTTCTAAAGGGATTTTTTTGCCGTCTTGGGCCTAGGTGAGGCGTCTGGGGTCCTAGAGGCGCCAAAGGGGGGCCTAGCGCCTAAGAGGGGTGCCAAGGGGGGACTAGCGCCTAGGCAGAAATTTTTAGAATAGTGGGAATTTGATAGAAAGATAAAAGAAGCTTTTGATGATGATTACTATGAGGCAAATGATGTGGACCTAGAGTTTGTGAGTGATAGAGATGAAGACGGTGAACTTGAAAAATCGAACCTTAATAACGAAGATGAGGTATTTGGATAAAAGAAAATAAAAAATGGGTAATTTAATAAGTTTACACTTAACTAGTCGAGTATCATTACTTTCCTTAAAAACGAGCTTTGGCCTCCAACGATAGTTATTCCGCAACCGAGGAAGTAATAGCTAAAAGTGAGCAAGAAAGCTTTGTGAAAAATTGAGGGGATCAGAGTATGTATGCATGCACAACAGGCCATTGGGCCTGGTCTAAAACTAGTCCAGGCCTTGACACTGGCCATGTTAGGCCTAAACATAGTTGTCACGGCGTCGCCTAGGCGATGGGGAGAAGGGCATAGCGAGACTCGGCTTGAGGTGGAGCTGCTAAGGCGTGCGCCTTGGCAACTCGGCATCTCAAAGCATCGCCTAGGCGACGCAGTGAGATGTCAAGCTGCCAAGGCGCACACCTTTATAGCTCTGGCCTAACTTAAAATTCTGACCCATTAACCCATGGACATAATACCCTTGGCCCATTAATTAAAAAAAGGAGAAAGGCAAACCCTTATTTGGCTATCTACGGACTTCGACTAGATCACTCGACTTCACCCGTGACGCCCCCAAATCCAGGTATCTTCTAACCCTGAAGATTGCGCTACATGATGATACAACATAGGTTCTTCTACTAATACCTCTACAAAAGATGCAGCCAACATAGTCGTTGCAACTTCTTTAACTTCTTCTTCTATATTTACTTCCGATTCTATCTTAACCTCTTTCAATTTCCTTCCATCTTCACTCAATTTTATCTTAATGAAATCTATAATTTCACCATTTAGGTCCATCAGAGGTTCTCCTACTAATACCTTTTCAGAAGATGTAACCTTAGCACTGCACCGTCAATTACTTCCATTGGCTCTCTCAATTCTTCTTCAAACTTTTCCTTCGTAGTTCTCTTCTCCTCATTCTGAATTAACACCTTAGCCAACAACTCCGATATAACCTCTAACATTTCTGCACCTACATGGATGTCTCTAGTCTTATCGCCCTTCGACATCCTAAAATCAATTTACGTCTTAATTATCACATAACAAAGATTAATTATCACAAATAACAATTTATTTTATGTTATTTTTAATTCCTTAACTCTCTTTTCTCAATGAACTCCCATAATTCATCTCTTACCAACTCGTCCTAAGTTTACTATCTTTTAGCTTCTCTATTATCTCCAAGATTATAGCCTCAAGCATCCTTACTTAAGGTTTCTAACATATCAGCTCTAATACCAATCTGTGGCGCCCCCAAATCCAGGTATCTTCCAACCCTGAAGATGGTGCTACACGATGCTACAACATTCAACAAATCTTTAATGATATAAACATAATGATACAATTCTAAGATTATATTATTGCATCAAATCCTTCAAATCCCATTTTCTTAACCATTACATGTTCATAATATCATAATATTACATATTACATATTACATAGCAATATTATTCTATTACATACTCTTCTTAATCTTCCTCTTAGTCCTTTCCTTAACCTTCACTGTAAGCATCGTCACGTCTAACCTTATCTGAAATCATATAGTTTAAACAAGGTATGAGCATTAAATTGCTCAACAAGTTTAACAATTCCATAAAAATACTATCAAGAATAATATGATTTCACTTCAATAACTGAACAATTAGTTATGAAGTACTATGAATAATAATTCAACAATTGACTTATTTCTCACAAATTTAGATGACAAAACATCACATAAATTTTGAGTTTCGGTCGACAGACCATGAACATTATTTTTCATTCTTAAGAAGGACAACATAGCACAAAGGCCATAGGTTCGATATTTCTTACGAGTACGTCCATGTGATCAGTCTCTAGTACCCTATGTTGTACAACAATACTCCGTTAAACGTATTTAAGTTTAATTTGTGATACATGTCGTGCCTGTCGATATACGACAAAAATTCGTTTTCATGCTTATCCTTGAATACTTACCAAGGTCATTGATTCAGGATAACTATCATAATATTTTGAAGGATTAGTAGACAAACCAACAAAACATTATAGCATTTGTCTCGCCGTATCAAATGGCATCGACACATTCTTAAACATTTCATGATACACATGACATGAACACTTGTGCAAATACAAAAAAAATTGCAAAAGTTTAGATTATGCATATTAATGCAAGAATAACATATACTTCAATATAACAAATCATAAGGTTTCAGATGCACATAATCAAATGAAATATATAACTTGCCCAACATATAGTATAGACAAGTTTTAATAAAATTCATATATCACCAAGGGTATACTTCATACAGAAAACTTTCAAAACATAAAGTTAATACAAGAGTTAGAAACTTGTCACAAGTTGAACTTGTACAAGATTAGAAAACTTGCCTTAAACATTCTTTATACTCTTGACGATATTCACCTTTTAAATGTCCTAAACATTTACATTAACCATAACACTCCAATTTGGCACATAACGATACCAAATTTGCTTTATACTAATCTTACTTCTTCTACCTTCATCTTCGTATCATTAAATTCAAACAACTTCTCAAGTTTATTATTACTTGTTATTGCGCTTTGGTGTTTGATTATTATACGCTCATCATAACCCTTGCGACTGGCCAAGCAATATACTTTTGCATAAGCCTAGTACAATCTTACGAGTCTTTATAACACTTATTGATTTAGTTTAAGCATTTCACTTAACTTTTCTCTTAACGTCTTTTATCCGAGTTATATAATTCGAAATATATGCCATTTTTATTACTATTTATTACAACTTTATAACATTTAAGGTCATAAGTTACCATTCTTCATCCAATGTTCAAGTCATTAAAATCAATGTATTCTTAAACGTTTACTTAACGCGAATACAATCTCCTTTATAGTGGTTACGTACTTTGCTATTATATTTTACAATTTTCAAATCAACTTGTGATTATCAAACTTTAAGGTTTTAATTAAATGTCATAATTCACCTTCAATCAAATTACTTCTTTTTATGTTCATAACATTCATTTGACATTAATATAATTCGTGGAGATCGTTTACGTATTTCCCGTTCATAATTTTATAACCTTGAATTAACATTTGTTTGTTCAACTTAAGGTTTTAATCTTCCTTTTGGATATTATTTTATGTCTAATTAAAGCTCATAATCAATCCTTAATCATTCCCTAATCATTCCTTAGCTTTTGTGTTTTAAAAAGCTCCTTACTATTAAATGCACAGCACCGGCGCTGCGACACAGTGACCCAGTGTTAAAGCTGACGTTGCGGCGCATATTGACAGTAGGTTTTCCCCCGAACTGGTGCTGCGGTGCCCCATTTCCTTCTTTGGGCAGCGCTGCATCGCCAGGCCAGAATCCTTGAAATTTTTTCTAAGTGTAAAATCTTTTCAAGCCGCTTACTTCCCGAACTCGTAACTTGATCATTTTAACTCGGAACGAGTCCGTTCAAAATCTATTTTCTTAATTATCTTACATAATTCAAATTTCCCCGAACAAAATAATTTTCTGAATCTGTTAACGAGGAGTTAACTTAATTAAATTTTTATTATTCGTTCGTTTTACGCTTTTGAGCATTCTTCGCTCGTTCGTCCGTAATTCGTCCATATGATGCCTACATTTGTCTGTTCCCGAGTCTATGATTCTTAAACTTCATGTTCTTCAATATGCTAATGAAACCCTAAGTTTCTAGTTTCGTTATTAACACTCCATTTTCGTTCTGAAATTCTAGTTAACTAAGATTTCAACAGTTAACATCTTTTATTAGAAATTTCGCCATAACTTAGTTATCGCATATTTTTTAATCCGTTTCAAGTGGAACAATTCCATCATTTATTCATCTATCATCCTAACCAAACATATAGCATCTAACTTATACGTAATGCTTTTAAACTTGTCCATCAACAACAAGCTCTAAATTTTCATGCTTTTCTTCACTAAGTTCATAATCATTCGTTATGATTTCACTTATTAGGCATTCATTAGTGATTTTAGTCCACAAATATCCATCCTTATTCCCTCGGACAATACATACATCTTCAAAATCATTTCTCTAACAAAATTACTAAAGAAGAAGATGATGATAAACGGTTTAAAGGTTTATACCTCTAGAAGTTCTTCTTGATCTTGACTTAAAGGGTTAATTGGATAGCTTCTTCTTCCACGTTTCTTGAAATCTCTCTCTCACTCAATATAGGATGATGAATTTGGCAAAAAAAAAAATGAAGACTAAGGCTTTGTATATATAAAATTTCAAGAGTGAGGGTAGTTTGGTCATTTGGATAACTTTCCACCAGTTTACAAGTTGGTCACTTAGGTTATGGTCCCTTGTGGTCAAAACCCCTAAGTTTTTATTCTTACATACCAACCTCTCATCATTTACCATCTATTTTCATCCAATCATTCAAAGGTTATTATTCCCACCTCTTTTCTCCACCTCCTCTTCAAATATCCCACCAAGTTTCTCTGGCAAGCTTGGTGGCTAGGTCCCACCCTCTTGGGTGACCCATATGGGTTGCCCCATCTCTTTTTACCCACCCACTTGATCAACGGTTCAACCCATGGGTTTAGTTCTTGGTTTGGGCTTAACTTTAATTCAATTCGGGCCAAACATTAGGCTTGAATTAACATTTTTTTGGGCCTTGATTTAATTAATCATTGGGTCATCTTCTTATTTCATTTGAGCTTGGAAAAGTCCAAATCCATTAATCAAATAGTCAACCTTGACTTTATTTAACTAAGACTTTGAATTTGCATATTCTTACCGTATAATTTTTGAATTCTTTTCGTATAATATACATATTATACGTTTTATTATTCTTCATATTATACTTGTATGATACATTGATTATGTAACGACCCCAAAATTCATATCATTTAAATCTCGACTTCGGTCGTTAACCATATATTAAATCTCTAATAAAACATCATTATTCGATGTTAAACTTAATAAATTTGCGGAATATTTAAAACTTTTATACATTTCCTTCTTTCTTGCCCTGAATCGCAACCTTTACATTACATCTCTTTGATTCAATCTTATATCATGAATCGTTACAACAAAATGACTATACAAAGTCTTACATCATAACTAAATATCTATATACATTGGATAGCTCAACTTACAATTCAACAACATGTTATGTTCAAAATATGAAATACATTTCTCATAAAACATAAGTAATCTTCGTGAATATAGATCTCTATAACTCACTTAGCACATATCTTTACATTAAAATCTTGACCTACAAAAGTGGTTATTTGCAAGAGTGAGCTCGACAGCCCAGCAAAGTCTAACAGTTTTCATGTATCATATTGCACATAATAACATGCTCGATATACATCTTATTAATGTAACATGGCATACATGCTTTTAATTCACATAGCAAATATAAAGATTGAGTTCCTTACTCAATACTCCTTATTTAACCAAAACAATGGAGTCATAAATTGACTTTAACATTTCATGATTTCAACATGTATAACATATCATACAATTTAAAACAGTTCATCAAGTCCACGTAGAAACTAGGAACCGAAAGACTTGCCTTGATCGTTGTTTACCAATAATAGATTAACAACTTATAGTTATCTGCACTTCACGTGCCCTACACAATTATATAATCATTCACATCAACTATTAGTCACATAACAACACATAGTAATTGTAATGTAAACTCTACTCCACATCTCATAATCTTTCCTATTAATTAGAACACAATGTTCAATTAGATTGTGTAAACTTTTAGACTTATAACTCACTATATTTCTTCTTAGTCAAACTCGAAGTTCATTCAAGTGCTTAAGTCTTTCTAAGACTACTTATTGGTTTTATATTAAACCAATTTCATATCCTATAATATTCATTTCAATTGAATTGAAACACTTTTTAAGTTCGTTAACACTTGGCACGACGTTTTGACGTTCATTCGTCACACGCCCGATTTGCTTCTTTTGTGTATGCTTACTATGCTTCAATAACTTATCTAATACATCATTTATTAATGTTAAGAATCATTATATTTACTAACATTCAAGTTTTATAACTTATAACATCATCTTTTATGGTCAAGAGCACTACACATGCATATGTGCATGCCCGACGCCCTTCGATTACCCCCGAAAACACAATAGTCCTAAAGATGACCATTTTGACTACTATTAAAAACCTCAAATTGAAAACCTTTTGGAATCAAAGTTGTAGGTCTACTTGTTCTCGTTCCGTATCATCTTGAATCAACTCAATCGGAGTTCTTATGAGAAAGTTATGGCTATTTTACTACAGGAGGCCAAAATTATCCGACTCAGACTTCTGTCCCCGCGCTGCGGCGCGAGAACCAAGTCATACAGTTGCTCCGCTACGCGAAATTGGCGCTGGGGCATGAATTTCAGCGTTGGGGCGCAAACTTCTGGCGCTGGGGCGCGAAGTTTGGCGCTGGGGCGCCAAAACTTGCAGAACCCAACCACGAAGAACAGAACAACTAATTTTTTTGTCTATTACTTCAATTCTAACACTAATTAACATGCATAACTTTATCGTAAACTGCATATATACGTTAACAATCATCCATATAACAATTACCAACAATTAAACAACTACTTTAGAAAAACTTAATTCTTTGAAAACACTGTTTTAAGAAAAACTCCATTGTTAACGTTGTTTAACACTGTAATATCAATAATAACCCAAACTTGATTACTTTAAAGTACGATTCTCTGAAATTCATACCCAATTAACATGCATGACGTTCAATTTAATAAATAGCATACAATCACCAATTAATATTTTTGTTATCATGCACAACATACGTTCATACATATTTATTCAATGTAAAAACTATTTCCTCCTTGTAAACGTAAATTATCATACAATTCTTCATCTAACACTAGTTATAATCCTCATAATCACATACCATCACTATAATTCAATTGTATAACAGCAATTACAGAAATTATACCACCAACGCAGTGAATTTCAAGAACACTGAGACTAAGGAATTATAGTATAACACATATATGTTAAGATTATAAAACATACCTTTTGTTTCTTTGAAACTATTTGTTAATCACTGATAATAACTAGAAGAAATCAGAACTTGCTTTGAAAATCACTGCCTTTTCTCTCTCAAATTTCTCTGAACTTTTCTCAGACAAACTTCTATTTTCCTTAGGCTTAAGCCAAAAACAATATACGTAAAACCAAATACAACTAAAACCCAAATGTACGAAACTGCCATATTCTTAATAACCCTATTAAAATATCAGTTACCAAATATATTATATATTATTTATATTTTGTTTAATTTAATTTATATTACTAATAAATCAAATTTAAAAATTCAAAAGCCATAGGCTCTATTTAGCAAAAACTCTTTAAAATTAAAGACTTAATATATTTAAGCTTTGCTTGGCAAAATAAATTAAAACTACTTTAATTTATTTTAATAACCACGTATAATATAGTTATTTGTCACACTTCCAATTAATTAAGTTTTCATACTTAATTAATTAATTCAAATAACAATTTATTAATTAAATCATTTAATCACATAACTCAATACCACTAATTATCCATCAAATTGAAATATCACTATAATAATAATTTTCTTAACTTATTAATTAATTAATTAACAAATAATTAACCAACTTAAATCAAATTAAACAAATACAAATATGTATTCATCAATAACACATCCAATAAATATTTATATAAATTAATAAATATTTATAAATTACATTAAAATTCTAAAATTCTGGAATGTTACAGATTATACTCGTATTCCTTTCGTATAATAATCCTTCTTATTATATTTAATCATTTCTTTCTTTGAAATTCACTTTCCCTAACATAAGAGATTTGAGTACGCAAGCAAAAACCTGCATTTGCCATAACTGAATTATTATTGGACAATTCATCTTTCCTTAGAATTATAACATTACGCATTTTCCAAAAAATTAAAATTAATTTCCGAGCAAATATGGATGAATAGTGATTTTACAGAAATTTCTCGGAAAACTTTTATTTTCGTCTTGGAAATTTATACTATTTAATTCTAGCATACAACCAGAATCCTACAGTCATTGTGACAAACGAGATTTTGTAATAATTATTCAAATATTTATTGAATTAAATAAATATTTTCGATGATTCAATTATTAGATTAAATAATTAATTGATGAAGTTGTGGTAGATTAATTTAATTATATATGTTATATTTATTAAATTAAGGTGAAGAAATTTATTATTCAAATTATGTAATTATGTGAGCTTATTGAATTAAATGAAATATTTAATAAGCATAATATTATTTTAATAATTAATTAGAGATTTAATAATTTGACTTAATTAATAATTGATAAATTTAATTTTTGACTATGGGAATTAATGAGAAATTATCATATTTTAATTGAACTAAAGTAAATAAGATATTTGATTTATTTTATAAGGGGGTGTGACACTATTAAACTATAGTATAAAAGATCTATTAAATTAAATGGTTATAATTCTTTTAAGGTTAGCCAAACAAGGCATTAGGGGAGGTTGAGGGGAGTTAACCAATGATCGGTTAACTGACCACAATTGCGCTCAGTTATTTTATATGTCGTCTTCTTCTTTCATTTGGCTAAGTCTGGAAAAATAGTCAGAGAGAGTTTGAGAATTGTCAGAGAGAATTTGAGAATGAGATTGAGAGTGAGTGATTAAAGAAACATCTGAGCCTACTAATCTACACTCTACGCTTTGGGTAATTTCTTTAACCCAATTTTTATTTACATTGTTTAAGTTTTCATGAAAATGGCTTTAAGTTTTGTTAAAACTTCTGTAATTGGAAAAAGGGTAGTGATTATGTGTTATATATGTGGTAAGATGTTATTATAATATGTGTTACTGTATATTGTATATTTCCATATCATCAGTTTCATAAAAATTATGTCGTACATTGTTCTTCAAAATTACAGAGTATGAAAATATGGCCATATGGCCTTACATACCAAATTTAACACGATAATCATAAATTGTATCATAAATGTATACATGTATGTGTTAATATGTTAACACAGTATGTTTTTACTATATTGTATGAACCATAACATCAGTTTCATAAAAATATATTTCGTAGATTGTTTCTTCTAAAATTACAGAGTATGAAAATATGGCCATATGGCCTTACATCATAATCATAAATGGTATCATAAATTTACACTTGTATATAATTATGCATGTTAAAACGAAGGAATCAAACTCCATATGAACAGATTCAGTGTTATAATGAACCTATAATGTTGATTTTTATGTTTTGTGTTGAAAACTTTCAAGAAAATCAAGAACAGTAAATTATATGTTTTGATTCTGTAAAATTATGTATTTTAACATGTTAAAATTATGCTACAAGGGTTAAGTAATAGTTATATGTGTATGACAATGTTTGGGTATGTCTAAATTCGTGTAGAAATAATTTAATTGGAGGTTTTGGCCATGTTTTGTAATTTTTCGTGAATCACAGAACTGGTATTGGTTCACCGCGCCACGGAGCCAGTACCACGCCTTAAGTCCCGCGCAGTAGTTCCACCGCCCCGCAACGCCAAAAGCCAAGCTGCAGCGCCACCGCGTCGCAGCGCCGAGTACAAGCCCATAGGTGGCGCCGCAGCGCCACTCTGCAGAATGTCCAGAAATAAATTTTTTTAAATTGTTCAAGTCTAAGAATGTGATAGTAACCTAATCTAATGAACATAAAAATATGGTAGAAGTATAACAAGACGTTAAAATAAGTTATTAACATGTCAATAACATAGTTACGTGTGGATTGAATGATTAAACACATAGTTACCTTATTGTTCGTGAAGTGTAACATTATGTGACAATAAGTGTGGTAATTTGGCTAAGTATAGTCATAATCCGAGTTAGACGAAAAGAATGAACTTGTAATGACTAGTTACGTTATAATTGACTGGTATTGTGAACATGAATGGTATATAGGATTAAATCAAGGAACAAGTATAATTAACGTGTAATCTACACATGAGGCAAGTTTCCTAACCCTACTTGTTATCATTATTCAAGTTTATAATTTACGTCGAGTAAAGTCTCATTATTATTAACCAAGTTCAATTTGTTATGTTAAAGATTATTTATCTTTTCAAAGTATGATTCCGTTATACAATACTTGTTCTATTGTATACCTCTTGAAAATGTTATTCGATTTAAATATCATTTATTGTTGAACCTTGATAGACTAGTGAACCCTTATTGATTCGACTAGTCCATAGTTGATGAACGTTCTAAATTTCATAAACCCTATTGATTTATCCAAACTAAACTTCCTTTGGTGCTGACTCTAATGTCAAACTGAGATGAACAACCATGTATAGGGATTACTTATGCGTTAGCGTTAAGATATTGTGCACAGTATGGTACCAAGGGCTGATCCCCCTAAGTACGAGTAGAGGAGTCCATAGTCTTATGAATGGTAAAGGTTTCAAGTATAACCCTTGATAACCTAGGACATAGTTCAAGGTCTTATAACCCTCAGAAATCTTTTGATTTGTGTTATTCATTCTTGATTCAAAAGTTGAGTTTTATTCCAGAAGTCTTTGATTCACTCGTATGTTATTATATTGTTATTTCATTATTATTATACTTGTGGGAAATCATGCTCACTCTTGCGTTATAATAACATTGCAGTTAAGAACGAAAGGTTTGACGAGCCTTCTATTAGCAAAGGCAAGGGCAAGGGCAAGATTAACAAGTGACGAAGACTTGTTATTTTATGTGATGATGTATTTCTATTTTAGACTTATGATAATGATGTGTAAGATGATTAATTGTTTATATTTCCGCAGTTAAGATTTAAGGTTGGTATGACCTGGGATTTATGTATTTTAGATGATGTAACTCCTTAAGGAGAGGATTTATTTCTATCTATTTATGCTTTCATTTATTATAGGTAGATAGATATATGATGTTTGAATAGTGAACACCAAATCATGTGGGAATTGAAGTACCCGAATTTGGGAGTGTCACAGTCATACACTCATCCTAGGTCAGAAAATGACCTTCCAACTCCTTACTAAGTAATAATAAACATATTTCTTATTTTATTCAATCTAATCAAATAAAAATTAATTTGCATAAAAGCTCGATTTTCTCGGGCGTTACATTTTTCCCCCCTTATAAGGATTTTGTCCCCAGAATCACGATACACATTACCCATAAAATGAGTTTTGTTATTCTTTCATTCTTTACCTTTGAGTTTCTGCGTTGCCACTACCTTACTTCAAGGTAAATCTTTACTCTCCAAGCCTTACATTTTTTTATCAAATAATTAAATTTGAAACTATTTATTTTTTTATCCTTATACAACCTAAATAGGTTAAGAATTTATTACATAATTGTAATCTTACTTACACGGTCATAATATCAACACATATAACATTTTTGACCAATTCTTCAACTTGTGATACAAACTTGTGACGCTCATGGTGCTTGTAACCATAACAACTCACAATGGCACCTGTTAGTTCCTAGTAGGCACACAATAGATCTAGAAGGGGGGGGGGGGTGTTGGATAAAATCTAATTATGCATAACACGCAAGTATACGTGGTCAACAAGTAAAAAAGTGAAAGTAGAGTATCGTTCCCACAAAGAATTATTAATACAAATTACCAAATACTAACTCTTAACCAAACTAATTTTATTTAAACAATCAATTTAAGATTATGAATTAAATTATTTAATTAAACTAATTCTAATTACCACTAATTAAAAATCAGATTATGGAGATTTAAGATCACAACTTCACTTATTGCTTCATTTAAATTAATACACTTCTTATCAATTATGCTCACTATTCTGAATTGTTAAACAAGAACACATAAGTAAATATGACCATCTCTCAATGCATCATACTCAAATCAACTTAAATTCGTAGATGATAGAATTAAGAAGAACACCCTAATTAACTAATTCACTATATCTGTATGTGAATTACAATTAAAGAGGATTTTAAGCACAAGTTCTTTTTCAGATTACATGCGATGTTAGGTATATCTCTATCCTAGACATAAATTATGAATTCCAACGCCATGCAGAAAATATAATCACATGCTATTATGAACAGATCTAAATCTATACTCCTATCTCGAGTTCATATAGATTATCATGATAATTATTAGCTAGACAATTAAACAATTCATCACAAATCATAATAGGCAATCCAAGAATAATCCCAATAATTAATAGAGAAGCATACTAAAAATAAACTATGTAATAAGCTTCATTGTAATCTTAAACAAAAGATTTAGTTCATGTTTAATGAATTAAAACTAAGAATCCACAATTGAATAAACATTAAAAGACAAAAATAAGAGTAGAGTAAAGAATAAATCTGCTGTCAGCAAATCCCATCTTCCTCAAGCTCCTGCTCTTTATCTTCAATGGTCTCCAAGTTGCATCAATCTCCCACTCTAATAATAACTAGGGTTTTGATCCTAATCTACTTTAATCTAATCTAATGGAATCCTCTCTCCCTAATCCTAGTGATTCTCCTCCTTTTATATGCCTCTTTATATGTCTTTAAGTCCTCCTGGAAGTCCTTGAATCCATCGGCTCGAACCAATCCCTCTTGAACTCAAATTCTAACAAAAACTACTTTTTCTGTGCGTACCCCTGCCCCGGCGGGCTATGCTACTGCTTTTGGGCTTGTACCCCCGCCCTGACGGGCTTTTATAAGTAAAATGACCGCCCTGGTGGGGGTCCTTTTTTTCTGCTGCAAGTGTTCTATGGTAAAATGGCCATAACGTTTGCTCTGGGAAGAGTTATGAGGCCTGCCACCTATCAAATCGAAGATCTCGACGAGCTCTACAACTTACATTCTTTGAGAATTGAGAAATAACGGATGAATAAAGGTCAAAATTGGCTCTAGAGTGGCTGCTATGTAAATGCCAAGCCAAAAATACGAATCTAGCAACCTCAAACGTGATCCAAGTAACTTTTGTCCCAATTCCTACAAAACAACATAAAACATGCATGAATAAACACAAATCCTTAAAAACTTCCACAAGATTAAGCTCAAATGCACTCAATTAATGGGTATAAAACCCACTCATCAAATACCCCCAAACTTAAACCTTTGCTTGTCCTCAAGCAAAAACACAAAAGAATAATGGTATGCAATGCAACTAATCTACATGCCTACGAATCCAGCAGTAATGACAGAACCAAGTCTATTCAACCGACCTTAGAGAAATCAAGTAAACATAATAATACATCATATCAAAACAAATCAGCAATTTCTTAATCAATCATCAAATCTTAGACTGTTATCACTAATATAGTGCGTGTGTGCTCCACAACAATGTTTACTGATATAAAATCAAATTTAACACATAACAAGTCTCTTCAAAGGCATCATACAATGTAAACTCAAGAAATCCAAAACAAACTAGATCCAACTAAAAGCAAACAATTAACAATATCGAGGGTCAACATGTGATAGTTATGCTTTATTTTTCATCTACGGTGGGTTTTGCTCTTATTTCCCGTTTTATTCATTTTGTTTCTTTTGGTTTATATACACATAGCTATGCAATATCTTATTCCCTTAGGCTTTTCAATGCTACCTTAACGAGCTTTCGACCAACAACTCCCAGACCATTAAGACCATAGGGCGCTAGGTGTAAAGACAATCTCCTCGGGCTTACTTACTCAAGTAACAAAGGTCACAAAACTAGACAAGTACGCCATAGTGTTTATTTATACTTTTTTTTCTCTTTTATTTATATATATATTGTGACGCCCCCAAAATAGGTATACATCACCCATCTTAAGTCGCCAAATATATGGTACAAAATTCAAATACAACTAAATTATACAACAATCGTGTAGAATACGACAAAACATAAGAGTTATAATAAAAAATTGTCATCTAGACAATATCCACACTCAATGGAGTCCTCATTACATTTATTGTCACACAATTTTTTAGAATAGTGAGGACTACTAAAACAACCATCTGGACCGTCAATCCGTTCCCCGACTCGTCCCAACTATATTCTTATTTCCTGAAGAGAACAGTGAAAGAAAGGGTGAGCTCAACTAGCTCAGTAAAAAATATTATGACTAAGAAAATATAGAATAATTTATCGTTAGCCTTCAACAGTATTAAACTGATAAAATATAACAAACATCAAGTTTAACTACAACGGAACAAGCAATCCATTGGAAGAGTCAAGTAAAGAATAAAATCTACTATCTTCTATGATTTAAAAGATTTTCATCACTTTTATCGTTGAGACTCAGCTTAATAAATAAGCCGAATCATCCATTCACTACGGCCAAGGATATTCATTAGTATCACTACCATGAATTATCCATGCACTACGGGCCAAGGATATTCGTGTATTCATCAATGGCCATGATCATGCCAATAACTGTCCATCAATGCATTACATGCCATTAAAGACTTTTACCACATCATTTGTAACATTACGGTTATGATTATACCGAATAATCCCTAGTCATTATCATACATAGTCCATCTATGCACTACAGGCCACAAATGACTTTCAACATATTATAAACATGAGGATGATGACAATGATATAAGAATTCAATAAAACAAGTTCAAGGATAAATTTTTAAAGATTTATAATTTAATTTATCCAGAAATCAATAACGTCCAAATTGTCAACATGATACTGTTTTGTGGAGTAAAATTCAAGAATGCTCAGAAGAATATTTCCATGAAAAGATATTGGATGAAGCGCAAATATCAAGGATATTCTACTAATTTCATGGAGTATAGAAACCAAAACTTTTACAAACTGAGTATAATAGAATATATGAAACTGCAAGTAGATTTTTGCCCGCCATGCGGTAATCCACGTAGACAGATCATTTCCACAATTTAATAAGGAATGAATACGAATGATTATTCACCATGCATGTGGTAGTCCACATAGACAAGTTATTCTAATAGAATAATAAAGAATGGAATAACAAAATAATTCACCAGGCATGCGATAGACCGCACAGACAGGTTATTCTAACAGAATAATAAAGAATGGAACCAGGTCATGCGTAATCCACACAGACGGGATATTCCAACAGAATAATAAAGAACAGAACCAGGTCATGCGTAATTTGCACAGACATGATATTCCAACAGAATAATAAAGAATGGAATAACAACAGAATTCACCAGGCATGCGATAGACTGCACAGACAGGTTATTCCAACAGAATAATAAAGAATGGAATAACAACCCATATGAGTATTGAAAGAAAATAAATCTCTTCATGAATACGAAAGAAATAATACCCCTTACCTTAGAAAAAACTGGATACTGAAGTGAGGTAACAAACTTCTCTTCTTATTTCTCTCTATAATTTCTCTCTATAATAATTGCTCTTGTGAGACTTAGTGAATTGGTTAGAATGAAAGAAGAACGAGCTTCTATTTATAGGAAAATATAGTTTCGATAATTGCACGTTATGGGGCTCAAAATATTACAGTATAATACCTTCCTCTTTTTCTTCATTTTTAATTTAGTCATGCAAGTATTATCAAACTTGCACCACCTCCCCTAATAGTAAATAATGTGAATCAATAGTAAATCATGTGAATCAATAGTTCTAGACATGTGAAAATACGAATTACAGTATAGTACCTCCATCTATACCTCTATTTTTAACTTAGTCATGCAAGTATTATCAATCTTGTACCACCACCCCTAATAGTACAAGAATGTGAATCAATAGTACACACATGTGAACAAATAGTTACAATCATGTGAATAATAGCAATTAATTGCTCATTTATCCGATTAATTACCCGATTAGTCAATATAACCTCCAGACATCAATTATTATCGAAATAAATATTGATTTCCACTAACACTAATAATTTCAACACAATGGAACTATAAAATTCATCTTCAATCAACACGAATTTATTCATCATTAATATTATAACTCACAATAATTAACAACCAGGTCATTCTCAGGAAAGAGGGGGCTTTCCGATAAAGATTTCTCCTTATTGGTGCGCAATTAGGTGACCAAACCTCTCCTTGACAGAACTTCTAGTCATTGTCAATATTGCAAATAATAATATGAATAACTTTGTTGTCTCAATTATTGATTTAATAATAATTATTATTATGCAGATGATACTGTGATAATAATTGAATCAATAATATGAGAGATATGATGCAGCAATTACTGTAGCAATAATTGAGTATAACTGAGTGACTTCTCACGTAAGCATCAATAATCAATAGCATGTGCTACTATGCAACCACGCGTATTACTGTACTTTTACCACCAGGTAGTTCAACAGTTTAACGGTAAAACTTTCGCCATTATTTTTATAAAAAGATAATTCTGTCATTTTCTAACTACGACAATACTTCCGTTGTGGGGTCCTGTGACTCCCCCAAATCCGTGTAACATAGATTACAGGACATGGTGCTCACGATACAATATACATCATCATCTATCTAAGTAACTCTAATAATAATAATAATATTAACTATTACATACTTATTCAAAATAAAGTCCCAAGTCTTTACAACCTTTAATAAACTAAAACTTAAACTTAGCGTTTATCGCAACATTACATCATATGCAGAAATATAATTATTACATAAATAACTCTCATCAATTCATCTTAGACTTTCCTTTGTCCTTGCCCGAGCCCTCAACGTTATCAGTCCCAAAAATATTTTTTTCTGGAATTTTGTAGAATATAGTCCCACATTGAACATATAATTTACCCCGAATTTTTAAAATTCATCTACTATTTTTAAATAGTCCATAATAGCCAAATATTCTCAGATTTTTTATAAATCGTGATTAGCTCCAAAACTTCTAAAATTTTCAGGGTTAACTCCTGTTATTCACATGTACTTCCAGTAAAAATTTCGTAATTTTTGGACTTATACAGAGTTATTTGGGTATCTTCTCAAAACGTGTCCCTAACCGTAAAATTCATAACTCTCAAACCGTATGGCAAAAAATTCTCAAATTTTTACAGGACCTTCATATCTTCTTATATTAATACTATAAATTTTTCCAGAATTTTTAAAGTACAACACAGTGGACGAAAATGCTCCCGAAACAGACTGATCTAAACAGTTCCAAGAAAGACATCAAATTTTCGTTTCTTGCAGCCACTTTTGCGATTTTATTTCCGCTAATCTAAAGATGATATGACCATGATACTTGGGCAAAATAAACTTCATACAGCAAGGTATTTTATAAAAATATAACATTCATAAAACAAGCATGCTAAGACCACAAACCAACTGCATAGAAAAGCGTGCCAGCACTAGTTTTATACTTAGAGAAAATCTGGATTTCCAAATTTTTTGCAGTTTATATTATGAACATGCTTGCTTACGATTTTCATAAATTGATGATTACAACTCTGATTCAAACAAAATTTGGGCCAGATTAGACTTCATACTACATACTATGTTATAAAATTATTACATACGCTAATAGAGTCATATAAACCATGATTCCGAGGCTCCGAAAAACCCAAAAATCACAGATTTCACATTCAACCAACTTTAAAAAATTTTGTGATTTTGATTCTAGCATGCATGGGCTTGACTCCTACTGTAAACATATCGCATACATACATGAAATCTTTGATTCTACCAACATTTATGAACATGCTACAATAAACCGACTCACTAAATCATCATGCTTTGAACAAATTGACTACTAAAAGGCATGTTATCAAACACATCGCATACATACATGAAATCATTGATTCTCTATGTAATTGTAACATGTTTAAACCATAATTTTCATTCCTTATCATCCTCATAATAGAAATCAACAGTAGCATAGCCTTACAAAATCAACATAAACCATTTACCATGGCTATACATGCTTTTTAACTATTTTTCTTCAAGAACATGAAAAAGAGAGTTTCATGGCTTACCTTTTTGGATGAATTTTCCTTGTGTTAATTTGATTATCCCTCTTCCTTGCTTGTTTAGACTCCCCAAAACTCTAGAATTCGCCACCCTCTCAAGCTCTTTCCTCTCTCACTCTCAACTTTACTCAGGATAGGATTTTTTTACAAAAAGGAAGAAAACTTGGATAAAGAGTATATGTAGAACATGATAACCAATTGTTTTTTTTCCCATCCATTTCATCTCCAATATATTTATATGTAATAAGTATATTGTATTAATTCAATTTAATATGGGGTGGGGTTTAGAGAAAAGAAAGGTCTTGGAGCGTAAAGAGTTGTAACTCCCTCCCCCATCATTACCTTATAATACTAATGCTCCCTCCATTGTCCCAATTTGGTTGTCACGTGGGCCCTACGACTGCTGCATTTTTCTATTAAAATAATACTAAAATTAATTTAATCGTTTAATACATTATTTTGACCATTTTACCCTTCGTAGCCGAACGTTGCGAACCTTATATCGATTCTTACTAAAGTCGACATTCTGGACGCCATGGGACTATCCGTTTAGTCAAATTCACCTCTGAAATTCATAGTTGACTTTTTTCTCGAAAAATTTAACTGGTTGACTTTGACCAAAAAGTCAATTGTGACACTTTTTTGTGATTACAGTCTATCCTGACTAATTTTGACATTTCAGACTCGAATACGCAGTCCGCGTCTCTAAATTTCGTTTCGAACTCCAGCTCATGATTTAATACCATCCCACGTAATAAATAGAATAATTCCCTACTTAATCAATTTAAATAGTTAAATAAAACTAAACCAACCATTTAAATACATCTCATCACATATCCTGAAATAACACATATATGTACAACACATATACATCTAATAAATGAAATCACCCAAAAGTTTCATATAAATTCGTTTATTAATAATTCTTAAATTATATATAAAAAAATCTCGGATATTACATTCACCCTCCTTTAAAAGGATTCCATCCCCGGAATCATTACACATCAATAAAAAAGATTAGGGTAATTTTTCATCATTTTTCCTCGAGTTTCCACGTAGCCTCATCGGCGTTGTGGTTCCTCTATAATACCTTAACATAAGGTATTATCTTATTTCTTAACACTTGTTCTTTTCTATCGATTATCTGCAATGGGACCTCTTCATAGGTTAAGTCCTTTTCAAACTGAATAGGTTCATACTCTATGACATGCTTGTAATCCTGCTTATATGATCGTAGGACTGAAACGTGGAACACGTTGTGTATATGTTCGAACTCCGAAGGTAAAGCTATTTCATAAGCTACCTCACCCACTTTCCTCAATACTTCGAAGGGTCCTATGAATCTGGGACTAAGTTTTCCCTTCTTCCCAAATCTCATTTTCCCTTTCCAAGGCGACACTTTCAAAAACACATAAGTGCCAACGTCGAAATCTCGTTGTTGCCGATATTGATCTGCATATTTCTTCTGTCGATCCTGAGTCGTCACTAGCCTCGCTCGTATTATTTTGATCACATCTGCAGTTTGCTGCACTAATTCTGGCCCTAGTAATTGTCGTTCTCCCACTTCATCCTAGCACAATGATGTTCTGCATTTCCTTCCATATAAAGCTTCATAAGGTGGCATACCGATGCTCGCGTGATAACTATTATTGTACGCAAATTCTACCAATGGTAGGTGGTCATCCTAGCTCTCAAAATGTCCTCTAACGTTTGAATAGTTCTCTCGCTCTGCCCATCTATTTGAGGATGATACGCCGTGCTTAACCTCAGTTGCATTCCCATGTGTTCTTGAAAACTTCTCCAAAAATTTACTGTGAACCGCGAATCATGATCTGACACAATTGATACAGGTATCCCGTGCCTGGAAACAATCTCTTTGATGTAAAACTTTACCAACTGATCAAAGGTATATCTGATCTTGATTGGCAAGAAATGCGCTAACTTGGTCAATCGATCAACGATCACCCAAACTGCATCGTAACCCTTCTGCGTAGTTAGAAGTCCTACCAAGAAGTCCATCGTGATATGCTCCCACTTCTATTCTAGAATTTCTAAAGGTTGAAGTAACCTGCTCAATTTCTGATGTTTCGCCTTAACTCGCTGGCATGTTAAACACTTGCTGACGCACTCTGCGACTTCTCTTTTCATATTGGGCCACCAATAATATTGGCAGAGATCCTGATACATCTTTGTGCTTCCCGGGTGGATTGAGTAACTTGAGCTATGAACCTCCTGCAAGATTTCTTCCTTTAATTCAGGCACCGTTGGCACCCAAATTCTCTTCTCAAATCTTAATAGTCCATCACCCCCATACTGAATTTAAGCTCTTCTCCATCTGAAATTCTTTTCCTCACCTTCACACATTCCTCATCGCTGCCTTGTACTTCCTTGATTTTGTCCAATAGAGCCGGATTAGCCTCCATTACGAACAATTTCCCCTCTGGCTCTCTTGGACTTTTTATCTCGAGTTCCAATCTAGCCATCTCCTTAATTAACTCCTCTTGAGCTGTTAGCATTGCCAATCTACCACAGCCCTTTCTGCTTAGTGCATCTGCTACCACGTTCGCTTTCCCCGGATGATACAAGATGTTGCAATCATAATCCTTTATAAGTTCCAACCATCTTCTTTGTCTCGTATTCAACTCCTTCTGCATGAAAATATACTTCAGACTTTTATGGTCCGTGTATATTTCACACCTTACACCATATAAATAGTGCCTCCATATCTTTAAGGCAAATACTACCGCCGCCAATTCCAGATCATGGGTAGGATATCCCTTCTCGTAATCCTTCAATTGACGCGATGCATACGCAATAACTTTACCATGTTGCATAAGCACACAACCAAGTCCTTTGTGTGACGCATCACTGAAAATCACGAAGTCACCTGTATCGTCAGGTAAAGTCAACACTGGTGCTTCACTCAGTCTTTTCTTGAGTTCCTTAAAACTCTCTTCACATTTCTCCGTCTAGACAAATTTTACCGACTTCTTCGTTAAATTCGTCAACGTTCCCGCTATCTTTGAAAAGTCTTGGATAAACCGTCTGTAATAGCCAGCAAGTCCTAAGAAACTTCTTACTTCAGTCGGTGACTTTGGTTGTTCCCAATTCTGAACCGCTTCCACCTTTGCTGGATCCATAGAAATTTTGTCCTTGTCGATCACGTGACCTAGAAATTGAACTTTCTCCAACCAGAATTCACACTTCGAGAATTTTGCGAATAACTTATCCTTCCTCAACGCCTCCAACACTAACCTTAAATGTTCAGCATGATCTTCCTGAGTCTTAGAATATATCAAGATATCATCTATGAGCACAACTACGAATTTATCTAAGTATTGCTTGAATACCCGATTCATCATGTCCATAAATGCTGCTGGTGCATTTGTTAACCCGAATGACATCACTAAGAACTCGTAGTGACCGTAACGTGTCCTAAACGTTGTCTTAGGTACATCCTCCTTCCTTACCTTTAACTGGTGATATCCCATCCTCAAGTCGATCTTGGAAAAATATTTTGCTCCCTTCAGTTGATCGAACAGATCATCTATCCTAGGTAACGGATACTTGTTCTTAATCGTCACCTTGTTCAACTCTCGATAGTCGATACATAGTCTCATCGATCCATCCTTCTTTTTCACAAATAAAACTGGTGCTCCCCAAGGAGACACACTCGGTTGAATATACTTCCTATCCAATAACTCCTGCAACTGTACCATCAACTCCTTCATTTCTGCCGGTGCCATTCTGTAAGGGGCTTTCAAAATCGGTGTAGTTCCCGGTACTAAATCTATAACGAATTTCACATCCCGATCCGGCGGAATTCCTGGCAATTCCTCCGGAAATACATCCAGAAATTCGTTCACTACTGGTATCTGTCCCATCTCTATCTCTGCTTTCTGCGTATCGACGATATGGGCCAAATATCCTACACATCCCTTTCTTAGTAAATTCCTCGCTTGCATTATCGTCAGACAACTTGAGTGTCTCGGCGACCTACTTCCATAGAATGATACCTTAGACTGATCTGGAGTCCTAAGGTTTATACACTTCTTTTGGCAATCTATCATTGCTCCACGTTTAAATAACCAATCTATTCCTAGAATTACATCAAATTCTCCTAATTGAATTGGAATTAAATTCACTAGTAACTTATATCCCCTAATGTCTACAACATAATTTCAATAGACATGGCAAACGGGAATCATTTCCCTGTTAGCAACTTCTATGTTCATAGGATATTTTAATTCTTCCTGGGGTAAGTTTAATCGTTGGGAGAATTCGTGCGATACGAAGGAACAGGTAGCACCCGAATCAAATAATATGTAAGCAGATATATCATTGATCGAAATGATACCTGAAACCACATCCCTGGATGCGACTGCATCCTGAAACGTCATGTTGAAAGTCCTTGCTGTTGGTCGATTCTGAGTTGGTGGTCCATTAATCGTGAGATTCCCACCGCTTGGTCCCCTTCCTCCATTTCCTCCTGTTGTGTTCTTCTTTGGGCAATTCCTTGCCTGATGATCCAATGCTCCATAGTTGAAGCATCCATTTCTCTTTGGTACAGAGCAATTGGGAGAGATGAGTCCCTCTTGCCCGCAGTTAAAATAGACGTTCTTTCCTTTTAGACATGCCCCCAAGTGATTCCTCCCATACTCCTTGCATGCCTCAGTTATGACGCCCCCAAAATAGGTATACAACACCCATTCTGAGTCGCCAAATACATGGTATAGAAAGCAAACTACAACTTCAATAATACAATTTTCGTACAAAATACGACAACACATACTGTGAGTTTAAATACAAATATTATCATTCTAGACAATATCCACACTCAAATAAGTCCTCATTACAATTATTCAAACACTATTTTACAGAAATAGTGAGGACTGCTAAAACATCTTTCTAGAACCATCACACCGTACCCCGACTAGTTCCTGCTATGTTCTCACCTCCTTGAGAAAAATAGAACAAAAAGGAAACGGGTGAGCTCAACTAGCCCAGTAAAGAATATTATGTCTAAGATAATATACAATAAATTATCGTTAGTCTTCAACAGGGAAAAATTTGATAAAATATAATAGACAACAAGTTTTAGATCAGCAACTGCAGCGGAAACAGCAATCCACTAGAAGAGTCAAGTAGAGAATGAGTTCTACTATCTTCTAAGATTTAAAAGTCCATGATCAATTTTATCCCTATAATAACAATCAATATACATCTTTAATCAATATTCATCTTTGCACTACAGGCCAAAGATATTCATTTGTATCACCAGTTGGTCATGTTCATCACAACACCTGTTCATCTTCGCACTACGGGCCAAAGATATTCATCAGTTAATCATTCATCTTTGCACTACAGGCCAAAGATATTCAGTAATATCATCATTTAGGACTGAGGATGATGAAAAATATTTTAAAGAAAACGAATCCAGTGAGACAGAAGGACAAATAGTAAGGATTCGTATAACAGTTTATCCAAGATCAATAATACTCTATAATAACCAATTTTGAAGCAAAATTCAAGAATAAAGATCAAAATATGGATACTATCAAAGATAGTAACCATAATAGACATCTTAGACAAAAAGAAGAAAATTTCATTTTTCGGTGAATAGTGCCGTATACGTGAATAGTGCCATATACGTGAATAGTAACCCCGACACAAAAAGTTCTAAATTTGATAAAAATTTTATACCAACATTTTGGTATAATGATATCGAAGAAAATATCATTTTAAGAAGAATATAACACCCCTTATCTCAAAATATCAGTACTTCTGATCGAAATATCGGTATAAGGCTGAAGGAAACTTGCACTGATAAATAAAAACTCATAAAGTATCTAAATACTCACAAAATACACTCAATAATCTAGAGAGAGAAAGAGAGAAAGTTTATGTTTCTGGTGTGATTTTCAATTCTAACTTAGCCCTCTATTTATAGGAAAATGTTAGCAGACTTGACCTGCAACCTGATGGCTTTACCTGTTACTATTCTCACCCACCACATTTGAAATAAATTCAGCACATTTCTTCACCAACCATAAGTGGGGCCCACTCAATTCTAGAATTTTCCACCAAAATGCTAAATTCGGATACTTCAATAATTTCTGAACCAGTCACCTCTTAAAATTCATAACAAATCATACGTTCATTTTTAACGGTTCAAAATTTGTGGACATATACTCAACTTATATATGTATAACATATCCAAAAATTACAACGATCCAACGACCGGATTAAAAATTATAACTCACGCAATATATCCCAAAAACACTGGTTTAATTTTTAATACCTCAATTCCGACAAAAATACTGATAAAACACCTCAACATTAACTCCTTCATTTTTAACCATAATAAATATATACAATATTTATATCCACATAAAATAAATATTTCCTTATCATATGAATCAATAATTAATTATTCACAAATAATATTACAGAATCATATTTATGACAACCAGGCCGTTCCCAGAAAAGACGGAGGCTTTTCAATAAGAATTTCTCTTTACTGGCGCGCAATTAGGTGATCAAACCTCTCCTTGACAGAACTTTCTAGACATTACCAATAATGCTATCTAATAATATTATTCAAATAATATGAATTATTGATCTGATAATGGGAAATACTGTGCAGTGACAATTATTGAACAACAATAATATAAAGTATCAATGAAGCAATTATTGAATCAATAAAATAAAATATTGAACAGTAATTACTGTAACAATTATTGAGTAGTGCCTTCTTACGTAAGGATCAATAATTCAATAATACTGTTCAATACCGTGTGCTACTGTGCAACCATGCGTATTACTGTATTTTAACCACCGGGTATTCCAACAGTCTTAACGATAACAATTACGCCTTTATTTATAACAACCCAAACTTTGTCATTTTTTTCATCCGATAGTTATCCGTTATGGGGCCCACAAATAGCTGCACCGTCGTACGAATATTCTCCGACAGAAAGAATATTCCACGACTAGACAAATATTCCCCGACAACAATGAATATTATATACCACTTGCTTATTTTGCAAAATTTGCACATTTCACCCATAACCAAAGTATTATATCAAATTATCACCTTATTATTCACAATAATAAATAGAGGAAATTCAATTTTTATTTATAATATGTTGGGGTCTTACAACCTCCCCTCCTTATGAAATTTCATCCTCGAAATTGACAAATTGACGTACGTACCTAGTGTTTCGAAAAAGTGAGGGTACCTCGCTTTCATTTCTGATTCCAACTCCCAAGTCATTTCTTCAATAGCATGGTTTCTCCACAAAACCTTAACTTGTGGTATAACCTTCATGCATAGGACATGTTTTTTCCTATCCAAGATCTTAACAGGTACCTCCTCATACGTTAAATTTTTGGCTATCTCGTCTGGTTCTAACGCAATAATGTAGTTTGGGTCGTCCACATATTTACGTAACATCGATACGTGAAAAACGTTATGAACACGCGGCATACTTAGCGTTAAGGCGAGTCTATAGGCCATTGTTTCTACTCGATCGAGGATTTCAAATAAATCGAAGGCTTGAGCTTTCTTCTCTTCATCGACTCTTACTTCTAGAATAACGCAGTCTTGTACCTTCTTCTTTATATTCATCAGCTCTAGTGTGTAGCTTGAGCGGTTTTAATATTATCGATTAAAGTCGATTCTACTCGTATATTCGTTATCTTCACGTGGGTCCCTAGAGTCTTTAACTATATCTTCATCATTTGTAAGTTATACGAAATGGGTTTTTGTGTTAACAACGTCGCACTCGTAAATGCATATGATCTTCTACTCAACGCGTCAGCTACCACGTTCGCTTACCCACGATGGTATTGAATGGTACGATCGTAATCTTCAACAGCTCGAGCCAACGTCTTTGGCGCATTATATGTTCGTTTTGGTTGAAGAAAAATTTAATGGTTTTAGAAATGATTTTTATACTAGGGTCAATACAAAATTCGATTTCACACTCTAGGGTAGGCTAAGAAGTCTTTAAGAATATGTCAGGAAATTTATTAACAATAGAAATATCATTCAAAATTGTGACTCTCATCCAAGACTTGGATAACACATGTAATGAAGGTTTCTCCTAACGGAGTTTCAACAAATAAGTCAAAATCTAACTTCTTCGGAGTCAGATTTAAACATTGAGCGCAAGCAAGAGAGATAAAAGAATGGGTAGAACCGGTATCTAATAAGGTATAGACTTTGCAAAAATTATAATTAACTAACCCGTACTAACTTCGTTCGGGTCACTCGCTTTTTGAGAAGTCACAAAAAACGCTCTTCATGAAACCACCGACTTCGTTTTGTCCGTATTCACCTTTGGTGCCACCGTCCCAACTGGACTTGATTTTGCTACAGGACAAACTCGAGCTATATGACCGTCTTTTCCACAACTAAAACATTTCTTGGAAATCTGTGAACAATTTGGACTTATATGTCCCTCCTTTCCGCATCTGTAGCATCTAACTGGCGGTCGTTCTCCTTCCCTAGAATTTGTTGCTGGTGTTGGTGCTGTTGCTGACGTCTTCTCGTCATCGTTAAATATTTTCTTCTTAAAATTTCCACTTGAATCATTTCTTCTATTATCTTGGCCATGATTAGCACCGAAGTGGTTACCATTTCTGGCATGATAATTTCTTCCACGATGGTTATCATTGTTCCGATAACCGTTGTCACCGGTACGATTATTATCGTGTTGTTGCTCGTTATCCTTCGGTTGGGCTGGCTCATTATCGCGCTCCACTAACTGAGCCCTATTCACAACATCTGAAAATAAACAAAGTTTGTGAGAAATGAGGTATTGACGTATTTCGAGTTTCAAACCTCGCAGAAATATTCGCGTAATTCTCTCCTCATTATCAACCAAATGGGATCCAAACCGGGACAACTCCGCAAACTTATCTTCGTACTGCGACACGTTCATATTGTTTTTCTCCAGCTTGATGAACTCAACCTCCTTCATGTGACGAATACTTTCGGGAAATTACTTGTCGTTGAACAATTCTTGGAACTTTTCCCAAGACATCTTCAATGCGGCAGATTG
The DNA here is from genome assembly GCA_020205505.1 of Panax japonicus. Taxonomy (NCBI): domain Eukaryota; kingdom Viridiplantae; phylum Streptophyta; class Magnoliopsida; order Apiales; family Araliaceae; genus Panax; species Panax japonicus. The sequence goes on from CM035111.1 coordinate 14,920,561, forward strand.
AGTACACTTTACAGATTCCCACCAGTAATCTGCCTCTCCTCGCAACATGAAGGTGGCAAAGGGAACCTTTTGCTCCTCGGAACATCCCAAGACATCAAATATCTTGGTGATCTGCTTTACCCACGTCTCTGCCGTAAGTGGTTCTGGCTTTCCCAAAAACTCCGGTGGTCCCAGCTCCTTGAACTGCTTAGTGGTGACCGACCGTGGGTTGCCATTGTTTCCACTTGCATTTTGAATAGGAACCGCTTTCGCCTGATATTGCATGAATTGCATAAAGCCTCTGAACATCCCATCGTTCACCATTTCATCAGTGTTATTGTTTACCTGAGCATTATTATCTTCCTGCTGCACCTTATCCTGGGTATTGATTAAAGGTGTCTTCACTGTCTCATTCACTCCATCGTTAATATTTCCTGATGCCATTCTTAAATACTGCCATAAAACAAGGGTTAATTAACAAATCACATATTATCCCTATACTCTGATCGACCAATTAAATACCAAATAAACTTAGGTAGGTCATACTAGTGAAGGAATTCCCCGTCTCACCCCTCCTAGTTCGTGTCTCACATCTCGGCCAGGGATCATATCCCTAAGCTCTGATACCAACTGTGACGCCCCCAAAATAGGTATACGACACCCATTCTGAGTCGCCAAATACATGGTACAGAAAGCAAACTACAACTTCAATAATACAATTGTTGTGCAAAATACGACAACACATACTGTGAGTTTAAATACAAATATTGTCTTCTAGACAATATCCACACTCAAATAAGTCCTCATTACAATTATTCAAACACTATTTTACAGATATAGTGAGGACTACTAAAACATCTTTCTAGAACCATCACTCCGTACCCCGACTAGTTCCTGCTATGTTCTCACCTCCTGAGAAAAATAGAACAAAAAAGAAAAGGGTGAGCTCAACTAGCCCAGTAAAGAATATTATGGCTAAGATAATATACAACAAATTATCGTTAGTCTTCAACAGGGAAAAATCTGATAAAATATAATAGACAACAAGTTTTAGATCAACAACTGCAGCGGAAACATCAATCCATTAGAAGAGTCAAGTAGAGAATGAGTTCTACTATCTTCTAAGATTTAAAAGTCCATAATCAATTTTATCTCTGTAATAACAATCAATATACATCTTTAATCAATATTCATCTTTGCACTACAAGCCAAAGATATTCATTTGTATCACCAGTTGGTCATGTTCATCTCAACACCTGTTCATCTTCGCACTACGGGCCAAAGATATTCATCAGTTAATCATTCATCTTTGCACTACAGGCCAAAGATATTTAATAATATCATCATTTAGGACTGAGGATGATGAAAAATATTTTAAAGAAAACAAATCCAGTGAGACAGAAGGACAAATAGTAAGGATTCGTATAACAGTTTATCCAAGATCAATAATACTCTATAATAACTAATTTTGAAGCAAAATTCAAGAATAAAGATCAAAACATGGATACTATCAAAGATAGTAACCTTAATAGACATCTTGGACAAAAAGAAGAAAATTTCATTTTTCGGTGAATAGTGCCGTATACGTGAATAGTAACCCCGACACAAAAAGTTCCAAAGTTGATAAAAAATTTCATACCAACATTTCGGTATAATGATATTGAAGAAAATATCATATTAAGAAGAATATAACACCCCTTACCTCAAAATATCAGTACTTCTGATCGGAATATGGGTATAAGGCTGAAGGAAACTTGCACTGATGAATAGAAACTCACAAAGTATCTAAATACTCATAAAATAACTCAATAATCTAGAGAGAGAAAGAGAGAAAACTTATATTTCTGGTGTGATTTTCAATTCTAACTTAGCCCTCTATTTATAGGAAAATGTTAGCAGACTTGACCTGCAACCTGATGGCTTTACCTGTTACTATTCCCACCCACCACATTTGAAATAAATTCAGCACATTTCTTCACCAACCACAAGTGAGGCCCACTCAATTCTAGAATTTTCCACCAAAATGCTAAATTCGGATACTTCAATAATTTCTGAACCAGTCACCTCTTAAACTTCATAACAAATCATACGTTCATTTTTAACGGTTCAAAATTTGTGGACATATACTCAACTTATATATGTATAACATATCAAAAAATTACAACGATCCAACGGTCGGATTAAAAATTATAACTCACGCAATATATCTCAAAAACACTGGTTTAATTTTTAATACCTCCATTCCGACAAAAATACTGATAAAACACCTCAACATTAACTCCTTCATTTTTAACCAGAATAAAATATCCAACATTTATATCCACATAAAATAAATATTTTCTTATCATATGAATCAATAATTAATTATTCACATATAATATTACAGAATCACATTTATGACAACCAGGCCATTCCAAGGAAAGAGGGGGCTTTCCAATAAGAATTTCTCCTTACTGGCGCACAATTAGGTGATCAAACCTCTCCTTGACAAAACTTTCTAGATATTACCAATAATGCTATCTAATAATATTATTCAAATAATATGAATTATTGATCTGATAATGGGAAATAATGTGAAGTGACAATTATTGAACAACAATAATATAAAGTATCAATGCAGTAATTATTGAATCAATAAAATAAAATATTGAACAGTAATTACTGTAACAATTATTGAGTAGTGCCTTCTTACGTAAGGATCAATAATTCAACAATACTATGCAATACCGTGTGCTACTGTGCAACCACGCGTATTACTGTATTTTAACCACCAGGTATTCCAACAGTCTTAATAGTAACAACTACGCCGTTATTATAACAACCCAAACTTTGTCGTTTTCTTCATCCGACAGTTATCCGTTATGGGGCCCACAAATAGCTACGCCGTCGTACGAATATTCCCCGACAGAGAGAATATTCCACGACTAAACGAATATTCCCCGACAACAATGAATATTATATAACCATTTGCTTATTTTGCAAAATTTGCACATTTCACCCATAACCAAAGTATTATATCAAATTATCACCTTATTATTCACAATAATAAATAGAGGAAATTTGATTTTTATTTATAATATGTTGGGGTCTTACATCAGTTCTCTTCTTTGCTTCCCCAGGTTTTCCCCCCAGAGTTTCTCGATTTGAAATTGTTGCTGCTACTGTTGTTATTGTTCCACTTCCTCTTGTTTGAACCATTACTGCTGCTACCTTCCCCGCGATTCCCTCCTTCATTCTTCTTTTTTTCCTTATTAAATTTCATTAGGGCCTCACTTCCGCCCTCAGCGATTATAGCTTTCTCCAGGAGAGTCTCGAAGCTATTCGTCTGTAACACCGAGAGTCTGCTATATAGCCATGGTTTGAGACCCTGCTCAAACCTCCTCATTTTTCTCTCCTCAGTGTCGACCTGGTGAGGCGCAAACCTCGCCAGCTCGTTGAATTTTGCTCCATATTGAGGTACTGTCATGCCTTCATGCTTTAGCTCCAGGAATCGCATCTCCATGCGACTCTGCATACTAACCAGAAAATAGTTCTCGAAAAAGATTTTCTTAAACCCTTCCCAAGGTATCACGCCTTCTCCAGCCCTGGTCTGGTTTGCCTCCCACTAGAAGTTAGATTCACCCTTCAGCATGTAAGTGGCGAAGATTGTTTTCTGATCATCACCTACTCGGCAATAGCGAACGCCTTTTCGATTTCCTTGACCCAAGTTTGAGCTTTGATGGGTTCAGTGGTTCCTTTGAACTCAGGGGGTCCCGCACTCTTGAAGTCCTTGAAGTGTGCCACTTGGGCCACTGGAGGGTTATTGGCATTCGGGGTTCGATTCCGAAGTGCCCCCACTAACATGTCTACAAACTGCTGCATAGGATTCGGTGGATCCCCAGCATTACCGCCTGACCCCTCGGGTGTTTGACGACGTCTTCCTCTAGCCATCTATCTATTTAAAATAAACTTAATGTTATTATCTTATCACTTACTCTATAGAATATATCATTCATAAGAAGAGAACTTATTCATCACATCACATACTTAAATAAAAACATATTTATTTACAAACATAACACCAAAGGTATTTCATCGTCTCATGGCGTTAAGCCATTTACATCACTTGAACCCAACATACTTGTTAAAAACAAAAATCAAGCTTTTTTATTCATAGATAAGCGTTATAAATGCTAAATAGTAAAAGTTCATTATAATAAACTAAAAGCCCCACCTAATGGCGTCCTCATGCTCCTCATCCGACATCTCCAGTACCAGCCCTCAGCTTATAACACGTCTAGACCAGTGCTTTTCACTTGGAAAGTGATGCACCCTATGATGGAACCTTCCATGTGCTAACTTAAACGCGTACTTCATCTTATCTATCTTAACCTTCTTATCGATCACCTCTCCTTCTAACTCTCCAGTTAGCTTCTCAGCCCGAACACGGTCTCTCCTCTCTTCTCCCCAGAATGTGGTGATAATCTGCTTGTCGATTTGAAGACTCTGTATCCTCGACTCTAACCCATTAATGGTATGTCCCAAGTGGGTTCTAATAGCTTCTTTCTCATCCTTCAACCTATCCGCCTTTTGGTCTGATGCCTGCAGCTTATCAGCCAGATCCCCGTTCCTAACTATCAGGTGGTGCACCAATGCCCCAAGCAATGCTGCAGCTTGCTGCTTCCCCTGATACAGCTCCCCCAACTCATGGACCTTGTCGTCCAACTCCGTAATCCTATCCGTCAACTCATCCAATAAAGTATCCCCAGGTGCTTCTTCCGAGTCCTCCTCGGGCTCCTCTTCCTCTTCAGGATACTCCTCTGAGTCTGAGTCAGCTACTGCCTCAACTATAGGCTCGGGTACAGCTGTCACCAACTGCTCACTCACAACGTGAATATCTCTAACCTCCTCTTCTCTTGACATCCTTCAAACAAGAAAAATAACTCAGTTAGTATTTTAAAATAGATGTTTTTGTTTTAGAAAAATAGATTTGACACAACCCCTAGAACTCTTCATGAGTTCATCTCCTTATTTCCTCCACTAACTTCCTTAAGGTTATAGTCTAAGGTTTCCCCACCCAAAGTTTATAATCCTATGGCTTTGATACCAACCTGTGACGCCCCCAAATCCGTGTAACATCGATTACAGGACATGGTGCTCACGATACAACATACATCATCATCTATCTAAGTAACTCTAATAATAATAATAATATTAACTATTACATACTTATTCAAAATAAAGTCCCAAGTCTTTACAACCTTTAATAAACTAAAACTTAAACTTAGCGTTTATCGCTACATCACATCATATGCGGAAATAAAATTATTACGTAAATAACTCTCATCATTTCATCTTAGACTTTCCTTTGTCCTTGCCCGAGCCCTCAGCGTTATCAGCCTTAACTGAAAGGTTTAAGCAAGAATGAGAACAAATTGCCCAGCAAGTATATAAAGTAGTTTGAGAACATACATCAGAAGTAAAAGCATTAGTATGAATATTTCTCAACAGTTGAAATAAATATCAAGAGATAAACTGGAATATCAAGATAAGAGTTCTGGAATTCTCAATAGAATACTAAGGGGTGTTAAATACCCTGAACATTACTTTGTTTCATCAAAAACCAATAGACGGTTTAACAATCAAATAGATTGTAAACAGTCTCTGCAAGTACTCCAGGTGATCAGCTAGGTTATAAACCTTAGGTAGGAGTACCGTAGGCTATAACCTTAGAGAAGGAAGGTGAAGATAATGAAAGAGTAAGCTCAAGTAGAGTTTGAATAATAAGAAGTAATTTAAGAAATTTATAAAGAAGGGATTAAAACATGCGTGAGAGGATTTAAAGAAGAATCTCGTAGAGTTATAAGGAATATGAATGTGGGGTTACCCAACTCCAATAATAAGGATGTAAGGTGATAATAAATAGACAATGTCTATAAAAAAGAGAATGATAAAGAAGTTAAAAATATAGAGTTATATTTAAGTGGTGCAATTATACTCTTTAATAGTTGATGTATGGTATCTGGGCTAAACGATTCCTTCATAGAGCGGAGGTATATACGAACTAGTAACTCGGAACCTAGTTTGTTGGTTGTTTGTGGGAAACCACTCAGCGTACCATATGGAAACTGTTAGAGATCCGATGTGTACCAAGAATAGAAAATGGATACATATGATGAAAATGTGGAACTCTATTGGAATTTTGAGCAATGTAAATGAAGTTGAAAATTCTTAAAGCAGGAATTGTTATATAAACAAGAAGATTCAAAGAAGAATCTTGAAGATATATGTAGATAAGGAATGGGAGTTACCTAACTCCAATAACAAAGATAATGAATAATGTCGTAAATGAAAGGAAAGAAAGAGAATCGTAAAATAAAACGATCACGAGTTAAGAAAATAATTTGAAGGAATATGATAATAGAATAAGATCACGACGTGTCCTATTTATGTTATAGAAGAAAGATGGTCTGTAATGTTTGAATAATTATAGCTTGATGCTATGAAGGTAATGTACTATGAAATAGTACAAGATAAACTCATGAGGTGTTATAGATAATGTGATACAAGGAATTCGTATCGAGCAAAGAACAAGTTAAGAGTAAGATAGAGTTAGGTGGGATTTCAATTGAGGACTCATGTGACGGCTGAGTTGTACAAATCTTTTTATGGGAAAGGGTTTTGTGCTTGCACTCAGTTTATCATATTGATAATCATTGGAATGTTGGTGTCGCGCTATCAATGTATATGTGATGAAAAGGTGATTCTTTTCTCATGTGTATGCTTGATAGTTAGAAACTATTAAGATTAGACAGATATTATTAGGATTAGGCGCGGTTCTTAAAACTAATTCATATGGTAAGTTCGTGACTCATAATAATATGGTATGTTTTGAACCCCTCAGCGAATGGACGCCTATGGTCTGACTAGGATAAGTTCTTAAACTCATATTATTGTGGCAAGTCTGAACTTCCAATGTGCGGTAAGTTTGATGAACTGGGGTATAATTAAGTTGTAAATGGAGTATTGAGGATGATAGAAATAGATAGACCTATTAAGCAATGGATCATTATAGAAAGTGGAGTTGATGGTGGAAGCATAGGTATTCTAAATCTACTAGCTATGCTAGACTTTCGAAATTTATTGACTTCGTGCTGATGTTTACACTTTATTTTCTTGAAAAACATTAGATCAAATGATGGACCAATGAGTTTTAACAACAATATTGTTATTCATATGTCTATGTTAATTGCTTCGGCTAGACAAAAATGATTTGCAATATATCAAAATGTATTTTATATCATTAATGCATCATGTAATCTGGTGCAAAGATGATAAAAACGATGGAGTCATCAATGCAGTATTACCTAGTGTTGGATGTGATCTAAGGATCGTCAGCCCACTATGGTATGATGTAGTATGATAAAATCACCAAATGACGAAATTCTTAGAAGAAGGGGTGAATATAATGTCCTGAGAGTTTGATCATATAGTATATGATAATGATTCTTAAAGAAAGATAATGAACGGGTCAAAGAATATGTAATACTCAAATATAATTGAGTCTAAGTAAATGTTATGAAATAAAACTTATAAGAATTTATTATCAAGAATGGTGAGAGTAGAAAATATAAAACCTATATTAAGGTAATGTGTTGAAGTTATTCCATGAATAGATTTGAGGAAAACCTGAGTAAGGTAGGGTTTCGGTGATTCCGAGGACGAAATCCTTATAAGGAGGGAAGGATGTGACATCCCAGATTTTTAGAATTTATAAATGAGAATTTTATAAATAAAAGTATTATTTATGAGATATGTTGGGTGTGAGTATGTGTATGTCATATATTGTAGAATATGTGAATTGATGTGAAGAGAATATTATATATTAATTTTAATATATATAAATATTTAATTGAGTTAAATAAATAAATTTTATTTTGAATATAGAATAATGTACTTAAGTGTAGTAGATTAATTAATTGAATATTTAGTATTAATTTAATTAATATAATAATTTTATGTTATAGCTCTAATTTAATTGAGATAATTAAATTAGATGAGTTATGTGATGATTGTTACACGAAATTATAATTAACAAGTAAATATAATTATGTGACAATTTGATGAGATTGATTGATGTTAAACCATTGATTAATTAAAATAATGAGTATTTGCCAAACATGGTCTTAGTCTTTTCAAGTTCAAGTTGGTGTAACCTATGTATTAACTAGTAATTAGTATATATAATAATTACTAGGAGTTACATATATTATATATTACTGGTATTGTATATTATATGTATATACTACAAGTTAGTACGTTAGTTTTAGAAAACAAACCAAAAAAAGAAGAAGAGAGTTAAAGAGAGTTATAGGAGAAGAAGAAGAGGAAGAAAAAGAAGAAAAAGGGAAAGCTTTGAGAAGACAAAACAAGTCTCATCATCATTATTTCCATCTCTCTCTTAAATTCATACTAATAAGGTTATAATCTAAATTCCTTGTTTTAATTATATTTTTATGTTCTTCATAATGTAGTTCTCTGATAATTGTTATATAGAAGTTGTATTGAGAAATTGAGAGAGATAGAAAGAAATAGAGGAATTGAAATGAGCTAGAAGAAGAAGAAGAAGAAGAAGAAGAAGAAGAAGAAGAAGAAAAAGCTAGAAGAAGGTAACTTCTAAACTCTTATTTAATCTTTGATTTTTTGGGTAGATTTATGTTCTAGGGTAGTAGATCATGCTTAATCTTGTTTTTATAGGTTTAATTTTGGATTCTCAAGAATCAAACTAGAGGATTCAAGAAAGAAAATGAAATGGAAAGAAAATTTGAAGAACAAAATTCATAGGTTTTGAGTAATTATGGACAAATCTTGTGAAATTCATACCTCTTTGGGTATAATGAGTTAGAAAGTGAGCCTTATATCAAATCGAAGATATAGAGGTAAGCTATATTCTGAAAGTGGAATCGCATGAAAAATCTTTGTAGATTTCTTGCAATGTCTATTTTAGTAAGGCTGGTCTGAAGGGAAAATAATCTGCCCAGAAAATCAAAACTGTTACGATTTCTAACTTTGAACAATTCATATAAATTCGTGTGTTTTGAATTTGAAGAAACTTTAAATTGCAGAGTTGTAGATATGGAAGTTTACTAGCCAGAGTAGCGAGATTGAGCAATTTTATGGACCGGATCATGTCCGAAATAAATTGTTTGGTAAGGATGTCCAGAAAATGAAATTTTCTAGACTAGTTGATGAATTACAGAATCTGGTTTAGATGGATAAGGGTCTGACTTTAAGGCCTAGATGATGTTTTAGTACACCGAGTAAGGGTTAATTCTACATAAGAAGGAACAAAAATGGACATGTAACGAAGGAGTTATGTTAAAAACAAAAACAACATTTTGTTAAAGAAATTGTGAAGATAAGTTTTATAATTCTGTTTGAATTAAGATTTTGGGTGATGATATATTTTGATGATTAAAAATATGTTTTGACATATGTTTTGAGTATAGATATGTTTTATCATATTATATGCATAATTAACCATTTAAGATCAAGAGTTGAGATAAGTTAATGTGTGCACATAACGTGCTCGATAAAATGCCTAAGAGTAATAGTGTTTCTAAACTTTGGTATACAAAGTGTCTATCTAATGACTAATATTGGATGTTATGTGCATTTGAGTATGAAAAGATGATAATACAAGAATAATAATGGAAAGACATTAAAAAGGGCAATTTTTGATTTTTGAAGGAAAATTAAACTTGTAAACAATGTGTTAAATATGCATTTTTGAAACCAAAGTGGTATAATAAAATGGTGTGATATACGCACATTAAACTACAAGTGCGATAGTCTAGTATGTGTGGTGATGAAAATGAAAATAAAACCGAGTTGCATATAAAATAGTTATATGTCTATAAAGACATTATAAAGGATAATAAGATAAAGTAAGGTCTTAAAATAAATTTGACCATTAGATTGAGTATTGATTTTATTATTATCAATCTCACATACAGTGTAGGTTTTGCAAGGATGCAAAGTATTATCGTGTTGGTAAAACGCCGGTAAAGGCAAGTCTTTTAGTTCCTTTTTGCTATATGAACTTGATGATGATCTGCTTTAAAATTTTAGTGTATGATGTATTGTATATGTCAAAAGTATGAAATGTGAAAGTCAATCTATGACTATGATGATTGAACTATGAATGTTGATTGAGTAAGGAACTTAATCTTTATAGTTGTTATGTGAACTACAACATGTATGCTATGTTTGTTTATGATTATTCTTATATGTTGAGCATGTTATTATGTGCTACGTGATGCATGAAAACTGTTAGATTTTGCTGAGCTGTCGAGCTCATTCTTGCAAATAACCATTTTTGCAGATTCAAGAATTGAAGGTAACGATATGTGCTACTTGATTATTATGGATCAAAAGTGATATATGAAGATTTAATATCCTAGCTAAGTTGTTATTCTTGTAAACCATGTCTAATGTTTCGATAAATGTATTAATGTTGTATTGTTATATCGTTTTACGATGTAAACTCTTGTAGTATTAAAATGATTCTGAGATATTTAGATGTAAAGGTTGAAAGTTTTGGGAATGGGAATAGTTTGTAATAGAAATTTTAATTATTTTGCAAATTTCAATGGTTGTATTATCATTTAATGATGTAAAATTAGAGGTTGAATGTATTATTAATGACTGAAATCGAGAATTAAATTATATAAATTTTGTGGTCGTTACAGGTCCACCAATGATTGTGCCATCGTACAAATATTCCCCGACCAATCGAATATTATATAACCACTTGCTTACTTTGCAAAATTTATAAATAAAACCCACAACTATAACAATATATCAAATCCACACCATAATATTCAAAAATATATTTCGAGAAAAATTAATCTTTATTCATAAAAGTTGGGGTCTTACAACCTCCCCTTCTTATGAAATTTCGTCCTCGAAATTAGGGTGCGTACCTGGTATGTCGAAGAGGTGAAGATACCTTGACTTTATTTCAGATTCTAACTCCCAGGTCATTTCCTCAACATCGTGGTTTCTCCACAAAACTTTGACTTGAGGTATAACCTTGGAGCGTAGAATATGATCCTTCTTATCCAAGATTTTAACAGGTACCTCTTCATACGTTAAATCTTCCGGTGTCTCGTCCGGTTCTAATTCAATAATGTGGTTCGAGTCTTCACATATTTACGTAACATAGATATGTAAAAAACGTTATGAACACGAGACATACTTGGAGATAAGGCGAGTCTATATGCCACAGTTCCTACTCGATCGAGGATTAAAAATGGGCCAATGAATCGAGGATTGAGCTTTCCTCTCTTTCCAAATCTCGTAACTCCTTTCCATGGAGCAACACGTAACAACACATGACCTCCAATATTGAATTCCACGTCCTTTCGATGAAGATCAGCATAACTCTTTTGTCGATCTTGTGAGGTTTTTATACGTTGTCGGATCATTTAAATCTTTTCCGTAGTCATACGTACCAACTCCGGTCCCAACAATGTTGATTCATCAACCTCATTCTGTTGCATCTTTTTTACGACTAACAAAAGAGCTCTAACTCATGCAAGCATACATGCGTCAACAAGTAATACAGAGCAAGTAAAGTATCGATCCCACAGAGAAAGTTGTTTAACTTAAATTACTATTCATTAATTAAATCACTCTATTTATATGCTCACACTAAAGATTAAACTTGGTTGATTCTTGAATTGAAAATAATAATTAAAATAATATAGACGGTATATTAAATGATATTGGAACTAATGAGATTCTAACTTCATTTACTATTTGATTCAATCGCCACTATCATGCCTGACTTGTTCACATTTTATAGGAAAGTAGCCAAGAGCACTAAAAGAGTATTAGCCATTTTTCAATACACTAAGACCTACTTACATAGCATCCACGTATGATAGACTCTATGTAATCATCAATATAACCAACATCACTATATGTCTATGTGAAATTGCAACTATATTTATTTTAAGTTCAAGCTCTTATCTTAACTTATACGGTGAAACAGTATATGTCTATCTGGTTCACGGAATACATAAGCCATATAACACAGCCCTATATACGTATACTATCAAGATTACAGTCCATATTTTCATGTGCATTGTCAATTTCATACCAATACTGAAACGAATGATGATCAAGCATTCATGTATGTAAAACAATCATGACAGACTTCCCATACAATATACAAAACAACCCAGCATTTAAGCATGCAATCAAACTACATAATAAAATCCGTTAGAATCCCATAATGGAGTTTAGTTCATGACTGAACCAAAAGCCATTATGGGATCAAAGTTAAACATGATCAATAAGCAACAATTGAAAGATGAAAGATAAACTATCAAACCCAATTGTTGAATACACATCAATATTCAATCCTCATAAAATTCCAGTAAACTAACGCTAATAATCCACTCTCGTAGAGAAATCCCAAGAAGGAGTAGAAAAGTAGCGTTATTGCCTCCTTCTACGTTGGAATCCTCCCTAGAGAGTAAAAACCCTAATTACGATGTAATGTTACGTGAAAACTAATAAAATGTCAAATGATGCCCTTGACACCAGTCAGGAATCATTTTTAATCAATTACAACCTTTAAAATTCGAAAATAAAATAAAACACATCAGCAACATCAGACATTGCGCGCGGTCGCGCGCTCTTCCAACATGATGGTGTCACGGCCGCTAGACTTGCAGTAGGTTCATATGTTCGGCTGCCTTCGCGGGCGGGTGCGAGCTCCATAGGCTTGACTGTCTCGCGGCCGCGAGACTTGTAGTAGCATCCAAGATCTGGCTGGGTGATCGTGCGGGCGCGCGTCTTCAAGTCTATTTTGTCGCGTGGCCACGCGGCTTGAACTCTGCATGTCCTGGTTTCTGTTTTCCAACTGCTACTGCTTGCTCTATTATGCTCTATTTCCTTGAACCAATACACCTTCATGCCATGCATATCCCATCCTTTTACCTCGTTTCAAGCATCCATTTGCCTTATGCTCTAAATCACCACCAAAACAGTGCGATTCCTGCACTTATTCACCAAAAGGAGTTTTAAGAACGTGCAATACAAATTAACATGAAATGCAGCTAAACTAGAATAAAATGTACTTGAGATGGGCATAGTTCGCATGAATTGGTACTCCATAAGTAGGTAAAAATCCTACTTATCAAATACCCCCAAACTTGAACCATTTCTTGCCCTCAAGCAATGCATACTAATGAATAATGAAAGATGCAACTACATTACTATGCACTTAATACTCACATTATCCCAACCATTATAGGCATTCAGTCCAATTTGCCTCAGCGAAGTTTTTCTAGATTTGAGAATACAAATTCAACCCAAACTGCAGGTATAATGTCATATAAGCAAATAATTCACCAATGCTATACAGATGTTGTGTGTGTGTGTGTTGTGTTCACCCAATACTTGATTTAGGTGTAAAATGCTCATGCTATCTTACTCAAACCAGAAAAATTATAGCATAAATCAAGATTTATGTTTATATATGCGACATGAACTATTCCAACATCTTAAAATAAACTAAGGTTCAACAATGAGTTTATCTGCTTTATTCCACACACGAGGGCGAATTTTGCTCTTTCTCGCGGTGTTTATTGCTATTTTTCTTTTCTTTCTTTTTCTACATAACTGTGCAATGTCTTACTCCATTAGGCACACTGCTACCCCTTAGCGAGCTTTCGACCAACGAATCCCAGACCATGAAAGACCTTAGGGCTCTAGGTGTAAAGACAATCTCCTCGGGCATACTTACTCAAGTATCCAGGGCCCCGAAATAAGACTAGTCATGCTATTTCTACTTTTCTTTTTTTTATACACAGATACCCTTGTTTTCCCAGAGTTTAAAAATCGATGTTTTATGCAGTCTCCAAGCCACTTTTTACATATTTCTCTTTTTAACACTACATTTTTCTGTTGAGCAACACACACGTGTTTCATATACCTACAAGTGCTTGTGAACCCATTTGTGCAAACCGAGAGCATGTATACAACATTATGAATTTTGTTGTATAAAACATTATAACGCAACTCAAGTTATCCAAAATATTCAGAATTCATTTAAAAACTTCACTTTCATCATTGGCTAGAATTTTTTTTAGATGGCAAGGACTGTGAGGTAAGCAACATGCAACAACATGCAACTATGTGCTAAAAAGTAGAACTAAACACGCACACAAAATTAAACTAGTCATGCAACTATATGAGTTATGTAAAACTAATCATGTAAAACTAATAATAAAAAAAAACTAACTACTACCTAATACCCCCAAACTTAAAATATTCAATGTCCCAATTGAATGAAGGTAAAAGGTATGAAAACTCCCCTAGTTATCGGTGGTGCCACCCTCCTCGGGTGGTGAGTTCGGTGGTGGATATGATGTTGTTGTTCCAAACTGAGGCCATTCTTGTGTTATTCCTTGTTGCACAAACGCTTTGGCTACAGCCCTTGTGAGTCCCATCGCAAATGTGCCCAAATTATTATACATGGCATCAACCTTACGCTCTAACCTTCGGAGCTATCGACCACCATAGGTGGCACACGTGTGCGTGGATGGGCCCGCTTCGTCTGTTTGCGGGGGTTGTTGTTTTGGAAAAATAGGATGAAGGATGAATCCCTGTCCTCGTGGATGTGGTACACCACCTGCCCAATTTTTCAAACTTTTGATCGTGACATGAGTAATGTCCTGGCTCGGGTATTGCATTTGCTCGTTTCCCCAGTTGCATCCCTGATTAGCATAAAGCATGGCTACCACGGATGCGTGTGGAATGCTCCCAACCGTTGTTCCCCGTAAATAACGCAGCATATTCTCATGAATGAGATGACCAATGTCAATGTATTTTCTGATGATTATGCCCCACAGAAGACGTGCCCTTTCCGCAGATATTTCGTGCTGATGGGCTGAAGGCAAGAGTATGACACATATGAACAAGTTCTGTACTTTTGCATAACGATTTAGTGCTGCAGCTGGGAATAACCGCGGCTGTATTGTGCCAAATTTATACGTCCATTTTGTACCCGACACACATAACTCTGCAATGATCAGCTCCATGTCGATCTCCAAATGAGCGCCGATTATCTAATTAGAAGCCCCCACTAGCGGTGCATCTGTAATTTTGAAAATTGATCGAATAGCATGGGGCCTATAATTTACCTCGTTACCCCAAACCAGAGATATTCCGCTCATAGTCACCTTGGCATTGGCATATAATTCATGAACTATGCTCATAGGACTGGGTATTGGAGTCGCTGTCAGTCCACCCCAACCTCTCTCTCGAATCATGGCGCACAACTGACCATCCTGACTTGCCGGCTTGAATCCTCGCTCCTTGACGAATGTTTTCGCCACAATGCGGTAGTACTCTTGTTAAGCTTCCAAATTAAGGAATTTTTTGTGGTCTACAATGTTAGCCTCTTGACTGCCCGCAGAGGATGAAGAAGACGACGTGATAGATCATGCTCGCTTAGGCCCCATTTGTATTTGCTAGTAATTGCACAGATTATATGATTGAGTAGGAAGAAAAGCTTGAAATTGATAGCTCTCACTCTTGATTCTGCACTCCCGCATAGAAACCCTAGATTTATAGCACTGTTGGAGAAGTTGAGGAGATATGGACTTTGAATAAGGAGAGAATCGTGGTTGATTGATTGCGAGATGTACGGCACGAAATTGTAACTGATGAATAGATAGCGACGTGAGTTATGGAAAGGGGGAGAATTTCGCTTCTGTTGATATCCCAAATGAGAGTCCAAATGGTCCCCAACTCTATTTTAAATCAGCCAAATCTGTCTTAACCCGTTGTCGCGCGCGGTCGCGAGCTTGTTGACTAAGCTGGGTGCGCGGACGCGAGACTTGCAGAAACATTAGGTGGATTTCTTATCTGGATGCGCAGTCACGAGATTTTCTCCTTCCTGGGTCACGCAGCCGCGAGTTTTTCAGATTGTTAACCATATCGGCTTGACGCGCGATTTTTATAGGCTTGTGCCCCGCGGCCGCGCGGTGTTCATTTCCATTCTGCCTGTCAGTGATGTTATC
Organism: Panax japonicus; assembly: GCA_020205505.1. Classification (NCBI taxonomy): domain Eukaryota; kingdom Viridiplantae; phylum Streptophyta; class Magnoliopsida; order Apiales; family Araliaceae; genus Panax; species Panax japonicus. The sequence continues at coordinate 14,936,619 of CM035111.1, forward strand.
CAGTGATGGTTCCTGCATAGATATTAATGTACCTTGTTAAGGCATGACTTAGTAATTTCATATTACTAACAGCATGCAAGCATTTTCATAGCCATTCTTGAGACAATCTTACGCATGAATAATGGTATCCAATAAAAATTAATTTGATATAACTACTAAAATAACTCAAAATGAAAGATTAAAGATTAAGCACGGGATAAAATAATAATGGGTTGCCTCCCATTCAACGCTAAGTTATAGTCAATTAGCTTGACTGTCTTTGAATTCATTTCACCGTTGGAATTGTGGTGCTTTCCTTCGTATCCTTTGCACCCTGAAATTTCATGACCTCCTCTCCAGTTAATGGTTTTTCCTTTAAATCTGCATTTTTACCCATTATATATATCAATGGTCCATAATCCCTGGATTTCTGTACTTCATCTTGTAGGCACCAGTCCACCACGTCAACTAGAAAGCACTCTTCTTCATCCGTTGGTAAACTGATAGCTTTAAAGACGTTGAAAGTAATCTCTTGATCCTGGACACGCATAGTAAGTTCACCTTTCTGCACATCTATTGACGTTCTGCCTGTGGCCAAAAAGGGCCTTCCCAATATTATTGGTATACTTTTGGCCTCCTCGTAGTCTAGAATGATGAAGTCAGTTGGGGAAATAAACTTGTCCACCTTAACCAACACATCTTCAACAATTCCTCGTGGATATGTGATCGATCTGTCAGCTAGCTGTAATGATATGTTTATCGGCTTTGGATCCGGTAATCCCAACTGATTAAACACTGACAAGGGCATCAAATTTATGCTTTCCCCAAGATCACATAAACATTTACTAAATTTCAACTTTCCTATGGTACATGGAATTGTGAAACTGCCTGGATCTTTAAGCTTTGGAGGTAATTTCTGTTGAAGCACTGCACTGCATTCCTCTGTCAAGGCTACTATCTCAAAATCATCTAATGTCCTCTTCCTTGACAAGATACCCTTCATAAACTTGGCATAGTTGGGCATTTGTTCCAATGCCTCGGCGAAGGGTATGTTGATCTGCAGCTTTTTGAACACCTCTAAGAATTTGCTGAACTGTTTATCTTCCCTTTTCTTCATTAATCTCTACGGATACGGAACCTGAATGTGTATTGGTGGTACTGGATTCTTAACTGTCTCCTCTAGCCTGCTTTTTCTTTCTCTTCCTGACGATCCCCAGATTTCTCCAAATTTTCCTGCTCATTGGCTGGTTTCTCTGCCTCGCGCGGCCGCACGCTCTCCTTAGTACTCTCTCGCGCGGGCGCGCGATTTACAGTAACTGACAGGTCTTTCCCAGATCTCAATGTAATCGCTTGACATTATTCCTTTCCTTCTCTTCTTGGATTCGTCTCCGTGTTACTTGGCAATGAACCCTAGGGCCTGTTAGTAAGCATGTTTACCATATGCCCCATTTGAGTTTCCAGGTTCTTTATAGCCACTGCTTGGCTCTTGATCATAAATTCTGTGTTTGCCATGTATTTCATCATCATCTCCTCCACTTCTGATTTCTTTTCTTGCTGAGGAGCAGCTGGAGTGTGATTTTTCTGTTGTTGTTGAGAAAATCCTGGCGAAAAGGGTGGTCTAGGATTAAATTACGGCTGCGCAGGCTGTGCCTGAAATTGGGTGTTTGGTTGAAACTGAGCTTGCTGATTCCCTTGATTATTCGACCAACTAAAATTTGGATGATTTCTGTTGTTGGGGTGGTATGTGTTCTGTAATTGGCGTTTGTCTTTCCTATAGTTGCTCACATAATGCACTGATTCTGAGATGATAGCACATTGGTTCGTCGAGTGTGACCCCACACAAATCTCACATATGTAGGCAACCGTCTTTACCTTTCCTTCAGCTAAAGTATCTATCTTCTTTGCCATAGCTGCCATCTGTGCTGATAGCTGAGTAATGGCATCAACTTTCAACACACCCGCAACTTTGGTTTGTGGCATTAAGGATGTAGGATTCTGAAAATCATTTGATGCCATTGTCTCGATAAGAACATAGGCTTCCTCATAGTTCTTTGCCCATAATGCACCTCCAGCAGTTGCATCTACAATCTGTCTCGACTGCCATCCCAATCCATTATAGAACATGTTAATTACCATCCAATTTGGCATACCGTGATGTGGGCACTTTCTCAGCATTTCTTTGTATCTCTCCCATGCTTCATGTAATGACTCGCCCTGTTGTTGCTCAAATTGAGAGATTGCTGTCCTCATCTTTGCAGTCTTAGCCATTGGGAAGAACTTAGCTAAGAATTTATGTGCTAAATCCTCCCATGTAGTTATAGATCCTGCTGTCAAAGAATGAAGCCAACTTTTTGCTTTACCCTCAATGAAAATGGGAACAACCTTAGTCCAATAGCATCCTCCGTCACACCGTTGTATCTGAATGTATCACAAATTTCAATGAAACTCAATAGATGTTCATTCGAATCATCCGTAGCAGCACCCCCAAACTGAACTGTGTTCTGCACCATTTGAATAGTGACAGTCTTGATCTCAAAAGTATTGGATGCTATCGCTGGTCGGACTATGCTGGACTGTAGTCCGTTGATATTGGGCATGGAATACTCTTTCAGAGCCCGATGCTCCTCTCTTTAATCTTCTCCTTGTGCCTCGGCTGCCATGTTAGCTGTCGTATTTTCCAACTGTTCTTGTAAATTTCTACGTACACCTGCTTTCCAACCTCTCCTGTTTATATTATCCTGAACAGGTATTAACTCGGGGTTGGTTGACCGTGTGCGCATAAAAATTTATTCAACTTCCTGAAACAAAAACAAAAACTGAAATGAGATAAGACTAGAATTGTCTAAGTCATACAATATAGCTTCAAACTAATGATAATAATACTAAATTAAACGCCTTTCCCCGGCAACGGCGCCAAAAACTTGTTGCCTCTTTTTTACGACTAACAAAAGAGCTCTAACTCATGCAAGAATACACGCGTCAACAAGTAATACAGAGCAAGTAAAGTATCGATCCCACAGAGAAAGTTGTTTAACTTAAATTACAATTCATTAATTAAATCACTATATTTATATGCTCACATTAAAGATTAAACTTGGTTGATTCTTGAATTGCAAATAACAATTAAAATAATATAGACGATATACTAAATGATATTGGAACTAATGGGATTCTAACTTCATTTACTATTTCATTCAATCGCCATTATCATGCCTGACTTGTTCACATTTTATAGGAAAGTAGCTAAGAGCACTAAAAGAGTATTAGCCA